>CM063504.1:11375336-11462836 GCA_032207245.1 Pardosa pseudoannulata
AGAATTTTGTTAAAATTCAGAAACCCTTAAATTAATAAGCAGATATAAAATAAGTACTCATAAAAGAACTTGCAACTCAGTCGTTTTTGAATTAGTATTTCAAAAATTTAATTTTTTTCTTATTTTCAGGCTATATATTCCAATAAACAAATATATATATATATATATATATATATATATATATGTGTGTGTGTGTGTGTGTGTGTGTGTGTGTGTGATTGTACATTGTGATTGTAAGTTGTTGGATTAATTTACAAGTAAGTGATTCAAAATTTAAGGAAGGCAAATTAAGTAGTATATAAATAATATAATTATTATAAAGGTCATCAAGGGCATAAGTGTACAAGCATTTCTTTTTTTAAGTATTTAGCATGGATAAGATAAAATATTTTTCTTTGATGTCCCATTGATAAAAGTTGAAACAATATCTAGTCTTGACAAGAAATATAATTTGAATTCATTAATGAATTAACGAATGTGATTATCTAAATTGAAAGATTATATTAAAGGTTAAAATTTTTTCAGAGTCATTTTGTGTTTAAAATAGCTAGGATAAATACAATGGTTTGTATACATAAGAATTTCTGAGAAAAATTATCACTGAGTTAACAGGACGGGATATTTTCTTACCTTATTCTTGCTCTGAATTTCTTCTTTAAAGTGTTTAATTACATACTGTACCATTGATTTAGTTGAGTATACTTATTTAGTGATATTCCGAACTGAATCATCACTACTTTGATGAAAGGTAATTAATTTCCGAATGTTGTTGTTTTCTTATAGTTACAAGACATTTTAAAATAATAAACAGAATATTATAAATGAGGCAAGCAGAAAATTTTAAAAAGGGAAGATAATAATTTTAATTAGGAATTCATACGAAAATGGTTTATAGTACAATCACGTTTGCAGCTTGTTCTTTTTCAACTTCCAATGTTTTTCATTTTTATTTATTGAGCCATATTTTTTTTAAAATGTGCTCTTTTCAGAATCCCATGCAGACGCTAGTAAAAATACTGGATATCAAATTCAAATTCAATTTCAGGGTACTTCACAATATCTACAAATTGTTAAAGCAAAGGAGCACTTTATAAGCCACTCTATTTAAGTAGAAGGATTAATGACTAAAATGTTTTAAAGTTATGGCTATAAAAATATAAGATTTTAAAGTTATGTGTCTAATTATTATTATGATAATTTAATCAAAGCAATTATACTTTAAGAAATTTAAATAAACTTGTAAGCTTCGATATGTGTTTATTATATTTAATACAATGAGCCATTTTCATACTTTCAGAAACCTATTTAAACTCACAATTTTTATTTGAAAGTTTCCGTTAAGGTAGAATTGAAAAAGATATATTTGTAGATCAAATTAAGAATATTTTTTATAGAATCCTAAACGTTTGAAACCAAGAAAGGAAGACTTGTTTTTTAATGAAAAAGGAAGAATAGATTTGCATATTAATATTGAGAAGCTATACATTATAGTGACACCGAAACAACTCCAAAACAGTTGATCTCATATCTCTTAAATGTATTTTATTAAAAATATCCTTTTGCATATTTCCGGAAATTTTAAAGTGATACATAGAGGCAAAAATTTTATTTCCGTTAAATATCCTAACTAGTAGAACTGATGAAAAGAAAATATTTGGATATCGAATAAAAAAACCCACGTGTCTTAGAATCCTAAATGTGTGAAAACAAAACACACATTTTAAGGAGAGAATGAATTTGTTTATTGATATTGAAAAATTGTAAATTTTGTTGAGAGCGATTCCACTCCACAGCATTTTATTTCAAAGGATTGACATAATTCGTTGAGCATATTTTATAAATGAGCCATTTTCACTTTTTCAGATATTTTTAAATTGAGATAAAGGATTTTTATCGCAAAGTTTCATTTTAATTAAATAGTGTGACTTACAAAACTGATAAAAAGAAAACATAAAAAGATTAAATAAAAAAACTATTGTCTTAGTTCTAAATATTTAAAAATAGAAAAACAATTTTAAACAGAAAATGGGTTCGGATATTGGTATTAAAAAGTTATAAATCTTATTGGGACATCTTATGACATCATTCCACAGCATTTGATTCCAAAACTTTGATATAATCCGTTGAGCATATTTTAGAAAATGAACCATTTCCCCGTTTTAAATATCCTTAAGATGAAATATAAAATTTGTATTGCAAAATTTCCTTTTTGTTGAATATAAAGCGATTTCACGCAGCAAAGTACATCTCAATTTATGAGAATTCTGGCTTTAGTTTCAAACGGAAGGGCAGTTTGTTGTTTGCCTATTGCGTGTTGTAAACATGGAAATGAATGGGAAGGGAATTATAGTAGTTCATGAAGTTGTGCGAAATTGCTCTATTGTGTTTAGTAGAACTGATAAAAAGAAAACATATAAAGATCAAATAAAAAAACATTATTGTCTTCGTGTCCTAAATGAGTGAAAACAAAACAGAAAAGCATATTTTAAACAAAAAAAGGGGGGAAGAGAATGGATTCTTATATTAATATTGAGGAAAAGATATTAATCATGTTAATAACAACTTCATTGCACAGTATTTGAATCCAAAACACTGATATTAGTCGACTGATATAATCTGTCGAACATATTTTCGAAAATGAGACTTTTCCACGTTTTCAGATATTTTTAAACTGAGAGATAAAATTTTAATTGCAAAATTTTATTTTCATTAAAAGTCCTAACTTATAGAACTGATAAAAGTAAAACATTTAGGAATAAAATTATAAAAAGGTCTTGCCTTAGAGTCCTAAATTATGAAAACAAAACAGAGAGACTTTTTTAATCACAGAGAAATAGAGAAAACGAATGCATATGTTGATATTGAAAAGCTATAAATCACATTAAGAAGAACTCCACTTTACAGAATTTAATTCCAAAGCATTGACATAATCTGTTGAGCATATTTTATAAGATTCCTGTTTTCAGATATCTTTAGGATGAAATGTAGAATTTTTATTGCAAAATTTCATTTTGGTTAAATTTCCTGACTGGTAAGAATGATAAAAAGAAACATAAGGATCTAATAATAAAAGGTTTGTCTTCTATTCTTAAATATCTGAAAACAGAAGAACAATTTTTAATTAAATAAATGAGAGAATAGATTCATATGTTGATATTGGAAAGGTATAAAACATGTTAAGAGCGATTCCAAAGAGATTCCAAAAGAGTGACATAATTTCTTAAAATGATTTTTTTTAAAAGTGCAGTTTTTACGTTTTTGGATTTCTTTTCACAACTGAGATATACAATTTTTATTGCACAATTTTATTTTCGTTAAAAGTCCTGTCTAGTAGAACTGATAAAAGAAAACATTTAGAAATCAAAGAAGAAACTGCTTGTCTTAGAGTCCTAAATGAACATAAAAAGACTTTTTTTAAATTAAAAAAAAAGGAGAGAACGGATTCTTATATTGATATTGAAAAGCTATAAATCACGTTGAGAACGACTCCATTCCACAGGCCGTCGCGTGTGGAGAGGGCGCCAATTGTAAATAACTAATAACCCGTCTCCTTATCTAATCTGTGCCTTTTGACAAGGCCTTAATACATCACATAAGAGACCGCGGTCCCATACGCGGATACGCCCTGCCCTATCTCAGCGCGGGACCTATCTGCCGAGATTTTATTCGGTTGTCGCCGCTGCCCCAAATTGGACAAGCGCCTACAAATGGGCTTTTCTTGTTCGCCTCCATTCTGATACTCGGTGGAATAATTAAAGTCTACCTCCTAGCACACCGTACGGGACGCCATTTTTCTTGCGGCGCCTTTTCCCGAATCATGGGGGGATATTTCGGGTTCTCAGAGAATTTAATTTTACGATTTCGCGAGTGGTTCTTTGAGAGTAATGCGCTGTTTTGAGGGAGCCAATCTGCAGATCTTTTCTGTTCTTTGTCGAGTCATTTATAAGAGTAAATGCGAGGAGAAACGTTACAGGTAAGGGTGAAATGTAAATGAATTCTCCAAATCAATACAAAAGAATGTTTTCGGAGAGGTTTTGTCTTCATTTTGGGGAAAGTTTAACTTCGGATGGACGCGTCACGCATTCTTAACTTCCATTATCACCCCGCTATATTACAAGAAGAGATTTCAACAGATAAGAAAACAAATTTTATGAAATAAATTATGTAATTACTCATTTTTTTTATTTAATATATACGTAGCACATTGAAAGTGCTGTAAAAGTCAAAATATTTGATCTCGAGATTATGATTGATCTCTATGAGTTCGAAAATACCATTTTTGGAATTGTGTATGTGTGCGTGTGTATATATAGGTGAACTCGATAACTCGAGTGTGTTTTGATTTAGAGAAATAAAATTTTAGATGTATATATATATTATATCAAAATTGTAGTTCCCTATCTTCTTTCCGTTTAAGTTCAGTTACTGAATGACTACTTTCGGTTACCATTCCGTTTACGATGGTATTATTACTAACCGCTTTTATTTAACTTTTAATTGTGTGTCAGTTGGTATTTTGAAATTAATTTTTAAATACCTTTCTGAGTATCTGAAACAGTATTATTACTGTACTAAATTACTGTATTCAATTCCGAGGACAACACAATATACAATCATAAAAATAGATTGGAGAAAAAATCAGTTTGGCAAATGCATAAACTGTTCAGCGTTCTTGAAATACCAATTCCAGAGATTCTAAACTAGTATTGCCATCTGTTTGATAACGACACAACTAAAAACTCAAACAACATTTTTACCTTTTTAGTGCATTTTTTATTGCCTTTCTTGTTAAATAAACGCGATTTAAAAAAAAATACTTTTTTATTCATAGCTTATTTGAGTTCATAAAATAACGTGTTAACATCGCTAAAATACAGATGTTATTTATGTGATAGGGCTCATATGCTTTGTATAAGTAAAAACTTTATTACACGACAGCATGAACGTGGTGAAAAAGCAGCAGAGTCAGTCACCTCAGACTGATTTAATAAATTCTCTTAATCTTTCTTTCCTTTTATTCGATAAGAGTTCATTTATAAAATCATTTGTGTAACGACGGAATCAGAAAAGTAAACTTCCCCTTATATTTAAGATCTTAGAATTTATGAAGAATGTTTTAGAATTTATGAAGAATGTTTACAGTCTGTAAAACGTGTAAAACGTTCCAAATTACGAAAATTACTGGAATATAATGTAAATTCTAAAATCAGTAACTAATACAGTCATCGAATAAAATTCCAAAAATATTAACACATTTGTCATTTTTTAAGATTCAACATATTAATTTAAATGAATAATTTTGGAGAGGATTTAAAATTCCCCGTCTGAATATATATTTATCCTCCTGAATTGACTAAATGTCTATACATAGGCATATCCTAAAACCTGTAAAAAATTATAACACGTGCTAGCTCAGCAAATTTTCTAGGATGCTATTTTTCTTTAAAAAAATCGAGAAAAATACATATTAACCCGCAAAAAATTATAACACTCTGTAGATCAGCAAATGATTTAGGATGACATGTTTCTCTTTCTTTAAAGAAACATCGAGAAAAATCCGTATTAACCTGTAAAAAATTATAATGCGTGGTAGATCAGAAAATGCTATAGGATGACATTTTTCCATTTTTTAAAAAAACATCGAAAAAACAAAACAATTTCATTTTAAATTATGGGCAAGAGATTTTGTCATGCTCATTGTATAATTCAAATAGGAACATTTAAAAGACATAAATTCAGAAATAGGAAAAAAATGTTTGCTGAAAAGTTTGCCGTTTTGTCACGTGGTATATATTTTTAAAAGTATTTTTTAAATGCCGAGCCAGAGGGAAATTTATTTTTCCAAAGATTTTATTTTTCATAGGTTAATGTTATAAATAGAGGAAGAGATTATATATTTTCGTTTTCCTCATCAGGGTGATGTACAAATCTTTTTAATTTTACATAATTAAATCCAAGCAGTTCGACTTCCCATCTGTAACGTAAAGTTCCTTGATGTATATATGTAATATCTAAAGTTTTACCGAATATGAACTGCATTTATTACACAAAAGACTCATTTTACCACTATAGAAAAAACAAACGTCTTCTGTCAGCGATAAGGTCGCTGATTCCTGAATAAATAAACTGCCAAGTCATTTGTCGTCGGTAGGCTGCAGTCTGAAGACTACTGTCTCATCAGACACAGATGGAAACAGCGAGCAACGGTGTGCACTGAGATAGCTCGCGATTATTTGTCACAGAGATTTATGTCCAGAAAATGAACCTGCGAAGACTAGATAGTGAAGGACGAGATTAAGATCAGGGCTTAAGAAGGAATAAAACAAGTGGGCAGAAAATGGGGTGTCGGCACGTCACAGAAAAGAATTTGTACTAGCTTACGCAATGCCATGAAAATAAATGTCATATCCAATCCCAGAAAGGAAAGAAGCATAGTAAAAGTACATTAAAAAAATCCTTTTTCAAGATATATAGAATATGTGAATATATATATATATATATATATATATATATATATATATATATATATATATAAAAGAATTTAGTTTACTGATTTCTATGTAGACCTATCTTTATATATAGCATAAATAAAAATTTCCACAAAAGCGAGTTTTCCCGTCATTAATCTTTCAACTTTTTTTAAAAAATAGGAATTTTTAAGTGACATCTTGAGCATCTGAGACAAATACTCTACTCTCCGTAACCCATGGATGAATCTCATCTGGGTATTCGAGAAAAAGAGGAAAGATTAGAGAATGGGAGTTACTTATTTTCTGCTGTGTTTGTTCCAGGTGTCTTGATTTATAAATACTTATTTTTTTCTTTTTCTTTAGTGTTGTTTCATGTTCATTTATTTTCTTCACCAGTTACTTCCAGAAGATAGATTATCAAATCAAAACCACTTCAAATGCATTTCTAACCACAAGATACCTTCGAAATTCTTCGACAATTTACCTATCTTGTATAGTATAAAATGAAAGTTAGTTAAAATTAATACTTCGTTGTTGTTGTCTTATTCCACTTGGACAAACCAAGCACGATTGAGTGGGAGGTTACTCGTATTAAGGCAAAGGGGTGCGCTTTTCGTTTTTAACGAGCACCGTAAGGGTGAAAGTGAGACTTATCCTCAAGTGGGTCCTCGTCATTTTGAAGCAGCGACCAAGCAGAAGACCCATACGCTTGGCCTGCCAACCCCAGATGTATCGATTTAGAACTTGGAGGACATTGTGACCAAACATATTTTACGTACTCCAGTCACTTTTAACGAACACGGCGGATCTGGAGCCGGCTCGGGCTCCGAACCCGCAACTCTCCAGTTACGAGAGCTTTGCCTTTGCCGACTGAACTATTTCGACTCCAATATATCGTGAATGGCACTTATCTATCTTTTTTTTTTTAATTAAAAGAAGTATCATGATAATTTTTGTACGGAAAATTAGATATTTTATGTATTTTTTCTAACTCCATATCCAGCAAATGTTTACAATAACAAACAAGTTTTACTTCGAAGCCTGAAATACTTTCTGTATCCCATGAATAAAAATATTGTATTTTACGTAAAAGGCATGCGCCTTGAACATTTTCGATAATAGTGTCACGAAAATTCGAATGAACACACCGCTTAACTTAACAGGTGACTTTATTGAAGCTAAGTAGCAACTCGCAACTTTACAAGATTGGGAAGTTGCCTACAACTAGTGGGTATCAGCTTTTATACCCGAACAGAATATTCGAGAAATAACTAATTTACATATCAAAGAAAGATCTAGAATATTCAAGAACATAAGGAAACAATAAACAACATTTTAAAATTAAAAATCCGTACTTTGGGTAAACAGCCATGGCAAGCATCGAACCATTCGGCCACTGAGCTCGTTGGCTAAGCTTCTTTATGCGGCAATAGTACTTTTGAAACAATTAATGTCTTTTACAATTATTAAGATTTTACGTTGAAATTATAAAGTTTAAAGCAAATACATGCTAACAACATACTAAATTTTCAAGCATTTTGGTCTAAAAAATAATTTTGAAAGTCCACTTCCCCTTTAATGGTAAAGTAAACTAAATCAAGTGGGGATGATCGAGTACGAAAGGCGTTTGATCTGTCATCAAACTATTATTTTCAATGCATTAGGTGCAACCTTTTTTTCCCCACTTTCAGTATTTATCTCCTTGTCGGTGTTATACCTAGGAATCATTATGGCTACGTGTGGGTGAATGATTAATGGGATCTGGGGAGTTACAGTCACCTTTAACCACACAAGGTTCAATATAATGGTGTATAGAAATTTCATACTTTTAGTCTCTTTTCCAAGTCCTTTTGTAGTTCATAGGTTATTGTCAGGAGAACTGCACAAGGAGCACGTCCAACAGCAAGGTGTTTTAAGTAGAAGGGGCCTGTATGCATTCAGGAAGATGAAAGATAGGTCTAATAAAAGGGCTTTTTCGAGTACTACCCAGGCACTGATCATACGAAACAAAGCACGTTTCATTTTAGTTTAGCAGCTTTATAATATTGGAAATAATTTCAGATTCTTCATAATCCAAGCTCTCTAAAGGGAACTCAAAATATCAATGAATCAAGTTTAATTAAACACAGTTCGTAATCTGTTCTTGATAAATTTTAAACAGCTTTGTGGCTGATTTAAATAATTAAAAGGATTTTTACTCATTGTTTGAGAGCTAAAGAATTATTAATTTCCTTTCTTCTGTTTCACAACTGAGATTTTTGCGAAAATTAAAATCCTCTTGAAGCAGGGTTGAGATTTTCTCATCTGGAACAAATATTTCCCACACCAGTGAGAAAAACTGGTAAATGCCGGGAAGTACTGGTAATTCTGGGAAAGTTACTCATTAAAAATGTTGAGTTACGTTTATATTCTTAAATAAACATTTTTCTAAATATTTGTGTGATAAATATTATAATATAGTAAATAAAAAATGAATAAAAATGTATTTTTTTATGTTTAGCTTAAAAATGCTTTATTAATGAAACATATCCTAGTTATTATAAAACAAACTTTAAAAAAAAAATTTCCAATGCGGTGGCACTTGCTTGTATACCATTCACGACTACGAAGTCGTAGATATTTGTTGGCCATTTTATTATGGGGGTACCATATAAGTGGTAAACATTAATCCCTAGGGACAGCACAAACAAAAAAGGGTGCTCGTAATTTAGAAACAACGATGCAGTAGAAGACCCCTAGACTTGACATGACATCTCCAGAGGTATCTTTAGGAACTTGGAGGACAGATTTCTGAATAGATTTTCAACCGATTAAAGATTTCATCACAATATATTCCTTTTATGAATCCATAATAGGTGTTCAATAACGACACGATTTGGCCTATGTAAGTCCTTCAAATGATGCGTGAAGATACATATATTACTCAGAATTAGAAAAGATAAGTTTAACCTCCGAACAGTACGAAGCACATAACAGAGAACAAGAATTCTTAAGTCTAAACACAAGTAAGATAAAACAGCTCCATCTGTCTCAAACTATAACTTATGACACGTAACTCAGTGTTACAGCAAGAAATTTTCAACGGCTTGTTCAGCTTGATGTGCGAAAAGGCCTTTAATCGGTTTAAGATTTTCCACTCTCTTACGAGAAATTTCCGTATTTTTCAACGGGAAAAGGAATTTTAACCCGAATCTGATGTTTTTTCAACACGTACATGTTGACTTATGATAAGGCCTTATGAAGAAAGTGACAATTATTGGAATATTGCCCAACTAAATAAAAAAGATTCATATTGATCTTCATCTCTCTAATTGGGACTTTTGACAAAATTACAGAATTTCTGCATGAAGTATTGTAAATCAAATACCAAACTTGTGTTGTACTAACAAGGCTAACTATAGGGTAAGTTCTACAGGATCAGCTTAAATTCAGTTCAATAGTTTTATTTAATTGAGCTATTAACTAAGCTTCACTCAACAGTCTAGAATTTAGATCAAGATAAATTTATTTAATTTTTTTTTCACGACATTTCTTTTAGTATAAAAAAAAGATATTTATGCAACAATTGTGTGAATTTTAAATATACCTCTAATGCAGTGTTTCTTAACCTTTTTGTCACAATGGACCACTTTAAAAATTTTAAATATGTCACGGACCCCTCTGTGAAAAAAAATTGCTTAAACATCATTTATTACAAAAAATTCTGTTTTATTATTTAATTATTTTAATATTTTTATTTCAATAGTATAAAAAATTTGAAGAAATTAAAATTTTTAATATGAAGGCTGTTTGTTGTTGCTTTTCCTTGATTAACAGATTGAATTGAGGGATGGTTTTCGACAAATCAACGCGCATATCATGTTTGATATTCAGTCGATTTCCATATTTTACATAATTTTCATCATACTTCCTTTTTTTGGACATTTTGAGCTACAAAAAATATCAAATAATCAAATTAAATATTAAGAATTCAAATGGAAAAGTAAAACAAATATTTTGTTTTAGAAATTTGCAAGAACTTTGCGGAACTGATTTTAACTTCATTTTATTTCCAAGTGAAGTAAAATTCAAAGGTGTGTTTCTAAAAATTTCAAATTTTATATGGTTTGCGAATGTTCTTTTCCTCGTATTGTAGACGTCTCTATTGGGAAATAACAGACAGACGGCTTACAGAGGTTGCCCGTGACAAAATAAATTTTTTTCTAAATATTGATGCAAACATTTTAAAAATTAGGAGCAGTCTGCCGACCTGCAAAATATGACCACAGGTTAAGAAACCCTGCTCTAATGCTTACACATAATACTTCACACAAACAAAAAATTTTATGTAACAATTATATAAAGTTGAAATATACCTCTGACGCCTTCGCATAATACTCCACTCAAGAAGCATTGTAAAATGATCAAAAGCATCTCTTCCAGCATGTTTTAGCCCCTGAAAGAATAACAGAAAATTAGGAGGAAAAACAGATTAATAAAGTTTTTTGACAAGCACATGGTAAATCTTAATGTCTTGTCCTGTAGTGAGTAACGGGTAATGCGAAATCTACACATGATCATACCAGCAAATAAAATTTTTGAATATTCATTACTGTGATTCTTAAATTTCAATACAAATGAGGTACCTGTTGTCCAGTAAATTTACGATTATGAAGCAGATCAGGGGTTTTAAGGGAAACTATTTTGGAAATGCCAATTAATTTTATTTTTATTTAGGGTTTCACTTTTTTATATTATTTTTTCTTTTTAATATGGACTCTTAAATCCTTCTTTTAAATGAATATATATATATATGTATATATATATATATATATATATATATATATATATATATATATATATATATATATATATATATATATATATATATATATATATATATATATATATATATATATATAAATAAATGGGCTCCACAACGATATATTTTAAATAATTTTAGCTCTTAAATATATATTAATTCAAATCTTTCAATGTAAATCGATTCTCTGTCAGTTTTATTACAAAATATATTACATTATAGAATGATTCAATAACATTTCTGCTTTTGTGTCTGATATAAACCCAAAACCCAGACTTACTGAAGTTAGGAACAAATTTAGAATATAGGTTTCCATTACGACGCATGGAAGTACCGTGTAGAATTTTCCATAATTGTCAATTTTGAAATTGTTATATTTCTGCCATTTGAAACAATGTGGCTCATTTTAAGGGCACATAAGACCCTCAAGATGACAGAATCTGACCAAAATTTTGAAATGATTTTTTGTTTCGAAAAACTTAAGTTAGGCATGCGCTTCATTGTCAGTGGGTATTGTTGAATAACATATTTATTTTACTGCGCTGAATCCTGTTTTTTTTTTGTGATACATTTTTATTTTAAACTTCAAAAAATATTTTTCAGCTTGACAAACTTTTCATTGAATTAATTTAATTTCAAAATGTTTCACGTGCATTACTTTTATGTATTTCTTATTTAAAATTTTGGAGATTGTCTATTAATGTGTTTTTCATAAATTTGGTTAAGCTTTTATTTAAATCTAAATTTTTTTTACGAGTTACAGTCGATCTAATACCGCCGATGTGCAATAGACAGTTGCTAAAACATTGTATAGCTTGAAGTAATTGTGCTATATAAATTTTAACGTAAAAAACGTGGTGTTATATAATATTTAACGTAAGTGGAAATCGATACCCAGTTCTATTCTTGTATAAATTCTAATGGTAAAATGAAAAAAAAAAGTACAGCAATTGTCTTGGATGCTGTACACTAGGAGCATTTTTAAGGAATATCGTTAGACAACTCAATATTTGTTTTACCGTCTCGCATTTTTTAAAAAAAATTGTTTTCTAATAGATTTTAGAGTCTATATGTTTCATGTAACAACATTATAAATGCTCATTATAAGAATATCTTTAAAATTTTAAAAAAGTGAGATTCAACGTCTCTTTGTATTCTTAATTTATTTTTTGATCAGAATTTATGAAAGAAAAGAGATAGAAACTATTTTATGATTTCTTTCAATGAGTACATCATCACCGTAGCGAAGCACGGATACTCAGCTAATGTATCTGCTTTTTAAAAATAAATACTTCCAATTGTTAACTGCAGATAGCTATAGGTGGATTTTAACCGACGTTGCAATTAAAGTGAAGTAATATGAATATGTAATCAAAGGTCATATCATATACAGTGCTATCGAGAGCGGCAGTTCCAATGAATCAAATGGAATCCTCGTTCAATTTACGCCTCTCATTCACCAGCAGATGAACCAAATCGGTCCCGGATTCTCACAGAAGTTAAGCCCAGAGATGTCTACCCCTCGCGAGACTCCTTTTATTGTCTTCTCGGGCGTATCCCTTCTTTCAAAAAACACTTCATCACGCAGTAAAGCGTGACAGATCCCCTACTCCAGATCTACGATCTCCAGCTAATGACCGAGAAGAGGAGTAAGAGAAGAAAAAATAAAGAAATAGGAAGGCAGAGCCTTCCGAAATTCTTTATCGGTGCTAATCAGGGGAGTGATGAAACAGATAGGAAAAAAAAATATTAGGTGTCACAGAAATCAACGATGAAAAATTATCTCCAGGTGCGGAAATTATAGTTTTTTTTTCTGTGTGTGTGTTTTTGGCAAAATGAGTAAGCGCTCAAAAATGCGTTCCCATAAAAACTTTGACGCATAGTTTAAACCTTTATTTTTAAAGCCGCTATAAATCAAATATCAATTTTGAAACGTGAAAGAGAGTAAACACTAAAAAAATTATCGAAAAGAATACACTATCTACTGTAGTTAAGTATAAGTTTTGATATGCATTGGAAATTAAATCTTTAAACAGTATATTTTGAAAAGAATTGTTTATTTGAAACATATAAAAGAATGCAGCTACAAAAAACAAATGCAAAGATTTCATTAAAATGAATTGATTTAAATTTAATGATAGTCTTTTCGTAGCATTAATTGTACAAACCTAGACTAGAGACTAGAAGATAGGGTAAATTACGAAAAAAAAAATATGCATAAGTAGGTTTATTGGAAGGTAAAGAGACAGACAAACTGAAATAAATATTTTCAATGAGACTTAAAGAGGCATTTGTAAATTTCCTTCATTTTCCAAAAATTTCTTCTGTATAAATTCAAAATTTGCAGTGTATTATGCTTCGTAATGGATCTAAATCCTTTAGGATGCATTACGAAGCCTTATGAAGTGCATTACATAATTTGAGAAGATGGAATAAACTAAGATATCAATTTGAGACCTTCTTTTCCTATTGATGTATAAGATTTCGAGTAAAATATTTAAAATATTTATAAGCGGTTAAAGTTGTTTTATGCAGAATTTATAGATATGTAAAGGATCAACTTATTCTTCACCTATCACACATGAAGTTATAGCCTATATTTTTTAGTTGCCAGGGCAAGTTTATTACAGTCATGTTGTTGAAGGTAACTCGTTCAAACTCTGAGACGAAGCAAACAACTTAACAAACACTTTTTAATACCTCCCTAAAGTCGGGCTGAACTGAGTAGATCTCTTGGATACCGCAGATCAACAGGCATGGACGTTCGTAGCTGTTTGGAATCGGTTTTAAGCAATAGGTCTCAGTCTCATTAACCTTCGTGTTCAAAGAAGTAGAGAGTAGCACTTCAAACCAAACATTAAAGTCGGAAAACAGACCAATATGTTGCACACAGGCAAGAGACAAACATGCGTATGTTGCTTTATGAAAATCACCCACGAGAGAAAGGGAAAACCGCGTGAATAATTCATCACGAGAAAGTCTCAAGGTGGCCATAAACCTTTACTTGCCATACTGAATACCTTTCATATTAAATTCGTCAATACTAATTTAGAAGAAACATAAAATTTCCTATGGCCAGCTCGCATTTTGAAAATTCAAAAAAATTTGATTGCAAAGATCCTCAGTTTTTCTAGGAAGTGTTACAGGGGGCAGAAAATGTAAGAAAGTAAACAAATTGCAGTTATTAATTCAGACTTTAGTTTTGAGAAGCGTAGAAGAATGTAATGTCAGTGATTCATGTACTCTATTTCATTTTGTGTAGCTGGGAAAGTTAAAATGGAAAAATAGAACATAACTTGGGAGAATTTTCAAGTTCTTTAACTTATTATATGTTATGCATACATACATACATATATATATATATATATATATATATATATATATATATATATATATATATATATATATATATATAGGGCAAGGCAGGAAAGACTGTATTCATAACAGTACACAGTTATGTCTGCTGTATTGCAAGAGAATTGAGCCACCTGCGTGTAATAAGGTGCAAGAAAAAGGCAAAGACATATGTGCACACCGATGGAAGAAAACGACCTTCTTCACTTTTTTACTTCCTAATAGCTGAGTTAAGAGAAAACGGCTTGTAATGGTACAAAATCCTGAAAATAATTTATCTGCAACCAATCCGATAAATAAAAAGGGAACAAATACGCCCTTCAACGAATCAGTTTCAACTTTTTCTTAAAGGTTTTTTTAAATTTATTTTTTACTCTTTTTTAGGGGTGAGCAAAGATTCCTTCCACGCTTTCCCCCTCCTATTTGGAGGGGAGTGTCAATAGACAAATTTTATAATCACTATTCGAGCCGTGATGCGGAGATCGCCTCACCATTGGAATTGCGATGACTTGCTGAATATTGCCGAACTCGCTTCATGATGAGCAACCTTCAGATAAGTGGAATGAATTTTTTTACAAAATTATTAAGACAATTTATAAACTGTTGCAAGTTTTTTTCTTTTTTGAAGAGAAAGAACTATGAACTTGGGTATTTATTTGTTTGTGAGGAAGGTTCTAATATGCATCTAAGTGCCATACTTGAAACTATTTTCATACATCTATAATTAGCTCCTTTTATGTACCTTTAAATGTTTTTTATTTATATCTATATTTTGTTAGGGACAAATGTCTTCTGTAATCATTTAATGGTATATAAATATTATGGGTTCCCTAAATAGATTTCTTATTCATTGTGTGCTCGTCACTGAATTTATCACCGTAAAATTAGGTGCCCATTTTAATTTTATATACGTTATAATTTTACAGGTATGCTTAATTATATATTTGTATTTTTAAAATTTACATTCCATTTTAATTTCATAATTTCAATCTATGTAAAGGATTTTTGTATTTAAATGTTTATATGCACCTAGTATTTTACTTTTTCCAATTGAATATTTTTAAAATTTAATATTAACCTTATTTAACATTAGGTAATTTAATATGTACCAATTTATCAATATATATATTCTTCTATGATGAGGCATTTTTGTGTAAAGCATCATATCATAATAGATACAGATAGTAAGTAATATTTATGATACATTCATACAAGTCGGAAGATTTATACTTGATCCGAATTTCTCACGCCCTTTCTGCATTTACTTTATCTTATTTTTTTTATTCGGAGTCTACAACAAGATTTTCTTTTTTTATCCTTCCGGCCGTCTCCCGTGGTGCTTTTCTATTGATAGCATCTTAAGTCCCTTTTCATGCGATATCGAGATTAATCTTCCGTTTGACATTTGCACTCATAACTACTGGCAAAATAAATGGTCAGGTGGGGCTGCGCAATCCATGCAGTTTCTATTCATCCGCTTTAAATTGGCTTGATAATTTTGATTTCGTGACTAATTTAACAGTTACAAAATTCTACAAATTGGATCCCACCACCGCAGTCACGTATGTAGGAGTTTTACCTTTTTCGTCGGGGCCACAGAATATCGGGAAGCAAAGTCTTGAAACACTTGTGTTCACGCAATCACTACTCAACAGTGATATTTGTCACTGTTGAGCATACAGTAAAGAAATTGAAGCACCAAGAAGCAAAAATGGAAGTAACCAAGTTAAAAATTTGGAGATAATTATAGAAAATAACAAGAGAAACACATTTTTTTCTAATTATACTAACACATCTAACTAGAACTCACCTATATATATATGTATACATATATATATATATATATATATATATATATATATACATACATACATATATATATATATATATATATATATATATATATATATATATATATATATATATATATATATATATTAAAAAATTCTAGTATTTTCTAATTATCCGTACCTTGTGCTAGTTTAACACAAATATTACTTTTGTCACTTACATGCATTTGTTTCTTGAATAGGGTCTGATGAGGTAAAATAGGTAGTGGGGTAAAATGGGTATTTTTTATAATTTACTTAAAAGACACATCAAAACTTTTAACCGTTATATTGTAGTTTTGAAATATATTTTTAGACATTTGTTGGCAACGCTTATTTTACTTAAGAAGCTTTATATTTTGCATCTGTCAATATAAGTTGCCTTATTTGCAAGTCAGGAATATATATTCTTCTTTACTAAAGTCTTAAAAGCTTTCCAAGAAGTAATATTTTTTTATCTTTTATGGTTAATATTTTTTCAATAATGAACTGCAAGGATTTCTGAACAACAGTTTTTCAAAAACATGCAAGAAATATTTTAAATATTTTATGTTTATTGATTATTTTTGTATGATTGGGGGGAAATATGTATAGGTTAGGCTTAACAATTTATAATAAAATTCTAAATTTTTAGAAGTAAAGATTTAAACCAGCCCTTCAGTTTTATTGTAAATAACATTACATAGTATTTTTTAAATTTATTTTCTGTGGTATAGAGTAAATTAATACAATATAGTGAAATTTAGCTTGTAAGCCTAAAAGTACATGTGTTTACGGGGCTGTTTCGTACATCTGCGACTGGAAATTTTCTTCCACCTTTCACTGTGTACAAAATCTAAATTTATATGAAACTTAGACCAAGGTACATCATTATACGGCTGCACAGAGTCAGGGAGGATGCATTATACAATGTTTACATCTTGGATGGGACATTTTCTCAAACAAGTGGAACACCTAGAAAAACCCATTCTTTTGATATTCGATAGTCACTTGATATATGAGACAGTAAAGCAAGCGATGGATAGTAGAATCACCGTTCACTACATCAAACTCAAGTCATGCCCTGAAACCTTTGGATGTTGAAGTATTTACCTCTATGAAGTGTGCCTGGAGAAAATTCCTGAAGATGTAGTACACTGAGAGCTGTCTTTAAAAAGTATCCAAAGCGACATTCCTTAACCTGTTGAAACAGTTATTAGGTACTATGAAGAAAAAAGGCTGTTAAACACAAAATAGTGTTAACTGAAAAAGATGGAAAATAACTGTAAACAGTGTTGCACAGACTTCAACGACAGCTACTATGAAAGCTCTTTCTAGTCAAACTTCCTGTTTAACCACTTAGAATTTTCCCATTTCTTCTCCATATAAGGATTTAGAAAAGATCATTCTGACAATATTTTATCACTGCAAATGTAAGGGAAAAAAAGCCTTAGAAAATGACAGACAAAAAAGAAAGCGGGTACAAACTAAGGCCGGAGAAGTGATGACTGTTTCTGATGTAGCAGAACGTAGCTCAACTTAATAATCGTGGCCATTACAGTTTTGCAATATGAATTGTAATTATATCACATACAAATGTGTTTGTAGCTAAAAAATAAAGTTTTAATTAAATTTTACATAATTAGTAGAATTTTTAATCGTTACCCATTTTACCCCACTTCTGGGGTAAAATTGGTATAAAAAAGAAGTAAAAAATTATAAATTTACAATTTAAGAAAATGAATAAAACTATTTTAACAATAAAGGTAATGAACCCATTGCATGGATATATGCAAAAAGAGTGCGGAATGAGAAATCACGCTTTTTCTACCGATTTTATCTCACCAGACCCTATATAGTTATATCAACACATTACATGTGCCGATACACACATTAACACATACACACATACATATATGCATATATATACACTTATTGAAAAACCAAAGCATTTTAATGACTTTAAAATTTAGACATTTTTGACAAATTTAGACAAGTTTTATTGTGTGCACGTATAGATGTAAAGACAAAACTATTAAAAATTGAGTCAGCCAGGGTCAAAAAGGGTATTTACGTGAACATGAACGTTGAAAATTTTCGTCATCACAATACTTCTTTTACTTTTAACAAGAAAATAAAAATAGAAAATTGTTTTTTAATGATGATATTAACTTTATTACTAAAACGCAAGGAATTTAATCTTTCAGTGCGTCCATAAAGATTTTGATAAATAGTGAAATGTAAAAAGACTCCTTAAAAATACGAATAAACTTAACATTGTTTCCAAGCTGTTTATCAGTGTCAACGTGGAAATGTAATTCAATAGTTTATGTTTGTATTTAGCGAAATTAAAATGTTCTCTGGAATGTCACAACTGACACAGATGTTCAGCTATCTAATTTTTTAGTTTTCTTATTATTTAATCATTTTTTTGCTCATCATTTTATCTTATTACTTAATCATTTTATCTACCCAGCACTTTCTGTGGTTTCCATGACATTATTCCTCATTCATGCGAATTCAATAACGAGATCCAGAATCCAGTTTCACCATCTTATATCACAACTGCGAGGTAGCAACAAATCAAAGCAATCGCCACGTTTTTATATTATTTTTTTTTATCCTTCGCGTAGTAATGCATAAACGCGAAACGCTGAATAAAAAAAATGAAACATTCTACATTTTAGAAGCAAGAGACGTCGAAACCTCCGGAATCATGTCCCATTTTGCCGTTCAGAAATTGGACATAATTCCGCAATAAAAAGTAATAAATTTTCACCGTCTCTCGTTACTGTCAGGTTCGCGGCGATATAAATAAAACGGCGGAAAATAAATAAATAATAAAAAAAAATTTTAGAGATACCAAAACCAATGCGCGCCTATATATGAGTGGAAAAGCTTTATTGCCCGATATTTATAAGGGAGGGGGGAGGATAAGGGGGTGTTATGTTTCGTCGGGGAAAGGTTTTGAATTTCAAACAGATACTAGGCATGTCCATAATATCGATAACGGCGGCTACATCGATATTCGTGAAAGGTTTTCTGGTCGAAGGAAAGATAGTTCGAGGAGAACCAAGCTATAAAACGCGATACAATAATTGTCTCGACATATTTAATCTTCTCTGGTTAAATGAATGCTGTTCAGAATTTTATCAACTTAAACCACTTGAACCACTGCTTCAGAGCAATGGTTCTCAAACTTTGTATCCCACGAAACCGTTTTCTTACTATACATATAGCAACGGAACTCCAGGATAAATATTACTTAAGGAGAAATTAAGGGCTTAATGTTTATCACAGTGTAGGGGTAAACATAAAAAACTAAACAATATAAATTAGTATAAAAATGTAGATCACATTTCGAAAAAGTTCTCAAACTTTTTATCCCTTGGAACCCTTTCCGTACCATATACATAGCGACAGAACCTCTGATTAAATATTTCTTAAGGACAAACTAACGGTCTGTTATTTATCACTGATTAGACATAGACATAAAAACTAAACAATATAAACCAGTATAAAGATGTAGATAATGCTTAAAAAAGGTGAAGTGGAAGAAAGAATTTTTTTAATGAAATGATAGAAATAAAAGGATACGTTGAAGAAAAGTATCAATGGGATGAATGGCTTTGTTTTTGACTGTAACAAAGTTCTTTAAAGTTTCGTTATATTGAAGAAAGTTTTATTTTCATATAATTCTGTATAACCACCAAATTCCGGTGTTAAGTTTTCACTAAAGCATATTGTACCGATGTACTTTCTCACGATGGTCAGCACGTGCATACACAGCTGTGGACTAAATTTCCAAGAAGAATTTAAATGCAGCTGTTGACTTTAAGTTTTAGTGGGGACCCCTGCGGAGGAGTTATAGATCACGGAATGGGACAAGCGTAATGGTCAAGACCAGACAGAGATGTAACCGTGAGTTATGGGGGCAGGGGCTAAAAAAACGTCAGCTTTCACAAAAGGGGCTATTTTAATGAGCCCACCTGCACGCCCGAAGGGGGTGCAGATGTGGGAAAATTTCACCAACAAGCAATTGCCAAAGAAAAAAAGGGGCGTTAAAACCGGGGTGATGAGTTGTGAAAGAGAGTGAAGAAAAAGGAGTCAATGTCGGGATTCAAGAGTTACTGGATTTTTAGCAATAAAATATACGTATTACATATGCATAAAATATACAGCTTATTCGTTATTTTCCAGATCTAGCGTTATATTGCTGTCAAAGAAGATCGATTTCATACTACACCGGAATATTTTTAATGCCTTTTATTTTGAACCCCATATCAAACAATCAAAGGTAAGATGATGTCCGAATAGTAGGGCGCTGCTCGTCACTCAATTCAAACCCCGCTCTTGGCATGGATGTTCATATCCTTTCGATATCGGCTTTAAGCAGTAGGTCTCGGACATAAGCCCTTTTGTAGAAGAAAAAAAATGACCGTAGCGTTTTAGACCTATTATTTCAGATGCAGGGGAACTTTATTATAGCATTATTCACTATCAAGCCGCAGATATTTGTTGGGCATTTTATTATGGAAGCATTATATAAATGGCCAATACTACTCCCTGAGGCAACGCAGAGAAAGTGGATTTTCATAATTTAGAAGCAGGGAATAATAATAAGAAGATCCTTCATGCTTGTCTTGCCACCTCTCTGGAGGTAGCTTGCATTGTCAAACTTATTTCAAGTGGCCATATTCATCCACCATAATTAAAGCGGATTTTGGGCCGGTTCGAGCCTTGAACTTGTAACTCTCTGGTTACGAAATCAATGTCTTTGTCAACTGATCGTCCAAGTTTTCTCTAATACAAATGCGATAAATAAAGATGCGTCCTTTATCTTCTGATCTCTATTATTTTATGGAGAACCTCAAATTATAAGACGTTGTTGGTGCTGAGGAGAACAAGTGTGGTTACTTTCCCTTTTTTGAAGGCGAAATAAACGGGAGTCAGGATCTAGAAGGGATTACGCGAGTGAGAAAACGTTATAATAAATACGGAAAACGGGAGTAAGTCTGTAATGCACTCTTTTACACTCATTTCATATTTATGATACACACCCACATGTATATATGCCAAAGTTAAATTATAATTTAATTATAATTAATTTAATATTAATTTAAATCAAATTATAACAGAAAATTAAATTTATTTGTGGATTTTTCTGAACTTAAATAGTAATAAGACATTTTTAATATAAACAACATCATATGTTTTAGTAACAAAACACACGGCCTTCAAAGACACAAAATATGTTGCTTGCCTTTTATCCTCCAATCCTAGCTTTACATCACCGTTATTATCAAACTCCATTTCCTGTGTACCGAAACATGTTTAAGGCCTTTTATATAGAACCTTACATTAGGCATAAAAAGATGTGTCACTTATCTACCTCTACCTACTACTTTATTGACATCTGCATATTACAGTTCCTAGATACACCTCTAAGATATTGTCAATGTTAACAAAAAAAAAAAAAAAAAACATTGCTGATTGAGATTTTTTGATGGACATTTTTATAAGTTATTTTATTAACCCCTCAATGCTTAGTTTTTTTGAAAAAGGCAGGCCTAAAAAAATCAATTTTTTAATATAAAAAACACAATTTAGAAGTTGTCTTAACGCGTCTTGTATGCGTAGGTATCAAATATGAAACCCTTATGTTTTCTATCTCAAGAATAAAGTATATAAAGTGACGCCTCAAGTCAAGTATATCTTTACAGCCAGAGCTTGGTAATAAATTAGCTACCAATTATATTTTATTTTACATTATATTTTAGTAAAATATATAATTGAAAAATGAGCAAATCAGAATCTGAATATGAATACACTGTCGGAAAGCGTCTCACAAGGAAGAGATAAGTCTTAAGTGATAAGTAGAAAAAAATATATATTTTATACTTGAATAAGTAAGTGTTATAGCTTATAATCCCAGGTAAATGATAAATATCAATAAAACGATTGTTTTTTTCTTTTGCTTTCACATTGTTATTTTCAATTCTCGATTGCATTCGAGTGTGAAAAATCATACAACATAAAGTACAACGCCGATCGAATTATCTCGAGTGTGCACGGTTTGGCCAGTTTCGCTCGCTCGACTTAACACGAGTGTGCATGTTAAGGGGTTAAATATGTAATGAATTTTATTCAGAAAATTAAGCTTACTTGTTATAATCTGTTTAATTATATAATAATCAGGCAAATTTTAACGAAATATTTTAATATTAATGATACCATCTTTTAGTAATAAAATATGCGCATCTTAAAATATGTCTTTTGTCCTTTATATTCGGATTCCAGTGTTAAATTGCCATCATTAGCAACTCCATTTCCTGTAACACCGGAACATGTGTAATGTCTTTTATTTAGAGGGCCCCCCATTAAATATATAAAGATATGTTACTCATCTACTGTCATCTATAACTGACGGACAACTTAAGATTACAGTTCTCAGATACATCGCAAACATGTTGTCTGTGGTATGGAGGAAAAGCGTGGTTGTTAGACATTTTTTGAGGGGAAAATTAACGGAAGTATGAATTTGGAAGTGATTACATGAGTGAGAAAACGTTACAGTAAATACGGAAATCGGGAACAGGTTTGTAATATGCTTTACTTTATAGTCATAGTTGTTTATTAAGTATGTAACGAATTTTGCATGTAAAGTATGTAACGAATGATTGCAAGTACTTTAGGCAGAAAAAGATGTGTCATTTTCTACTGCTATCTACTACTTTATGGACATCTACAGATTACAGTTCCTAGATACACCTCTAAGATGTTGTCGATGTTAATAATAAAAAAACATTGCTGATCGAGATTTTTTATGGACATTTTTATAGTTATTTTATTTAAATACGTAATAATTTTATTCAGAAAATTAAGCTTACTTATTATCATCTGTTTAATTATATAATAATTAGGCAAATTTTAAGGAAATATTTTAATAGTAATAATACTATCTTTTAGTAATAAAATATAGACATCTTAAAATATGTCTCTTGTCCTTAATCTTTAGTGTTAAATTATCATCCTTATCAACTCCATTTCCTGTAACACCGGAACATGTGTAGTGTCTTTTATTTAGAGGCCCCCCATTAAATATATAAGGATATGTTACTCATCTACTGTCATCTATAACTGACGGACAACTTCAGATTACAACCCTTGGATACATCGCAACGATATTGTATGTGGTATGGAGAAAAAGCGTGGTTGTTCGACATTTTTGGAGGGCAAAATGAACGGAAGTCTGAATTTGAAGTGATTACATGAGTGAGAAAACGTTACAGTAAATACGGAAAACGGGAACAGGTTTGTAATATTTTTTTTGCCTTATAGTCATAGTTAATTATTAAGTATGTAAAGAATTTTATTCAGAAAACAAAATTTACACGCGATTTCTCTGAATTTATATAATAATAAGACAATTTTTAATATTATTATTTCAAATGAGGGTGCACCTGCTTCTTATAGCATTCAACATCACAAAGCCGCAGGCATTTGTTGGTCATTTTAATATGGGGAACTATATAGGCGGCCAACACTATTCCATAAAACAACACAAAGTGGGTCCTCGTAATTTACAAGCACGGACCAAGCAGAAAACCACCAAGGTTGCCTGCCACCCTAGAGATATCGTTTGGCAACTTGGTAGACATATCGACTAAAAACGTATTTTACGAGTCTGAGCTGCCATTAATGAACACGATGGATCTTTGGTCGGCTTGAGTCTCAAAGCTACAACTATCCGGTTATGCGATTGATAGAGCTATCGCGGATGTACTCATGAAAGTCCACTTTTTAATATAGTAAAATCATAGTTTCTTAGTGTTGAAATATGTAATCGCACTCATACTTGGCGACTTGGCTGCTTATTATTATTTAAGTAATAGCTTTCTCGGACGTACGATATTTTCTTGAGTTGATCCTTTTGTGTTTTCATTGGTTGTGTTTGATTAGTATTGTCTTGTGACTGTCATTTGATTGGCTGGGCTCAGGATCTTTATAAAACTATAAAATGCCAATGTACCTCGTATTATTATTATTATTATTATTATTATTATTATTATTATTATTATTATTGGTGTCTTTAATAAAAAGTATTTTGCGATCTGCGGCTCTTCATTATGTTTCAACACTTAGTATTAAAACACACGGATGCAAAATATGTTGCTTGCTTTATATCTTCCAATCCTGGCGTTGCATCACCTTTATTATCAAACTCCATTTCCTGGGTACCTGAAAATATTTAATGCTTTTTATTTAGAACCTTACTTTAGGCAGAAAAAGATGTGTCATTTTCTACTGCTATCTACTACTTTATGGACATCTACAGATGACAGTTCCTAGATATCCGCTAAGATAGTGTCTTGTTAATAAAAACAGCGTGGGTGCTCGACATTTTTTGATGATGAAATAAAATGGACATTTTCATAGTTATTTTATTAAATATGCAATGAATTTTATTCAGAAAATTAGGTTTAATTGTAATTGTCTTTTGACTTATATAATAATCAGACAATTTTTAATAATATCACTATCATATTTTTTGGTAACAAAAAACACACTGTCTTTAATGATACAAAATATGTATCTTGACTTTTATCTTCCAATGCGAGCGTTACGTTACAGTCATTATCAAACTGCATTTTCGGCTTGACTAAAGAACTTTGTTCCCCCGCCAACTTGGCGATAATGGTTTAAGTATAGTTGCCTAACATTTTCTCCTGATCTCACCGTGTCCAAACAATCTGTATCTATATTATAATTTATGTGATATTTGCATTCAGCTCTCCTTGTGTAACTCTTTAAAATATTAAAAGCGTGCAATGCTTAAAAATTAGACATAACAAACCATTAATGGTTCACTATGGATGATTTTTTAATAATCTGGAGCTGTTGCGTTTGCAAACTGTTAAAAGATTAATTGCCCATAAATATAAATGTTCGGTTTTCAAGTCGTTTTCTTTAATTAAGTAAGAGTATATAATTCTATTACGATAGTGCACTGTGCATTAATTAAAGTAGCCAGAAAAATCAATCAAGAAATACAATGTTTGGATGGATTACCTTTGTGTTTTAGTAAATATCGCCAATATTTTCTCCAAATTTGCCAAGGGGAAATAATTCTTAAGTAGTCCCTGCATTTTCTGTGTGCCGGAATATGTTTAATGCCTTTTATTTAAAATCTTATGTTAAGCATACAAAGATGTGCCATTTATCTACTACCATCTACTACTTTATATAAATCTACGGATTACAGTTCCCAGATACACCGCTAAGATGTTGCCGTCGGTAATGAGAAAAAGCATGGCTGCTAGATATTTTTGGATGATGGAATAAAATGGACAATCCTTATTTAAAAGAGATTACGTGAGCGAGAAACCGCTACAGAAAAATGCGGAAAACATATAACACGTCCGTAAAATAATGCATTTTTTTACGGTTTTAGATTACATTAGAATTCATTTTACCTTTCAGTTGCGTGACACTAGGGCTAGAAATAGAAATCATAATTTCCGTACTATGCAAAAACTATATTGATTATGAATGTACTTGTATTATTGTTTAATGTCCGATAGTAAGTCGCGAGTAAGAGAATTTTGAAATGCCTATAAACAAATTTTTGAGCACTGAAAAGGCTTTTGAAATATCTGTCTCCATTTTATACAAACAGTTCGTAAATTTAAAAATTTATGTTTCATATTAAAAAAAGGAATTTGGAATATTTGAAAAGTGTTTTTTTAAGTAAACTCTGGAGCACCCCCTTTTTTTTACGAAATTCGGATTAGTTTTTTATATTTATATATATTTATTTATAATACGCTCATATCGCATAATGGTTAGAGTACTATGGTTTCACCCGATGGTTTTGGGTTCGATTCCCGAGTAAGGCTAGGATGTATTTGTGTGTTGTCCCTTCCGAGGGAGCGGTTTTGCCCTACCTGTATGGTGCTCCTATAATAAAATGGGCTACAAATCAGTATAGTAAAATGTTAATAAAGGCAAATGCACCGCATTTGTGAAGTATATATATATATATATATATATATATATATATATATATATATATATATATATATATATATATATATATATATTATATATATATATATATATATATATAGATATATTATATACATATATATATATATATATATATATATATATATGTGTGTGTGTGTGTATTTATTTAAAATTTGAGAGAGCTTTTGCATGCTATTCTCATATTATTGCACATGAATGCTAACAACAGATTTTACAGCTTCTATTTAGAGCCGTTTGGATACTAATATATTATATTTCAATAAGTTCTTAACTATTAGTTATCCATTGCAAGCCGATTCCAAACGGCTACGAACATCAGTGCCTGCAGCAGGATTCAAACCTGAGAATTCCAATATCGAAGGGGAGCAAGCACCCTTCCCATTCAGATATCGTTCAGCTCCTTTGTTTTTCTGTTGTTAAACGAAGTGTAATTTTCTATTTCCGTAGGTGTAGTTTGATAAATGAGATATAAATAACTTACAAATTTCTTTGGGCCTTGATACAAAGTTTTAGAATGTCGGTTTGATTTTACTTTCACCTATATGAATAACATGGAATAAGGGGAAATTAATTACTAGGGTTTTCAACCTAGATTCTAGAAAATATTTTTAATAAAGTATTATAATATGATATTTATAGTAAGAGTTTTTCGAAAAATAAAAGGAGACTCAACATAGTATTGGTGGGTAATGTTATTTTGAGGTTTGAATTAAAATTTGTAAATATATAAAATCTTGGTTCTGTAATATAAATAGTTTCCGCGGTGAAAATGGTAGATAGCATGATTAGTGCGAAGCAAAACCAGACACTGTGTAGCTGTTTTTGTGATTGTATATAATAACCATCCGCTTCACGTCCATCCATCGGTTTGATTGTATAAAATTAATAATGACACGCGGGTTTTGAAAACCTCTTTGATGGCTATTTTAATTTCAAATGAGTTATAACTTATAAAAATGCTTTATTTCTCAATATTTGGAACTATATTCTTGTAATTGTCTGATAAAAAACTAAAAAACAGACCCTATTTTCTTATATATTATAATTCCATATAATTTCGTTGACACTTTTTACAAATCAAAACTAATATTGCAACACAAGTTATTGTTAAACGGCAAGGAGATACACGAGCACTTACCAAATAAAGATAACAAAACTTGACGGTAATTAGAAAGAAACCAGATTGTTAACTAAACTTTCTTTTTAACTGAAGTCCCATTTGGTTCGGCACAATTTTAATTAATAATAGAATTTTTTTTCTTTATTTACAGCTTATTGGAATTTTTTTTAAACACATTGTAAACAATTTTATCTTCAATTTGTTTTTGTTAAGTTTCAAATTAGCAAACCTTTCTATTTCACGCTGCAAAATATAACAATACCATTTCATATGTCATCGTTTCATCTGTCATCGACCGGCAACGTTATTGTCTGTTATATCGTCATGTCACGCAATAAAGTTTAAGAAGAGGTTTTAACATTGGCGGTGACTGTTTGATACTATCAAAGAATGCATGTTCAAAATTTGATGAGTCTACGACAAACAGTGGTGATTTACACGAAATGCAAACAAACGGGCAGTCTCTTTTATATGTATAGATAATTCCTAGGTTAACAAGCATCTTACTAGTTCATAAGACTATGGAGTGCAGAGATAGCGATCGCAGTAACATTTTACTGCCTAGTGCAAAGAAGATAATTTCTAGTATTGAATGAACGGCAGCATATACCCAAAAGAATAAAGATTATAATTTTTAAGTTAATTTAATGTTCAACTTTATACGGAAAACTATCAAATCTTATTTACAGATTTCAAACTTATAGACTTTACAATCAAAAGCACGAAAAGGGAAATTAAATACAATGTTGTATACTGTAACTCTAATACCGCGAAAGAAATTGTTGAAAATTTAATTAGAAAGATACTATACTATAGTAATAATAGTGTTTAATTTAGCTTTATCATGTATGAATCATTCAAATTAACTGCGAACATCTGTTACAAAAGCTAACAAAATTTACCTCTGTGTTTGTTCTTTTCAATCATAATTGGAGTGTCTGAGAAGCCTGTATTCAGAGTTTGAATAATCTATTTAGCGGATAAATCTACTCAAGCGATTCCATTGTTATACACGCCGTTTATTTTTTATTTTTTAGCGACAATTGCTGCCGCCTGTTACAATAATTCGCTACCAAGATCTGTCTCGCTGTCCAGATTTTCTTTTTTCTGTCTGACAAGGTGTCAAAACTGAGATAATGAACATTAACTTTGCACTGACATTCTTCAGAGTGACTGCTTCCTGTATACCGTACTTTAAACGTACTTTAAGTAAATATTTATTCTTCTAATAATACAACTACTGAATTATCGGAGAAACATGACAAGAAGTAGTGTCGTGACACCGAAGACCCGCAGTTCAATATCCACGGTAGTAATTTGTAAGACATGTAGGACATATTAAGATACTGATTTTAATTGACTCGTGACATACACTGCGCATTGCTGTTGTGATGATCATTTATCTGCGACTGTTCGACAACGACCATTGCTACATCAGAAACGATATCTTTTGTGGTAGGTACACGATATCTCCTCTGGTCTTCGTCCTCTGCTTTACTGAGCAGCTAACGACCCAGGTTTCTGAAATCGAGATAACATGTCTCTAACACCTTGAGGAAACATTTGTCATCGATGCAATTTCTTTCGATGTTGAATTTCGTAGAAAGCTGCAACAGCATTTCTATGGTTTTCATTTGTAAAACAGTTTCACGATTAACGTACATTAAACTAATAGTCATCATACTTCAAATTGCTTTTCTGACTTTAGATCGAAATTGCTTCATTTTTTTTGGACTATCTTATACTCCACACACACACATAATGAAGCATACGAATAATAAAATTTATATAACCGAAATATAATTTTATAGCGTCGATTATAATTCTTCTTTTAGAATTTTAAAATAAACAATATTCTCTCTTTGTCATTTATAAATATTCTTAAGTCATCATATAAAAATTTATCTCATTCATGACACATTCATTTTTTCATTTTATTATAACATCCATTACACACACATATATGTGTATATGTGTATATATATGTATGTATATCTATATGTGCAGAACCGTATTAATTAAATGAGAATCGCAGAAAGACTTAGCCGGCATTTGTCTTTTAAGAATTTAAATATAAATATATAATATATATATATTTATAAAATTTCTTTATAATATCTTATATTGTGTGTGTGTTTGGTATATGTGATTATTGTATTTCCTTATATATGTGTGTATATATATATATATATATATATATATATATATTATATATATATATATATTTATATATATAATATATATATATGTATGTATATTATGTAATATATGTGTATATATATATGTATGTATATATATATGTATATATGTAATATTAAAATCCCTTATTTACGTATTTTAATATTAATTTAATAACTTTTGTCCATAAAGTAAGTTTGGGGTTTGCGCGGTAATTCTGATTTTTCCCTCCAGACAAGCTATAGACTTAATTTAGACTAATCTGTACTACTTTAGGCAATAGTTAGCGCGTTCTTTTTAAACATGGGTATTTTTATCACGTGATCAATTGTGCTTAGGGATTATTCGTAGTCTTTTTACCTGAGGAATGCCTACTTGAAAAGTGTATGTGCGGGATCACATTGTCTATGTGCACGAAGTTGTAAAAGTGTTTGTCTGTTGTATGGATTTCATGTTTCTTACCAGAAATAAACTGTGTTGAGATTTTGAATGAGTCTTGCCATATTACACACACACACACACACATATATATGTATATATATCTGTAATAAGACGGACTTCACAATGGGTGGTTGTAGTCATGGCCCATAAAAATGACACCATTTCAGCTAAAGATCTTTATTAACATAACGTTGGAGGATGGGTTCCCACTTCATCATAGAGACAGGACAAACTGAAGGGTCAGCTAGCATGAAGTTATAAGTAAAAAGGCCCTTAACACCTGGTTAACATCTGTGGGAAAATCTCTAGAAAAATCTGCCTCCGACAGCGTGCAGCTCCTTTTTGTTTGGAAATTTTCTAAATTGTTCGCTAGGGCAATGTAGAGTTATAATTGGTCAGACTCCTTCTCTGAGGGCGTAAACTGTAGCCCCAGTGGTCAATTTTGGTTAGGGGGTTAAAAAGAAGAATGCAAAAGGAAGCGGGAAATTTTAGCCCTTGACTTAAGTTTTGAAAACCCCTGAGAATTTTTTCGGGCTGTCATAAGGGTTTTATACAAAATGCCTACATTAGTTTCCCGATCCAGTTTACTTTTTCTTACACACGCACACAAACACACACACACACACACACACACACACACACACATATATATATATATATATATATGTGTGTGTGTGTGTGTGTGTGTATGTGTGTGTATGTATGTATGTTGATCTCTTTGTCTAGGGGTTTTCGTAGTTCATAAAAAGGAAAATCCACACAGTTCTATAAACTACTAACTATAGTCTAATCAAAGTACTAAACTATGATATGTACATATTTACAGTAGTTGTATATGAAAACTAGTGTGGTTGATTCATTTGCCTCCAAAAACAATAATTAGAGTTCATGTAGGAAGTCCACACTGGTTCGGCTCCACACAGGAACTCTCTCTCACCCCTTGCGACACTGCTACCACCACCCGCTCAGTTACAGTGGCTCATTCCATCCAACCGTCTGTCGAGAGTATATGACGTAAGAATCTGGGACCACACAGGCGTTTCCACGTGTATATGTATATATATATATATATATATATATATATATATATATATATATATATATATATATATATATATATATATATATATATGTAATGTGATGGACTTCTCGATGGGGGGTTGCAGTCATGGCCATAAAAATGATACCGTTTCAACTAAAGACCTTTATTAAAACAACGTTGAAGGACGGGTTCCTATTTCATCCTAGGGACAGGACAAACTGGAGGGTCAGCTAGCATGTAGTTCTATATACAAGACACGTAACACCTGGGTCAATATCTGTGGAAAAATATCTCTAGAAAAATCAGTCTCCGACAGCGTGTATCTCCTTTTTATTTGGAATTTTCCTAAATTTCCTCTAGGGCCATGTAAGATTATAATTGGATAGGCCTCTTCTCTGAGGGCGTAAACTGTATCCCCAGTGGTCAGTTTAGGTTAGGGGTTAAAAAGGGTAATGCAAAATGACGCGGGAATATTTAGTCTTTGATTTAACTTTTGAAAACTGCTGAGAAATTTCCTTACATATATGTATATCTATGTACCTATCTATTTATTTATTTATATATGTGTGTGTGTGTAATGAGTGTATTAGACCTACCACAAATGAAAAAATGGTATTTGTGCTGCTGCATGAGGTGCAATCCCTGCTTAGAAAGAAAATAAGAAAATATCGAAATTTGAAATTGAAGTTAATACAATCTGTTGAGAACCATGTCTTTGGCGCTTTTGTCACCAAAACGTGCAACAGTGGGTTTTATAGCGATTTCGAATGAAAAGGTCGTTGCCTGATAAGTATAATATATCCATTTTGAGGAAAAAAAGTCGGGGCATTTTAATTTTTTCTAACGTACAATTCGGTTAGAAAGCCTCTAGTAGTATCCCTAAAGCAGTATTACCTCGCATTGTGTAACATCATTAAAAATTTATTTACGATTATCAATATTTCGTAAGTATTTTACCAAAGGATTCAAAGCTTAGGAGAATGGGCAGCAAGTTTTAAGATGTTTCACTAATAAATATAGCAGATAGTCTGTATTTATGTTTTCAATGTTTTTGTCTTTACCCCACTCTTTTTAACAAAAATAGATATCATTGATCGGATCTATGTACACTCATTTTTTAGCTACGGGAGGAAAAAATACATTATGTAAGCGTGAGTATTGGTCATAAAGTATGCTTTCTGGAAGAATTGGGCCTTCAAAATGTTATTTAATCCACAAATAATGTTGAAACGTTCAATAACAAATAGAGTAATTCAGTAATGGATTAAGTGTAATAAAAATTTGTTCTTTTTACAATTAATCGTTTTTCTGAGCAGTTCACGTTAAATGCAATAAAATGTAAATAAGAATTTTGATAGTTTTAGAATACTTTGGAGAAACATGATTTTTTAAAATTGATTAATATTATAACTTGTTTCATTTTATATGATGAAACTTGTCCATTGAATATAAATATCGTTGCTTTTTAAAAAAAATCGATATTTTATTTGCTTTAACCCTTTGACAGTTTAATTTTTTTCCAGAATTCGGTCAAAAAAATGTCACATTTTTTATTACATTTTTTGTTTATTTTACATTTTTAAGTAAAGATATGTTATTAAAATTAACATTTCTAATATTTTTAAGCATTTATTACAACTTTTTTTCTTTCAATGAAAGCATCATAGAACTGAAGTTCACTTTTAGTCTCATCGATATCCAAGTTAATTTTTGGAATTCCAGTGAAAGCAAATCTAGGAGGCGAATCCGAAGGATTATCACAATTTATTAAAAAAAAAATTTCTTGCTTGTCTGATTCCATCTGTAATACTATCAGAGTCACTACTATCCAGGTCATCTAGTAAACTTTCGCTACTACCATTTACAGATAATTCAGTTTCTGATTCCGAGTCACAGTTCGAATCACAAGAAATTAGCTCCATACGCCCTGAATTATCCATTATTTTAAAGTTAAAATATATTATTCAACTCTTACATCAATAAAATCATCAGGCGGTTAGTGTAATATAACCAGAAAGCTATACTCTGAAAGATAACAATTCGTCTTCTGATACAAAACATGCGAAAAAACCCGCGCTTTTGAACCAATCAGAGTAGAAAATACAATAAACTGCAAACTATCATTTATTGGACAACTATCACCATCTATACGAATAATTTGTTGGTAAAATTGGAAAAAACACTTCCGAAACAGTGCAAGCGAAATAGAAATCAGATTGCCCGTACGGCGTACAGGCGAATCAGTAAAGGCCCGAAAGCTGTGCCAGTACTGCGTACGGGCAAAACAGGGAAGAGGTTAATGATCTAATGAGTTTTAAACTGTTGCATTGCATTGCGTAACATTTGAATAACATTAGTAATTGTATTACATTGGAGAAACATGATTTTATTGAAAATTAACATTTCTTAATTCGTTTGACACGACAAATCTTGTTCATTGATTATAAGTATCGGTGCATTATGGAGTGAAAGGATTAGTTGTTTTTATGAATAAATCAGTCTTTTACCTGTTTAGTGGGTTTTAAACTGCTGCAATACAGTGCAAATGTGTTCTGATTAAAATTTCTAGTAACTTAATGCATTATTGAAATTCCTAAAATTTTTACAATCTTTCAGAACATTTACAAAATTAATAATTCCTTAAAATAAATACTTTTTGCTCGATTCTTGCTGCTCATTTACGAGGATCCAGTTTTGTTAGTTTGTGTTGTACTACGTAGTAATGTTGTCCGCCTATAAGATGCTCTTATAGTAAAACGGTCAACAGGTATCTGTGGCTTAGTAGTGGCGAATGCTGTAAAAGCAAATGTAATAATAGAAATAACTTCAACATGATTTCTCTTTGGACAACCCTCGACTTTTATTTCACGAATAAATGACAGATTTTTCTTTCAAGTCATGAACTATTTATTACCATTGTGCAAACAAATAACTTAATTTGTCACTGGAAAAAAAGAAATTACTTCTAATAACAGAAACATAACATAAGAGTTGTCCTCTTCCAGCCGCAAAAGAAATTCACTGTCAAGTAGACAAAGAATTCTATAGGAAGGACGGCAAGATTTTAATCTTTCATTTAAGACATGCCCACGCCGCTTTGCCCCTAGTTGCGGAATTTACAAACGTGACAGTCTTTTGACTCTAATGAGTACTTTCATTGGACTAAAAAAAAAATGGAAAAGAAACGTGTGTCAGCTGATAATTTATAGCAGGATGTTGGATCTCACAAAACTGGTATTTCCTTCTGAGCTGCTAGGTGCAGATGTTCGTCCAATCGATCAATTTTCTATAAGAGATACCTATGATCTCTTGAATATGCCAGCAATTTTTCTAGTTTATGCCCTGCTTATGGCTTATAGCATAACAAGGAGTTGTTTCTAAAATATAATTTTTTAAATATTCAACCTGTAAGTCCTTTAGTAGATGGCTGCAGCTTTTCACTTAGGCGAGTAACTAAACCAAGATTTCTTTATTAAATGAAACTGTTGCATTCATTTCGTTCTTCATTGATGATCTTTTCAATATTGAATTTATATGGAAATGGTTGCTCCAACATTATAAGCTTAGATGTATATACCTAACTATTCGTATTTATAATTAAATGTAGAATATGCATCCAGTTCAATAATATTTTCCCTAAGTTCTATATAAATTTGTTAGTAATGTATTTAAGGTTTTATGTATAAACTATCTATAATATCAGTAATGTTGACTCGTTTTACCCAGGGTAAAACTACTTGGAATATTTCTTCATGGTACTGCTGTTTGTTATGTAGTTTGAAATGTTCTAGAACGGTGTTTATCCCATTTTCTTGATTCCCATCAAAAATTTCTTTAAAGGTCCGCACAAACGAAAAATCAAGTGTTCTACATGTGGATTGTAGGGTGATTATCACGGGCCTCCCATTTCCGATGTACCGACCACTCTTCAATGGTTTGTTCTGACGTATGGGGTCCATCTTTAAATTTTTCAAACGTTGACTAGCTTTCGGTTTAAAGAGACACATCCCCTTCAAACCTTCAAATATTCGATTGTTTTTAATTTTTACATTACATAATTTTTACATTTTTACATAATTCTCTGGGAATTTTTGAATTGTTTAAAACAAACCCCACTGAAATATTTAAATTAAAACCTGCAAAACTAAGAATAATTTAATTTAATATCATCGCTTTTAAGGGAACTTTTAAAACTTTAAACGAATTAAAAAATATTGCACAGATTGATTTAAAATTTTCATAGTCTAAAAGGAAACTTCCCTTTTCGGAATTTTAATTCAATTTATTTATTTTTAAAACATTTATTTTTTTATTTTCTTTTAAATTTTTAATTTTTTTGGATTTTGATCATTATTATTCAGTATTTTTGGCTTTTTTCGTACGGATGTCACTGGCCGCAAAAATATTTTATGTTTTTCTATCCCTAAACTCTCTACTCTCTAGTTTTGCGTTATGAACTCACGAATCCACCCTTCTATCTCTTTGCTCTTTTATGTGTTTATTTTTTTCACTCGTTGTCATTTTTGTGCTTACTGACAGAAGCCTCTGGATTGAAGGGCTCGGCTCATATGGTCCAGTTGCCACATCATCTTTAAAGCCTTTAAAGGTGATGGAAAGCAAACTTATGTTTTTCTTTGTTGCTTATTCCATTTAGTAATTACAGTATTTGCAATGGAATCTTTAGATTATTTTAGATTTTTTTGAAATCCCAATCCCCTGATGTAATATTTTTGATACTTTTAAAAAGTTTAAATTGATGGAAAATTATATCTTAATTTTTGTTTACGAAAAAGCAAAAATTATTAGTGAAACTCCCTTTGTCGCTGTAAGTTTGCAGATATTGTGTCAGAAAAATTTTTACACTTTTGAAACAAGTTCTCACTTTTCCATTTATGTAAAAAGTACTTAATTAATAATTTTTATGTAAAAGTTCTTCGTTTTTTAAAAAATTAGTAAGTTTGGCTTTACTAATTAAATAAAAATAGGAAAAAGTATTGAAAATCCCATGTAATTTCGAAAATAATTAAAAAGGACGTGATAAGGCAAAAAATAAGATAAAATCTCCCATTTGTTGCTCAAAAGTAAGTCTCCTCAAGACAGCTAGAAGACATCGAATCTCGAGTCCGAAAATCTTTCGAATAGCTCCTCTTGACCAATGAACAAACTACCCAATAGAATTTGGTGGTTTTTAAATAACCACCAAAATTACTTCAAGTGAATACGTTTCAAAATGTTCCAGATTTTGGTATGATTTAAAGTTATTGCTGTAAAAGTTTTAAAGTTATAAGTGGCTTCCTTTGATTACGAGTACACGAGAAAATCTAGGGATAAAAAAGCTCTAATTTTATAGGTAGGGCCATCCGGGGATAGGATAAATCAGAGTAACCAAACATACAGTATCGTTCATATCATGTCTACCCCTCCCCTCCTAAAAAAAAGTATTCTTTAGTTTTATTTTTTTAGAAGGCTGATCTCTTAACAATGCTAAATAAATCATTTAGGAAAAAAAGGAAATGCCCGAGAAATTTTAGAAAATAAAAATATTCAGCAAAGCCCCAAAAGTTCTTTTATAAACTCAAAAACTTCAATTCGGAATAGTTACTCAGATTTTTTTTTTTATCATGCATATTTAAATATTTTGTTTTCTCAAATCTTACCAGGCTTGTTTGTCTTAAGGGATTTTTGGACTGTTAAAAGTGAAGAAGGCATAAAATTTGCATTATTATCGACTTCTCATGCCTTATATCAGGTTTAATGTCATAATTTTTAAAGTGGGGATTGAATAAAGTATGATTTATTTATATATATATATATATTTATATATATACATATATATACACATATATATATATATATACATATATATACTATATATATATATACATACATTTATATATATAATATATATATATATATATATATATATATATACATATATATACATATATATACATATATATATACACACATATATATATACATATATATATATATATATATATATATATATACATATATACATATACATATATACATATACATATATATATATACATACATATATACATATAACATATATACATATATACATATATATACATACATATATATACATATATATATATGTACATATATATACATATATATATATACATTATATATATATACATATATATATATATATATATATATATATATATATATATATATATATATATATATATATATACATATATATATATATATATATATATACATACATATATATATATATATATATATATATATATACATATATATATACATACATATATATATTATACATATATATATATATATATATATATATATATATATATATACATATATATACATATATATATACATATATATATATATATATATATATATATATATATATATATATATACATATATACATACATATATATATACATATATATATATATATATACATATATATATATATATATATATATATACATACATATATACATATACATATATACATATACATATATATATATATATACCTATATACATATACATATATATATATGTATGTATATATATATATATATATATATATATATATATATATATACATATATATATAATATATATATATATATATATATATATATGTATATATATATATATATATATATATATATATATATATATATATATATATATATATATATATATATATATATATATATATATATATATATATATATATATATATATATATACATTTATACCTTATTCTCAATTTAAACTAAATAGTTTTTTAACAATACAGAACCATAATGCAAAAATTAAACGTTTAGTTAGCCCTATATATAAATAGGGCCGGGGCTAGTAGGTTTGCAGTGCGTAGATAGAATATCTATTAGATGTACTCATTGATATAGGGTGGGAAAATACTAACGATTTTTTAAAGTTTAAAATGAAACAATTAAATGTGTATTCCTCCCCCCTCCACATTTATCTATGTATAAAAATGAATACTTAGGGATTCTATGAACAAATTTAAACTCAGCTTTGAATGAAAAAGCATTATGTACGAGCTATGAAAATGTAATTTTAAATTTATCAGATTATTTTAAAGAAATCCAGTGTACAGTTTGTAAAGTAAATAAACAAAGGAATTTTTGAGAAATTGTAACTTTAAAACATTAACTTTTTAAGTTTATATACGATTAACAGGTGACGCGTTTTTACACATTATTTCCGTAAAACGACTATCAGATACATGGCCTTTAATTTAATATATTTCTTTTTACCAATGAGGAAGTTTCACTTTTTCTAATTTTATTTTTAAACAATAGAAGACAAAAAAGTAAGCAGGACAGTTATTATTTTTCTTTCATTTGGGGGCCTTATGAGATTTCTAATGTTTTTTATAGTGGACTCTAACGTCTCTCAAATACGATACTTTTCGAGTTTTTTTCGAGTTTATGACGTCATAGTTCACGAAAACACCGACTGCTTATGTGTTTACATGTTAAAAGGTTTACATTTTAAATTTGTTTCTGTGTAAAATATCGCATAAAATAGAAATTTTTTCATTATGTCTGGCATTAAATAATCATATTATAAATATTGTATTGTCACACTCTGTAAAAATACAAGAACTAATTGCAATGAGATGTTTTTCAGCGTTCCCAGAGATCCACATACACGTAAAATCTGGACAAATGCGATGAAAAGGGATGAGAAATTAAACCCCAAATTATCATACAAATCATATCTATGGGTTTGTGAAGACTATTTTTCTTTAAATGCTAGCTTTTGTTTAAATATTACTAATTTAGAACAATTAAAGAATATAAAAATACATCTATACCTTTAAAAGGACTGTTGATTAACCAGTGCTATTTAACTTTTAAAACTGCTAATTTTCGAGTATTATCAGAGTTCGAATACAGTGAATGTTCGATAAAGCATATAAATATCGTAAAACATATAAATATCTAAAGCATATAATTATCTAATAAATAAGTCGGGGGAGGGGAAGGTTTTGTATTTTCAAAGTATTATAAATATTTTCTTCAGAGATGCATACTTTCTTAAGTGTATCAATCCACATTGATATTTTTCGATTAAATTGGTGACTAATTTGAAAAAGGTATAATGTTTTTAAAATACTTAATCATGATATTACTTTACAAATTAAATTTAATTTCAGAAACTTTATACATTTTTTAATTTAACATTAATATCAAAGGCAATAAATTGTATTGCTATTTAAAAAAGGTATAAATAATTAAGTAAAGACTTTTAAAGATTTGAAATTTCTTTTCATAAAATTTAAAATACCTATGAATTAAATAAAAGATTTTAAGAATTTTAGATTTAAAATACTTAATAGTGATTAAAAAATGCAAATTTAATTTCAGAAACTGTATATATTTTTTTATTTAATATTAATATCAAAAGATAATAAAATTGTATTACTTTGAATGTAAATATGAAATAATTTGTATTTTACACACAAAAAAGTAAACATCTAGAAAGGGTAATAAAATTTAAAACCATAATGGTGGTTTTTGTACATATTTTTGATGTTTTAATCCAAGAATGATTTTTAATACATTTCAAACTTCAATATTAAACTAATTTTCAGTTACTTTTTGTTTTAACCAGATCAAAATAACTTCCAATAAAATTAAGAATAAATACCTCCTCTAATTTTTATTTTAATATTACATCTATCTCTATTTATAAAAAGCGATGGTACTACAAATGTGTGTGCATATGATATATGTATATTTATTTGACTTGTCTGTGTATACAAACAGAAGAGCTGTGATTAGTATGAATAAAATATTAATAAATGTTAAGTAAAATTAGATAAATATATAAATGATTTTACATACCTTTGAGTTTTAATTCCCCGTATTTCTGCTTCCCTAAAATCCAGGTTTTTTTCCCCCAAGAACGAAATATTTGTTGCTGTCAATTTTCGGTAATAATTTTGATATACTACACACACATAGGTGCGTTCATATATATATATATATACACACACTCACATATGTCTATATTATCTATTTAACGATACATTCCTATCTATCTAGCTATGTAAGTATATGGTAAAAAGAGAGTCATATCTTTGTTATTTTTGTATTTTAAAACAATATTCACGTATCAGTATTGTGCTATTATAGCATATTTTTCTTTACAGTATATTTAAAAGTGTTAAGATATTGCTCTTATTTTTTTATACTTTTGGTTTGTTACCTAACTTAAGCCGTTAAATGTCTCCTGCTCGTGAAAATCATTCAGCCTGTCTCTACTCCATACTATGCTATGGGTCTTTATGCACCAATCAAAGCTATGAAACCTTTGAATGAAAACAAATAATTTGTTTTCACTATAACTACTTTTGTTGTCATACTTTTTATAAGTTTATTAAACAAAAAGTATGGGTTTTCATTATTATGTTACATTAGTTGCATAGGTCTAAAAGAGTTTGGAAATACTGATTAAATTATTATTTTTATTATTAACTCTGCTTGCTTAAATTGCTGCAAGACAAAGATTATACGAGAAGCTAAAACCTTTACGCCGGAATATAGCGTTAAATGTAAAGACAGCGTAAGTAAGGTACAAATCGAGAGAAAAAGTAAGTAGGAAACATTCTCGTTGTTTAGAGCCAGCAACATTCTCAGTGAGAGAGTACTCAATAGCTTGTAAAAGCAGAGTGGCTGAAAATTCTCTCTACGTCCCATTTTTGTTAGAGTACCATACAAAGATTTTTACAATGTCACATGTCACAACCCTGTTCTCTCGCTGATTGGTTAGTTAGCTTAAGCGCTATTGGCCTACGTTTTTGCTACATAAGGGTTTATGAAACCGAGACCATTGTTTAAAGCTGATTCCCAACAGTTGCGAACAGCCATGCCAGCAATGAGATTCAAACCCTCAAAGTCTGGTACTGAAAAGCAACACTATATCCATTCGGACATCGATTGGTCTTGTTCTCTGACAAACTTGCTTATTGAAAACAATGTTTTTTAATCTTTCATTCCTAATGTATTTGTTAGTTTTTCGTATTTATTTTATTTTGTTCAGACTATAATAACTTAGATTTAAGATATACATCATGTATATATAATAAGTAATCGGCAGAAAGGATTTCGTCTTTTAAAGGGTTAATGTGTAGCGCCCCTTTTTCGGGACAGCTAAATAATAGTTTGTAGAACTATTATGTTTTCTTGGAACGAGTTCCCCTTTACAGCGAAGATAGATGGCAGTCCTATATATAATTTACCAAATTTTCACGTAACTATTATTATTTATAATTTTGTCAATTGGGCCATTTTATAAATTTTAGAGCCTCGCACATAAATTTACTTTTCTTGCCGGTAAACCGACTGAAATAATGAGAAATAGTTTTATTAAAGCTTCACTTTTCAGTACTGTGTTTACTGGAATTTCAAATAAATCTCTTATCACGAAGGTTTTTTTTTTATATAAATAGCATCTTATGGTGTTTAAACCAACAGCTGATCACTTATAAGGTCAGACATTAATATTCATAGTTGTTTAAATTTCGTATTTGTTTTACTTAAGATGATATAACTGAATATATTTTCCGCAAAATTGACTCGGGTATTAATGAGTTAAACAATACACACGGTCATAAGTTTTGGCTTATTTTGGATCGCTACTGTCTACATTTTTGCAACACGATAGCTGATGAGATCTTAACACATTGTATGCGGGACACGTACTAGTACGTTTTCTGACGATTGATACCTGAACGCGGGTCAGGTACTAGCACGAGTTAGTGTAACAACATGGTTTGTTTGTGAGTACAAAAATAACGGTATGTATAGGAAAACGAAACCGAATGTTCTTGTCTACTACATAGATTCTGGAAAAATTTAGACAAATAAAAACTAGTTTTTACTTATTATCAGTCGATGCGGAACCACAGAACGGGAAGGTTGATTAAAAAATCAGTTTTGATTTAAAATTAACTTTTTATTTATCCTTGCGAAAATATTATATATATGTATATTTATATATTATATATATTTGTATTTATATACATGTTTATTTGTCTATTTATATATCTGTTTATGTATTTCAATATAAAATACGAAAAGTTGGTTAAAAAAGTAAATCACTTTCGATCTATTGAGATTTAACTGAATAACTAAATTTACGAGCAAAACGCCCGCTCCCGGAACAATTCCGTTGCGAAATGTACCCACACACAATGTGTTAATAGCTGATTCTGAACGGCTACGAAAATCTCAAATATTTGTATGATTTTTTCCAGTTTCAATAAAATTCAGGATTTAAATGGTGGATGTCTTTTCTTTGACTTAATCCTCGGTAACCAAATCTCTTTTAGGTGTCGGTTGTAGCCGTGAATCTATTTAATCCTAAATACAAAATTTCAATATTTTTTGGCTAATTATTTTTTAGCTATGCACTACAACATTAATACACATTATACTAAGAGCTTTCGCTATATAAGTTGTAGATTGCAAATAAATAGACGAGGCCCACAATTAGACGTTGTCAGTCACAAATGCAAAGTTTAAACGTTTTACGGCCTATCGTTTTTGAGTTACGTTCACACAGCTTTAACTTGTGTTCTATTGAAATTTTGCGTCATCTATAGTACAGATTACAATGAAAAGAGGAAGAAACAAAAATGGAGAAATGAAAAATTATGAACATTTTACAACTCAACGTTAATATGCGTTATATTGAAACTTTTATTTATATAGAGTGTAGATTGCGATTAAAAGAGAAGGATCTTATCTAGATGTTATATTAGACTTAAATAATAGATTTCGACTTTATGTGGATAATAGTTTTTTAGTTATGTCCACGAGGTTAATGCGCGTTATAATGAAGTTTTTCGTTATATAGACTGACTATTGCAATTAAAAGTATATGTGCAGAACTAGATGGTACAATAGTTCTAATTAGAAATACAAACATTTTAAGGTTAATCGTTTTTGAGTTATACCGTCATAGGATCAATACACGTTATATTGAAAATGTGCGTTAAATACAATTCCGATTGCAATCTAAAGATGAAGAGCACAACTAGGTGTTATATTAATGTTAAGTACATGATTGGAACCTTCTACGTCTAAGAGTTTTTTAATTGTTCTTCAAAGCGTAATCACTGGTTATAAAAAAATCATTATATAAAGTTCAAAATTCAACTCAAATCGGAGTTGCACAACTAGATTACTATAGTCCCGCATAAAAAGTTTTCTTTAACAGTCCTAAATAAACAATCTTGTTAAAATAGTCCTACAGTCCTAAATAAAAAATCTTGTTATAACAGTCCTACAAAAATATGTTCGAACTTCTACGGCTAGCAGTTATTTAGTTATGCCCAAACAGCGTTAATATAAGTTATATTGAAATTTTTGGTTATATAGCGTGCAGATTGCAATCAAAAGGGGAGAAGCGTAACTAGACGTTATAATAATTCTGAATAGATAATTATTAGTTTAAAATAAATAATTTAAACCTTAAACGGTTTTATTAGTTTTTTAATTGTGTCCCACAACATAAACACCATTATATTAAGATTTTTCGTTATACAGAGTTCAAAATAAACCAAAAGGAGAGGTCCACATCATAACAGTTCTATAGAAAAAAAATTCGACCTTCCACGGCTAATACTTTTTCAGTTATGCGAGATACGTACGCCTTTAAGCAAATACAGACGTCAAGGGAAACTAATCCAGAAATGATCAAAATGGATATTTAACTTTTCAAAGTTAAAGTTTCCTGTTACGCACTTACGGATGCAGCTTTGAAACTTGTCAAAATTCATTGAAATATGGTTTATATGAGTATAAGTTTCACAGCTGAAAGATTTCGCGATTACAAATACCTCCTTTTACTATGTACAAGGAAATAAAAACGCTCTTTTGGTTATAGACAGTTTTGTAAAAGCCAATTGTAGTGTTGAATGCTGAAAATTTATTATTTTTCATTTGCTGGAGTATTTTACATGCAGTCATTAAGTAGCTTTACTAAAATGCTGGTAGCCTTCCATGATATCACTACACTGGAGTGTAAACCCTAATAGTCTTTTAACTGATTATTTGCGGTATATGCAATAATCCCCAAAATGCTGTAATTTCAAAGTCTTTTAGAATAAATAGCAATTATTTTTATTAGTTCCCATGTTCGTGCACTTGATTTTATAGCATTAGTCACTACCAAGCCGCAGATATATGTCGACTATTTTATTGTTGGTACACCATATAGATGAGAAACATTACTCCCTACGACGACACGAACTAATATTGCTTGCACAAAAATGTAAAAAAGAAGGATCTCTAGGGACTTCTTCTGTCTCACTAGGGACCAGGAGACACTTAAAGTGGGCCCTCGTAATTTAGAAGTAGGGTCCAAACAGAAGACTATCAGGTTTGACCTACTATTCCCAGGGATATCGCTTGAGAACTTAGAGAACATTGCGACTACAAACCTATTTTGCTTGCCCCAGCCGCCATCAATGGAAAAGGAAGATCTCTAGCGGGCTCAAGCCTCCAACTTTCAACCCTTCGGTTATGAGATCAATGCCTTTGCCGACTCAGATGCCACGGCTATAAATAACAAAAATTTATATATAGGTCTTGTAGATTTTATATTTATGACAATATGCGATTAGCAACCATTAATGAACAAGGTGGATCTCTAGCCGGTTCGAGCCTCCAGCTTCCAACTCTTTGATTATCAGATCGATGCCTTTGCCGACTCAGATACCGCCGCTGTAAATAACACATATTTATATTTAGGTTTTGCAGATTTAAATTTATTACAATGTGGTTAAAAGACTAAAAAATTGCGTTCCATAACAGAGGTAATAAACCACTTCTATTGCTAGTAGTAATTTTGGTTAGACCATTAACATTTAAAGCCAGTTTTGAAAGGTTTTAAACGTTCTTGCCAGTAACGGAGTTCGAAATCATAACACTAAATGGTAATCCCCTACTTATATGCCCAACTTTCGATTTAGACATTATCGTTATACAATGTAATATAGCAGTTTCTAAATTAACATGGTACGGGAGCCGCGGTAGCTCAACGATCTCATAACTGAGAGGTTGAGGGTTCAGAGCCGACCAGGTTCAAGATCCGCCGTGTTCGCTAAAGGTGACTGGGGCACGCAAAATATGTTCGTGGTCACAATGTCCTCCAAGTTCTCAATCAATACCTCTGGGGGTGGCAGGCCAAGCGTATGGGTCTTCTGCTTGGTCCCTGCTTCTAAATTACGAGGACCCTCTCGAGCATAAGTCGTACTTTCAGCCTTGTGTTACTCGTTGTAAAGAAAGGCGCACCCCTTCCCCTTAAATCGAGTAACCTCCGTCTCATATCCAGCTTGGTTTGACCAAGTGGCATAAGATAACAACAACAACAACAATAAAAACATAGTACAAAATTTAAATTTCTATGCTAACAGTTGCTGTAATGTTGAACATCGGACCGTGTTTGATGTAATTTGATCAAGACTTAAGGTATTCGAACACATTCGGAGCACTTATGTGAAACATTGCAAAATACAATACTGCAATAGTATTCTTTAACATTTTACAAATAGTTAATAAATTTTTATAAATGTTTTAAATATTTAGTTAAAGTTTTTTAAAAATCTCATGAAATTTTAATAAAGTAATTCATACATAATAAGTTCCATAATAAACAGTATATTGTTATATAAGGAGTAACAGTCGAACCGACGTACATAGTGACGCTGCGAATGAAGTGTTTTTTGTGCTTCCTTTTTGCGTATGTAATGTGGATTCCAATACCACATTACATACACAACTCCCTTTCATAAACCATAATCGAATATGAAAAACAATAGCATAAAACAGATTTGATCTTAGAAACAGTGTTAACCATTCAACTAGCATATTAATCACTAGATGCTGTCTACCCTGCGTAGGCAAAAAGACACACTTGGCCTGGAAAAAATCCTGCCTTTTTTTCAGTTACCGTTTTTATATCCCCTCCTTTACACAATCCCATCCTCTTTGAAATACACCTGTGATCTTTTATAAAGGAAAATGTGTAAATAAAAAAACTGTAATAATATCATGCATATACCAGGAATGATTAAAAAATATAAATTATTAAACATTTCGGTTATAATTTGGTTTCTTTAATTGATTTTCCTATATCACTGAACCGTCACATTAAAAAGGATGTAAATTTCACTTGTACAATTTTAACCAATCAGGTGACTTCCTTCATTCGACAATTTTAAAATTGATTTTTCATTGGTATGATAGATTCAGACTGTATGATAGATTTAGACTGGAGAGGCTTAACCAATCACTGATACATAATAATAACCTCTTGTGCTGTTTATATTATGCTTTTGTATGCAGTGTTAATACTTTATATATCTATTCTTGGTACACAAAGAAAGAAATCATCAAAGTTTTCAAGGCAAGATATAGCAGGTTCATGATCACAAATAAATCAAAAATAAATGATTAATGAATGTCATTCTAAAAAAATGAACTCTAAACACGAGGTCAAAAGTAAGGACAAACTATGTTGTATACCATAGTTTCCCGAAATCGCAGAATTAACAACTGTAACACGACTGTGTATTGAGAACGTTATTTTACAAGTGTCATGACTAATGATCCTACATTCTTTAAACTGTTAGGTAAAATTACTCTCTTCGAGACAGATGAATAATTTCGCGCTTTTACACAGAAGTTGATGTTTTTCTGTCTCCTGTGACCATCCTACATCATTAATGTGTTACACACAGTTTCCCATCCAATTACATTTGTTGTGTGAATTGTGAGAATTACATAGAAATTGAAGCGCTCTGTCTTTGGATGCCAAGACGTGGAAAGAACGTCAAGTTAAGTGATAAGGATGCATTCATTACGAGAAAACATTAAAATTGATGGGGTGTATAATTTTCTTGCACTCGTGGCAAATTGTGGGAAATAAAATTGGCAGAATATTTCCTCTCCTAAATTTACACTAATAAAGTCTTGAGAAACGTTTATGCTTTTCATGACTTTACTGACTATTAGAATTAAGTTGGAAAAAGTTAGCAATTATTTAAAATGGACAAATTAACAAAAATGCTGATGTCCCGTAACAGCATTGCTCTGTAATTAATGTGGCCATTTTCATTAAAATGGCAGGAGCTATTGCCAACGACGTAGACTAAAGGCCTTATCGTAAGTCAAGTGTTAGTTTATGAATCCTTTTGCTGGTCAAGAAGGGGAAATCTTATGTTACAGCGAAAAATTTAGCTATTAATTTTAGTGTAACTCCAATAACACTCATATTCCCTGGTCAGATACCTTTAATTATTTAGGTTTGACGTTAGACAAAAACTTAACTTGGAAACAGCATTTTAATTCTACTAAAAATAAATATCGTAATGGTATGCGAGCTCTGTATTTCTTAATTTCTTGTCATAGCAAATGAATATTAAAATTAAGCCTCTCGTTTCCACTTCCTTTTTGCGTCCCATTATTACCAATGCGGAACAGTGTGGTCTTATGCAGCAGATTATAATATTAAAATGTTAACTACTATTCAAAATGTAGTTCTTAGAGAAATTATTATCGCTCCCTGGTACTTTCGATATAGTGCTATTCATGAAGAGTCTAAATTTTATCTATAGACTCTCCACTAAATTCCATAAAAGTTTAAATAATGACTTACTTAATAAGTTTGTCAATTGTGAACCCACTGATGCTGATAATAGAAGAAGGCCTTTGGCCATTCTCACCAACGATTCTTAATTTTTGTGTTTTGTTCTTATAAAAAACTGAAAAATTTCCAAAATATGTGTATATATATGTGTGTATATATGTGTACATATATATATATGTGTATATATATATATATATATATATATATATATATATATATATATATATATATATATATATATATTAAAATGTAAGAAAAAGCTTTAAAATATTTAAAAACCTGGCTAAACATCATGTTTCGTACCTATTTCTAACATCGAAAATACGTGAAATTTGATTGGACGAATCCCTGCAATTCTATTGGTTCTCTCGTGGCCATTTGAATTGCCCCAGAATGGCAAAATATCTCACTTTAATTTCAGGTCGTTGCAGTGTACGGATGTCCCTGGCCGTAAACATATTTGTGTTTTTCTATTCCTAAGCGTTTTACTCTCTAGTTATGGTGTTATGAACTCACGAATCCATCTCCTTATCCCCTTCTATCATATTTTATCAGTTTTATTTTCTGCTCGTTGTCTTTTTCTGCTTACTGTTAGAAATCTCTAGATTGGAGGGCCCAGCCCTGGTAATCCAGTTGTACCATCGTCTTCTATGCCTTGTAAGCTTAGGTTCGATTCCTGAAGAAATCTTGGGTGTGTTTGTATGTTGTCCCCTCATCGGGAGAGATATTGCTCTATCTATATGGCGCTCCCATAACAAGAGGGAAACACATCAACGGTAAAATGCTAATACAGCCAAGTTCCCAGCATTTGTAAAAAGAAAAAAAAGGAGAAAGAGTTTATGTTGGTTTGTGATAAAGCCTTTTTTCGGTTGAAAAACTTTCACTAGCACACGAGAATTCAGCGTATTCTTCAACTGTAAAAAGAATCCTAAATTGAAAATGGAACTTTTTCCATACTTACATGTTGATGTGTGATAAGGCCTTAAGAAACAGTCCGGTTCCTCGCACTGAGAGGATTAAAACAATTATCTTTTTGATTATTTTGTTCAGTGAAATATTACGACTTGGAGACACTAAATCAGTAGTGATTTCACTGTGAAATATGGACAAATATTTAAATTTATATCTAGATACGTTTTTTGTAACTCTTGTATGAATGGTGTTCGATGCGTTTTATTTGGTGGACTATCCAACATCTAGCATTTTTCATTACAGTAAATATAAGGTTATTGATCAAGAATTTGACTTGGTTGGATGCAGTTTAAGAATTTTTTTCCTTATTTGTTATTTCCGTCTTATTCTGTGTTAAAGGCATTCTTCTGATTTGAGTCAATCATCTGAACATTCTTTTTAAAGATGAGCATTCATACATTAAATATTTTAGGAGGTAATTACCTTCGAGGAAGAATTTTGCCGCTGAGTTCTATGAAAGCAAAATGATTTTTTTATTCACTAAAATGACGCAAATTTTTGACAGAAACACATAATGAGAAGTAGTCTTCTTCATACTGAAAGGTCTAAACAAATACATTTCTGATGCCTTTGTTGTAATTTAATGACGTTAGAGAGATTAAGGAAAGGATTATTTCGTTTTAAACAAGGAACAGCATATAAATTTATATCTATGAAGGTTATAATACATGGCTACTACATACAATTAATTCATTTTCGAAATACTATATGCTCAAAAATATTACAAGTACACATATGAGTGAATATATAACCACAAAATCACCAAGTTTTCCGCTCACTCAGATAATGTTCTACATGCTCTCAGATTCACGACACACGTCTAAGAGCTAGTAGAACTCATTCTATGCATTTTGAAGCGTCATACCTGTTAATGGTTGTTGCTGAAGCGTTTATTCGTTTCTTGAGCTTTTCTAATGGTTTTGATAGTTGGATACATAAACAATGTTCTGAATGTGCCCCAGAAAGGAAGAAGCCACAAAGCCTTAAATTCTGTGATTATAGGAAGGTCATCTTCACCACCATATTTAATCTAACGATGGCTAAAGGAATAGAGCGCTGATTCTCGGTACCAATGTTCATGAGTTCGATTCACACTACTGTCCTGAATGTTCGTAGCCGTTCGGAATCAGCTTCAAGCATTAGATCCCGCTTTCATTAGCCCTTGTCTAGCAAACCAGTAAACTTTAACGCTTTAACTAACCTAATCATACAATACGGAAGCTTATTTATCAAGTATTGACGAACATAGAACAGGACAAGTGGGGTACAGATAGAAGGTTTTAGAGAATGTTAAGAACTTGGTGAGTTTTGCTGGTTTTTTTTTTCAAATATCCCTCAGATTTGTATGGCCAAAACTTTTGAGTGTTTCATGTTTTGAATATAAATGAATAGCAACCTTGTAAATGTAAAAAAAAAAGTGTATGATGTGGTCTTTTGCAAATATATCTGTAAAATTTTAAGATATAACTTTGCCACCCTTTGACCTATAAAAGGGTTTCACCTCTCGAATGCAATTTCCAAGAATTAATCCTGTAAACATTCGCCTACGCTATTTCTCAGCTACAGACAAGATTCATCCAGGTCGCTATTAGTTCACCTCGAAATTGTTTTATGAAACTTATAAGACACATTCTAGGTATATTTATCGATTAAAGTAAATTATTATAGAAAACTATTTCGAAAGTAATAATTATATTCTTGAATGTGTGTTTTATCAACGACTGCATGTTAATGACAATACTTTTAAATATAACTGACTGCTACAATTATGTATTGGTATCGTTTAAGAACCAAGCAGTGACGATTTTTTTTTGTCTTAATTCAAAGTATAGTGAACTTTTAACCCCTTAATGCACAATCTTTTTGAAAAATGCCGGCCAAAAAAATTAATTTTTTAATGTAAAAAACACAATTTAGAACTTTGTTTTGACCAAAAAATTACAAAAATACAAAAAATCAAAATTTTATTGCAATTTTGGATTTTGATAACATTGCAGAAAATAGTCGAATATTGTAATATTACAAGCACATCGACTTTTTTTTATCTTTCTTTTCAAATTCCCATTTCAGAATTGCATTCAAGTGGGAAAAATTATAGCAACATGAAGTACAACACCGCTCGAATTATCTCGAGTGTGCACAGTTTGGCCAGTTTAGCGCGCTCGAGTTAACTCGAGCGTTCACGTTAAGGGGTTAATCTAAAATTTCATTAAATACTAAAAAAAAGTAAATACAGATATAGATACATAAGTCTTACACCTATATCCATAATTTTTAATGCATACTTAAATAGTCATAAAACAGTCATAATTTCAATATTTCTTAATATATTTGTAATCACATTGTGCCTTTGAATTGATCTTCTAAGTTTTCACTAGGTTTAAATTTGCCTGGTAAATACTTAAGCATGTTTAATTTATGTTCCAGTATTTACGAATACAAAAATAATATTGGCAAATTTTATGTTTCTTCGAGAATATACTTACATTGTATGACAAGAAAATTCGAAAATAGGATGGTATAATCAGTAATTCCTAAACTAACATTTTATAATAGTAAATTAATTCATCTAGCTTTTAAAGCTAGCATGTTAAAAATTTCATCTGCCTTTGTAGTTATGCCTCTATGCACCGAAAGCAAGCTAAATTTATCAAACTCTTATGACCAGTTCTATTGTGAAACAATGTTTTTTATTATTTTCATGGGTTAGAAATGATGTTTCAACACTTGCAGGGGAAACTAGTACTGTATACATATTTTAACAACTTTAAAACATCTTAATAACCTTAATCTTATGACAAATCTTATAAAATATTCTTAATAACTTTAGCAGAAGAATACGAACCACGTATGACCATATACGAAGCTTTTGCCAGATTTTTTTACCATATACGAAGCTTTAAAGTCATATCTTCCAGCAATAAAAGATGCTTTATAATCTACTCGGATTCATTGAGTACCTTGGAAAGCCTCAAAACTGACTCCAATACTCACAGTTATGTATCTCTGGTTATTCAACTGCATAAAAATCTTTCTCGTCTTGCATTTTATTTACTGTTTTGGGGGTTCCAAGTCACGTCGGTATTTGCGGTAATGAAAAAGTTGATGCTTTAGCGAGACAGGTAACTAAAAATTACACTTGTCCTTTGCCTTATAATAATATTAAAAAAGCAATCTCTCGTATCACAAATTACCGATGGGAGGCCGAATGGAACACAGAAACTCGAAATAAACTTCACTCCATTAGGTCATCTATCGCGTTTTGGCCACCTCTCAGAAATCGAAAAATGGACTTCATTTTAACGCGTCTTCGTAGTGGCCATAGCAGACTCACTCATAAACATCTACTATGTGCTGAGCCTACTCCGCAATATTCCCTTTGTCATACTTATCTCACTGTTCATTATATTTTAAGTTCATGTACTGCTTTAAAACGTTTTTATTATATATATTTTAAAACTTTTCATCCTAGTTTGGAAGAACTTTTGGGCGAACATCCTCATCCAAAACTATTTAAATTTCTCTTTCACCTCATTTAATTTTTTTAATGTTTTAATGTGAGTCTTTACCTTGTTTTTGCTTGTATTTTTTCTTAAATTTTGACTATTCATTTATCTTACTTTTAAATTATATAACTTTGTTTTAATTTGTACTCTTCTGTTTGGCGCAGCGTATCCTAACTTGGATCTTGCGCCAGTAAACCCCAACCAACCAACCAACCGAAGAATGGTCGAATGGTAAACCGTTGTTGTTCGGAACCGGAGTTTACGGGTTCGAATCCCGTTGCAGGCATGGGTGTTCTTAACCGTTCGGAGTTTGCTTTGAGCAGTAGGTCCCGATCTCATTAGCCCTCGTGTGCAAAACAATATACTGTAGCTCTCTACACCCAATCAACTTTAATAACTTTAACACATCTTTTAATGAATACATTGAAAATATTTTGGGGAGTGTTCATTCTCCCCGACGCCTTCCTCCGAGCAATCCAGCTTAAAAGCTTCATGAAAAGTGTGTGGTTGCGAACGAGAAATTATCTGTTCTTAAAATGGGATACGACGCCGCTGACTTTTCTTTAATATCTTAATTTGAAAAGAAATTCTTGAAGTAAATAACGCTGCCTACAACACATAGTGGTGCACAACTAGCTTCTTTGACGTGTATTTGAGATGGGTTTCGTAAGAAGGCTGTGTTTCTGCCGCCCCCTCGTAGGGAGTAATAAGGTTTGCTGATTAGGTTCCCTCACAATACATTCACTGACATGTTCGTGATGTGTAATGATCGAATGGCAAAGTGCCTGTCACGTTGAAGAAAGAATAAAAAGACCCTTTTTCTTTAGACATTTCGAAGTAATAATGTAATAGTTTAAAATATTTTTTCAATGATACTCTTTGGAACTACTGCTCTAACTCCCTGTTAACCTATGGGAATTTTTTTCTATTTCTGGATGATTTGCAATTAAAAGTTTCTCGAAACAAATTTTTCTAAGCTATAGAGCTAAAAGACTTCAGGGACATGTCTGGTTAAATTTTTAAAAAGAGTGAGAAAAATAAATTTCATTTAAAATTATTTGAAAAGATTTTTAATTTTCACTTTTTTAATAAAAAATTATTGTTTACGTATATTTAAAAAAGTCTCATACATAAATCAAAAGAATTTTAGGCTCTATTAGGCGGTAAAATTTATTTAAAGAAATCCTTAAAACTAAACCGTCCAGAAGTAAAGCAATTGCCCCCGCAGGTTAACACGGAGAAAAATAATTTAATATGGCCCATAACCGACCACCTTAAGTATTTATATTTTTAACATGTTTTACATCGAAATTAATAAATAAAATACGTTTCTTTTGTATATATGTATGTATACACACGAGTACATATACATACATACAAATGATTAGACAAAGGCTGTTCGGACATTTTTTAGACGATTTTGGTTACCTGTATTAAAAAATCTTTTGTTGCAAAATAAATGACTGCAATTGTACTATGTTTTTAAGAGTCAAAATTATGGTCTGCGGCTTGAGAGGTTTGTTTTTTTTCAAAATGGCGTTTTTAATGGAGCAGTGGTTCGAAGGCTATATTTGTGCTCTTTTCGAAGAGAAGTATTCAAATTACGTTATCCAAAAACGATGGTCATGGTTTTGTGATACCTAAAGCGTCGGTAGTTAATATCGTCAAAAAGAAAGGAAAATCTTTAAATTGGAGCCTCAAGAGGGACAAAAATTCCAAACAAGTATCCAAGGAAAAAACGAGCAGCTTCGACTATTGTAAGGGTGCGTTGTTTAATGTTAAAAGAAAATTCTCCTAGTCAAAGGACAGTTTCAAAAAATCATTCGGTGTCCACTGTAAACAAAATGATAAACGTTGATTTAAATTTTAAGAACGCGAAAAAACGCCATGTGCATCGTCTTTCTCTAAAGCATATCGTTGAACGCAGGACACGCTGCAGAATTCTGTATTAGAAACATTTATCAAAAGAAAAATGGAAAACAATTGTCACAATAGATGAATCATGGGTGTAATTAAATGATTTCAACATAAAAAGATCCATTTATTATCATAAAAGGGGAGAAAAAAATTTAAGTACATGGTTCAAAGAGTCGAAAGTTTTTCTAAGGGATTCATGATTGTTGCTGGTTTTTCATATAATAGCAAGTTAAAAATAAAGAGAGCTGAAAATGTCAAGATTAACTTCAAATACTATCAGGAACATATTTTATCGTCAATTTTTGTGAATGAAATACCATCGCTTTATCCACAGTGCCATCAATCTGTGGAACTCCATCAAGACAAAGATAGTAGTCACACATCGAAATCCACTATAAATTTCCTAAAAGAAATGGAACAAAAAATCTTTATCAAGGCCATACCTTTCACTGATATCCCTTCTAAATCTCCTGATGTATCCCTTATGGATTTTTGTGCTTTCGAACTTTTAAAATCTGCATTATCCAAACGTCATACCACAACCCTTGCAGGACTCTGGAAAGCTATTCAGGAGGAATGGGATCGAATACCTCTTCTGACACTTCAAAAAGCATTATTATCCTGAAACTTACGGTGTCAAAAGATAGTTCAGAATAAGGGCTATCATATAGAATATTTCAAACACAAGAATTTTTTGTAATTTAGTTTTGTGACTACAATATACATCGTCTAAAAAATGTGTGAACAGCCTCTGTATATGCATAAATCAACATTTAACATCGCTGTAAATAGCATTTAAAAATCATTTGAAGTTAAAGAAACGGAATCAAGCACCAATAAAATGTTTTGTTTCCGTATTTATTTTTTCAATAAATGAGACATCTACTTTTTAATTTCGTGCTATAAACGGTTACTCGAGAACATAATGAACTCTGAAATCACATATGTTGGCTTGATATATGACTCCCAATATATATATATATATATATGGACTCCCATTTATATGTATATTTGCTATGTATTATAAAATGACTGAACCAGTCTTAACGATATTGGTGATTAAGGTCAACTTTAGGAATGTTTCAGGCAATTCAAATTTTTGAGAAGTCAATGGCGAGTGGGGATAAAATATTTTTTTTAATCTAAATTCGGTTTGACAAGTCTATTTAAGGTCATTTGCATGGTTGTATCGGTTTTTAACCATGGGGATTTAAAAAAAGTGGTTTTAACCATCTTGGTCAATATCAATTTTGACCATTTTTGACCACTTAAATTCACTTTTCAATATAATTAATACTAATCGAACATAGTTTACTAGCATAGGATAAAGGCAAGTTACATTTGTTAAAAATGTCATAGTATAAATAACACCAGCAAAATACAAATATTACATAACACCAGCAAAAAACAAATATAACATAACACCAAGATACAAAATAAAAAGGTTTTACTTATTTTTTTTAATACAAGCTGTTTTATATGTAATTTATGTTGAATTCAAAAAACTGTTACAAGTAACAAGTTTTGTAGTTGTCTCTAAATTTAAACGATTTCGTAATTTATTTTGGATTACTCTGAATTTTTGAAAATAATATTTCTATAGATGAAGAGCGGGCACAACAGTTCATTAGATGTATTGTAAAATCAACAAATTTTATGTTAATGCCTTTAACCTTGTTCATTGCTGCTCACCAGACATCAGGTCCAAGTGTATCTTTTACAACTTCAAAAAAGTAGGATTTGAGATTTGGTGAAGATTCTGCTTTACATGAGGCACAAAGATAGGATCAATATTATGCAACCATTGCCTTGTTATTTCTTGCTTCCCTTCATCAATACCTTTACCCATGTAGACAGGATTCAGCATATGTACCAGAAAATGAACTGGGGCTACGTTTTTATTAAATCGAGACTGGGGCCCTTACTCTGGACGTTGCGGCTCGTTTCGAACCTTCGTTGTGACGTGATTTTGACGTCAGCTTGCGGACATTATGTGAGCAAATGATCAAGCTGATGTCAAAGTGACGTCACAACGAAGGTTTGAAACGAACCGCAACGTCCAGAGTAAGCCCCTGTATCACATCAGAATAAGCTTCAAGATCTTTCACTCTAACAATCTTAACCATTCATCACATGCATCAGATTTACAATTTTAACAATTCTGACCACTTCTGGCCATTTTAGACCATTTTTGGCCAGTTTTGGACGGTTAAAACTACTTTTATCCTGTGTCCTGGTCAAAATTACAACCCTGGTCACTTGACATATTTTTTCTTTTAATTACGTGGTAAAATAAACAGGAAAACAAATTATTGTCTTTATAAACAAATAAGCAAAAACTCATTGAACATAAGGATACTTAATGAAATATTAATGAACTTAACAAACACTATTCCTTTATCTTTTCTAATTTTTTAGAACTTTTCGGTTTAATTATATTAGTATTTATGCATGAGTTTATTTCTGAAATGTTATTTTTTCCTCCAGGTTTTCATTATGCATAAATAACTTATTTAATATGTTTGTAATCAAATTTAATTCTGCTCGTAATCTTCAGTTTGATACAACCTGTTTTATTGTAAAAATTGCTATGTTAAAACATGACACATTATTAAATTAATAATTATTATGTATGTTTGAATTATTTTAAATTAACGTTGTATCAAAGTGTTAACGGTTTGAAGCTGTGTTTATTATCTTCTTATATATTAAAATCTGATTGTAACTATGTATGTATGTGCGTCTATCTCCTCGCGAACCGCTGAACGCAGAAGGGCGCCAAAGGTACCAAAAGAAAATGAAAGAACCAGGAAAGTCCTTTCAACCATTTGCATTCCGATATTCCAGTTAATTCGAAAGGTATAAAAGAAAAACGGACTAAAATGCCACTTTTATTTTTCCACAAGCGCAACTCCATTGTTGAGTTGGCGTCAAAATATCACGGTATTATTCAACGTTGGCATTATTATCGCTTGCTATTTGGTATTCCGAGTAACATCAAAATGTATCTACGATATTGAAATTCGAGTCAAAAGTAATATATTTACGAAAATATAAATATATGTAAGAATAGTTTTCAATCAACTAAAAGCTAAACTCATCTTTCTTTAGAAAATCATTATTTTTTCTATTTTATTATTTTGGCGAAATTTTTATTTTCAGTAATTAAAAACCCGCCATGTTCTATTAAATTTTTATTTGTATTTCGCAGTTGTCATTTCTTAAGCATGTTGAAAATTCGCTCATGTATCTCGTGTAATTTAGCAGCTTTACGCTGTGGGTTTAGGGCAATACTCTCCAGGTACATATTTATAATTTTAATTTTCTTTTATTACCAATCATATTCGTCAACAATATGCAGCATACGACATTTATTCATCATTTCTACGTCATAATAATACGTCTGATACGTCATGATAATACGTCATTTACCTTTAATAGTGGTTCTGAACCTTTAATCAAAATATTTTAATACCCAGACCGAAGGCTGGGTGCGAAGCAGCTAGTATGTAAATAAATACCCCGTTTCTGCTTCAACACTGATATTAAGATTGCAACACTCTATAGTAAAATAAAGTAAGTTTCTTTTAAGCGGGCGCATCACCTTTAGCAACTGTAAATAGAAGATATTTTCTTACTTGTCACCTTATATCTTTTTTAATGGTTATCGTAAATATATGGGATTTTCAGCATCTTTTCTCTATTTCTATTTAATTAATTTTGCTGAATTTACTTTATTTCTAAAAAATAAGACCTTTTTTATGTAAAGTGAAAACTGAGAGTTTATTTTCTGACACTTTGTGCGCAGATTTGCAAAAACACAACTAAGTTTCTTCCATAATATTTGCCTTTTATTTGTAAGAAATAATTATTATGTATGATTCTCGATCTATTTAAATTTTTAAAAAGTATCAGAAATATTACACCAGGGGTTTGAATTTCCAAAAAAGCTAAAATAATGTTTAAAATTTCCATTTCTAATACTATAAAAACTAAATAATCTAAAGAACAACGGTTATAGTTCTTTTTTTTTTTTTTTTTTTTTTTTTTACAGTGCAAGTTGAAAAAAAGGCCATTTTCAGCAAAATGTATTTTTAAAGTTCTTATAATTTTCTTAAAAGTTATGATTTAAAATGCAAAGATTATATAATTTTACAGGTTCTAATTATATTTCAATTCGGTTTATTTTAAACAATTCAGAAATGTCTCAAAAATTTTAAAATGGAAAATCTTAAAAATTCGAATTTAAAATTCGAGGTTTAAAGGTACGAATCCCTTTAACTCAAACGTTTATAATGGGCATAGTTTCGAAACTGTGGTGTGTGCTGTAGTCCCTCCATGGATTTCTGTAGTCACAAAATCTGTATGGGTTGGCTAAAGGCATGGATTTGTTTTCTATTTTCTGTTCTAGAATAATTATCTTTTAAATAACTTAATTCGTCTAAAATGTTACTGTGGAAAAATGGTAAATGAGCTAGTTACGTATCTTCGATAGATTACTTTCTAATCTTGTGCTACCTACTGTTACTCAAAAACATAATGAAATTTTAATATTACCTTTATGCTACAATAAATCAACTGGTGAAAATCTTAAGCACTTTTCTGTTAAACCTTCCAAGGACTACTTAACTAGAGGAATCTACGATGGCCGTTGTCACCTTAGGGGGTTTTATACCCTCCAAAAGACACTTCTTGTATGGTGAAAGTATATATGTTTCGATAGATCTCAAGCCTTTTAAAATTTAAAAACAAAATTTATGACACAATACGTTTAAACTCTTAGGATATTATAAAATAATCTTTCTAAAATTTGATGAATATTGGAGAACAATTAATTCAAGATGTTTTTAAAAAGTATATGTTAGTTTATCGTGTGGGTTAATTTAGAATAAATGTATTAAATTAAGAAGCAAATTTAAGTAATTTCAAGATTGCAATTTATAGTTAGAATCAATAATATAGAAAAACTTTTGTTTTAAGAAGTTCAAAAGTTCATGCGAATTTCAAGTAAAGTATTAACTTATACTTTTCTCGTTGACGTGTGATAAATCTTTTAATTGTTATAATTATTATAAGAAAATTATAACTAGTAAAAGATTTATCACATGTCAACATGTATATATATATATATATATATATATATATATATATATATATATATATATATATATATATATATATATACACACACACACACACACACACACACACACACATATATATATATATATATATATATATATATGTGTGTGTGTGTGTGTGTCTGTGTGTGTCTGAAAACTTAGAGTTATATCTGTGATAGATAAAGAACAGTTGTAAGGCCATAAAAGAAAAGAGTAAAATCCCCTATATAATAATAGCTTAAGTTATCTTTCCATCTGTACACGAATTTATGAAGCGGTTGGAGCTGGAGTGGATAGGAGCATCCCTATTGGATTCTTGAAGAGTTAGGGTTAGCAAATTTCAAAGCAAGTCTTTAAAACATTCGAAATCCACCTTACCCCCCTTTTTGAGCGTTTAATGCCATTATTTCAAGCTGTTATTTCCCCTGTTGACTGGCGATGAAATTTATCAGCTTATCACATAATAAATCGGTAAAAATAACATTTTTTTTCTAGCATTATAACGTCATTTCTTTAACCACCTCATTTAATCATTTCTTGCTTTAAATTATTTAAATATCGTAGGCATTATTTTCATACGTTTTATCACTGAACTTATCAATATCATATTATATATGACGTAAATAATTTTCTTTTATATTTGGCTTAAATAATAGATTAGGTACTTATGTGATAATTTTAAATTTAATCACCGATTATTTTTGTTGTAACGAAAATGTTATTACCGGTATTAACAACAAATTCTTTTCATAAAACTGTAGGAGTCTATTAAATATTTAGCGTTCATGTTATATATCTTTGAAAATTGAGAAGTTAATTCGTTTGTGTTTGTTTTTTATACATAACCACAACTAAATGAATGCAACGCGATTCTAAACTGCATTCACAGTATCGAGAGACTATAGAGGAGTATGAAGATACAAATATTATTGAGCGTGTACCAGATAATTCTCAGTCAACAAATAAACCATTTTTTTGCTTGCCTCATTAGGGTAATTTACAATTTTGAAAAATTAAAAATGTTACTAGTCATATGACGGGTTATATGTTAGTTTGAAAATAAAAATGCAGAGTATATTGAGACAGTCCATCTTTGGCGTTCCGCCGTCTAAATTTTGTACATTCGCTACGAGGGCGCAGGGTGGTCAACCAATCATATCTGTTAAGAGTATACCACGTGGGGTACTAAAATTACGTAAAGTAGGGATATAAGATCAGTTGAGCTAAGAAGAAATTACCAGAGAAATACCCAAAGGCTACCAGAATTAAAAGAGAAACAAAGACTTTTACTTAAGGTTGTCATCGCGCCTCCCAGATTGTATAGTAGCGTATTGTGTTCGCACCGGATGGTTTTATTAGATTAAGGCTTGGATGTATTTGTATAATGTCCTCTCATAATAAGCGATGTTGCCTATATGATCCACACTAAAAAATGCTACAAATCAGCGGATTGTATGGTAAAAATGCTAATAAAGGCAACTGAAGATTAAATTAAATAAAGAAAAAGTATAGAATCGCCAGAAATTTATTTTAGACTACAATTACAATTAAATCGGCTAATTTGGTTAAAATCTCATTACACACACATATGTATAATCACATATATACCAGTTTGAAGAAAGGACCAAGGCATGTGTTTTATAAGAAAGAAATGCTCCAAACGAATTGTTTTGATTCCGTCAAAGTTTATAGCAAGGGGCGGGAGAAAAAGGCAAGGAATAGTAGGTCATCAGAATAAATAGCGGTTTTTCTTGTCAAAAACGCTCCCTATGTGATGTTCCCCGCATAACTGTATGCCTAATTAATGAAGTTGTTCTGCTTGGAATGGGATCACACCCGGTGACTTTGGATTTTTTATTTTTGTTTGTTATCTGCCATACGTCTATGGTTATGTTGTCTATTTAGTATATTTATCGTATGGGTCTATCGATTAAATAACGCAAAATCTTCTTTAGTTTCAGTTGGGTCGGCCAGTATCTAATCAGTATTTGACTAAAATCCTGATAGTTTACATTGGACTATTCAAAATTTTATTCAATTTTTAAAATTAAAATGTTACAGTTGATTATTTTCTTAACCTAATACTTACTAAAATAGTGTGAATACGTGTACATACACGTACGCACGTACAAACAAACATATAAATAAATATTTATTTGTTTATACATGAGTATGTCTATATGCATGTATGTGTACTAACATACCCCAGTATATCTAATAAATTAAGATTATTAACCCTAAAATAGATATCTAAAATTCTCCATTTTCTCCCCATTTTTTCTACTTAATTTCCAAGCCATAAAATATCAGATAAAGGAGTGTTCTCCGACTTAAATTCTTTTTACCCATTTCTCAAAACTAACTTTAAAATAAATGCTAAATTTCTGTCCACTGACCGCATTTTTCAGCTGTGCCATTAAAATGGTATTGCTTCTGCAATAACTAAATTGTTGCCTGTTTAGTGCTGAGCTAATATCAATGATCAAGGTTTACTCTTGCCTCCTAAAAATTACTGAACAATTTTAAGTCTCGGGGAAATAAAATCAAGTCGCTCGCTTTTAGGCAGACATTGCCGATAACGTGTATATTTTTAGGCATTCTAGTCATAGCTATTGCACTGTAATGACGGCTAACGGGTGTGTTTTAAATCCCATTAAATGTGAAGTTTCACTATGTTGGACTGGTTGATGGAACTCCGACCACAACTTGGAAAATAGTTTTTTTTTTTTTTTTTTTGCTCAGCAAGCCCGGACAAACCAAGTAATAGGACCTTCTTCCGTGTAATCGGTGTTGAAAATTTTCTCTGGCTACACACACACAAACACACATACACCTAAGAGCCATTACATTATGACCTCCCCACTAAAGATATTAGGTAAATTTAAGTCTCTGTTAAGACTGCTAGGAGAAGTTCAAATTTAGTATCCTTGCTGTCCCAAGACCGGAACAGATGGTAAGTGGATCCCGAACTGTGGAACGGCGGAATTGCTGTCGTAACGTCGGTCACTCCTTGTTGTATGGCTTCACCGGGCCAACCTATGAATTCGAATTATAAGAAAGGGCTCATGCAGGAGCAAAGCCACTGCTCGTGCGTGGGTGATGTTTGAGTATATAAAGTGTCTATGCACTGTTTTTCCAAACATAGTAGATTTCGATAAAGCTCAAATCGTTATGGCTTGGCGACTGGGAACATCAATATCAGAAATGGTGCTTTTAATGGGCTCACGTGCAGTTATTGTGAACACATATTGAAAATAGTGTATGGATGGCGAAACGACAAGTCGCTGTCCAGCGGTGAGTCATCCATGGCACATTCATTCCAGAGGAGGATGGAGATTACTACCTGACATTAATCTAATGGAGCATTTGTGGTTCCACCAGGAAAATTAAATTCATACTTTCAGGCTATACCCTCGCAATGTGCGAGAATTGTTCGACTAGTTGGTGAGCGCTTGGTACCAGCTACTTCAGACTATCTATCAGCACCTTTTGGAGTCAATGCCACCCTTGTTCTGGCAGTTTTGAAGTCTAAAGGTGTTCCTACATGCTATTAATAGGGTGGCCATATTGTAATGGCTCTTCGGTCTATGTATAATGTGTGTGTGTGTTCATGTAAGAGTTACATAAAGTGATGTGAATACTTGTGAAATAAAAATGTCTCCCAAAAACCTTGTAGTATACTTCCACCTAGTGAAGACTAGTACAGGAATTTACATGGAGCAATCAAGTTGCAGGATACATGTCAGATGGTGTATTGTTATGGTGTATGTCGGAGATTTCGAAAAAGGCATGATTTGGGGGTTCCACCTTTCTAGAGCCTGTTATGTAAAAAACCACCCTTATAGGAAGAATTATTGTGTTGCCGGTAAGAACACTCTATAAGAAAATGAAAACAAATCCTCATCTAAGACCCAAAAGCCGAAATTCGAAGGTTATTGATAGAACAGGAAGATTTTACAGTGGATTGTGTCCAGAAGCACAAGATAACAACATTCCATATAGTATCTGTGATGAAAACACATTTGCATCAATGTGTATCAACAATAACTCTCAACCGTTAACTGCAATGGGTGTCAATTCTAAAACTAGTGTGAAATCATACATTTCCTTGATCTAACTTTTATGGTCGTGATGACATTTTCATTTGCATCACGACCATAAACACTTTACTTTAGACACAGCTACATTGAATAAATATAAAATGTTTGTTGATAATTTGGAAATTTATTAGAAACGGTTATAAACTTTTGGTTATACATGCGTTATTAGCGCGGCATTACACGCACAGGGTAACTCATACCAAGAGTTATTTCTTCCTATTGTTACCCTGAAATTAACAACCTATAGATTAAAACTAACGTCAAAAAGAGGGCAGAGTACGTTCATAAAATATTTAAAAATTTTATTTACATTTAATTTTCATTCTCTGAAAATGTATGCCATGAATTCTATTCATTTTTTTCTATCATACTTTTTATAAACAAATTTAGTTTTTCTATTATTTAAGCATTCGGCCCATATTTTATATACACATTACTATCCTTGTCATCTCTCACTTTGTCAAAAAAGTTTATTAATTGAGTCAATGAAAATGTTACTACGTTTATCTAAACTATGTTTTTCATTTCAGAAGATATTACTAGTTTCCAAGTTTCCAAAAGAGAATAAATACTTTTGAACGTATGTATTTCTAGAGAATTTTACAATAGAGTTTTTCATAGACATTAAAACTTTAGAATTTAACTTTTCTTTGTTTCTCTTCCTAAATGTAATCATTTTCATTTGTATCAGCGTCTTCTATTTCTTAATCCTTTTCGGTTTTAGTTTATGAGTCATGATTACTCTTCTATTTCTCATCTATTCATTCATACTATTCTATCTCATTCTATTTCTGCATCTACAATGAAAGTTTCTTCACCCAAAGGAACGGTAGTCTATAAACTATTTAAAATTGAACTTCCCTTTTATAACTGAGATAATACTCTATAATGAAATAATTTGAAAACGTGCTCTTCCACATACAAAATGTAAGGGAAGTGCTCACTCTGTGTATGACATATCCATTTGAGACTACTCCGAAACTAGCACATAGCCCGTCATATGACGGGATCAGTAAAATTTTGAATTTTCCAGAATTGTAAAGTACCCTATGAGGCAAGTAAAAAAATGGTTTGTTTTTGTCTGAGAATTATCTGGTACAAGCTCAATAATTTGTTTATCTTTACTGACCGCATGTTAGTGGCCAACTTTAATGTATCTTGTCATATTGCGTGATAAGATGGACAGCAGAGGTTTTAATATTCACAGTGATTATTTGGTGGTATATATGAATGATGTCCAAAACTTAGCGAATCGATTGCAAACCATGTGGTTGTGTATAAAAAACAAACACAAAAGAACAAACTTCTTAATTTTCAAAGATATAAAACTTAAAAGCTAGATATTTACTACTCCGTGTAATAGACTCCTAGTCTTTTATAAAAAGAATTTGTTAATACCGGTGATAAAATACTCATGATTAAATTTACAATTATCACATATGTACCTAATCTATTATTTAAACCAAATATAAAAGAAAATTATTTACGTAATATCTCAGTTCAGTGACAAACGTATGAAAACAATGCAGACGATATTTAAATAATATAAAATAAGAAATGATTAAATGGCATGGTTAAAGGAGTGACGTCATAATGATATAATAAAATGCTATTTTTACCTATTTATTATGTGATAAATTTAATCTCCTGCTTTTAACCGGGGACAATAGAGCTTGAAATAATGGCATTAAACGATCGAAAAGAGAGGAAGGGGTGGATTACGAACGTTATCAAACTCGCTTTGAATTTTACTAACCCTAACTGATCAAAAATTCAATATGGATGCCTCAATCCATTCCAGGTCCAACAACTTCATAAATTCGAGGACAGATAACTTAGGCTATTATTATATGGGGGATGTATAAAGAAGATGATTCGAACTTAAAGGAAACGATGTAGATAGTTAATTTTTATGTATAAATACCGTATATTCTGCAGCGATATGCTTCTATCTGATATCGATGGTTCTTGACAACAGCTGTAACTCGAATCTTTTATGAATGTAAAATTTTTCTTAGCACTGTCATGTCAATTTTACCCCCTTCTTCTTCGACCGTTTTCCAAAGTCAGTTCAGTGTTCTTGGATGCCGTCTTCCTAAGGTTCGTTTTAAAAACAGAAGTATTTAATAAACAATAGTCCATTGGAGAAGCACCAGGTGATTTTACATGTATTTCATTAAACAGGATGCACTTTATTCCTGCTTCTAATTCTTTCTCTGCTAAATAAATAGCAGTTGAATTAGACGTGTGAATAGAAATCTTGTCTGTAAGAAGCTCAACTTTATCAATGCCCTTTCTATATAAAGCTGAGGTTTCTTCTTCATAAATTGGCTCTAAAACATTTTGCTGACAGAAGAGTGAATTGATTTTGGCTTAGAACTCTTTTGATTTTTAATTTGCTGTTGTTTGGTTTGGTTTGGTTTGGAGCGCTACGGTCTACTGTTTTGCACACGAGGGCTAATGAGACCGGGACCTACAGTTTAAAGCCGATTCCGAACGGCTACAAACATCCATGCCAGTAGCGGGATTCGAACCCGCGAACTCCGGTTCCGAAGAGCAGCGCTCTACCATTCGGCCATCGTTCGGCTCATTTGCTGTTGTAACAACTTGATGAAACTATCATGAATCCTTTGAGAAGTTTTCTGTACACCGACGAAGCCATTTCGAACATTTATTCCCGTTAGTTGAGCAATAGAAAATTGTCACTTGAATATACCCCATGCCTCATCGAGTGTTAGCACAAATTTATATTTTTCAGCAGGTGTTTCTCATATAATTTTTTATAATTTGTTTTTCTATCAGCAATACGCTGTGACAAAAGCAGATGAACTTGAAGTTTAAACATCTTTTTTAATGTCAAATCTTTAGGAATTATTTTACTTACAGTACCTGAAGAAAGTCTTGGTTTCGATGCAATGGATCTTTGTGTTGGCGGATTTTCTTTTAGGAGAAGATGTTTCACTTTCTTGATGTTTAACTGCGTTCGAATAGTTTTATAATAAGTTTCTTTTTTTTTCAATTTTAATGTATTATAAATGCCTTAAAAATGCAATAATGGTTATTTTCACACCGCTTTATAATTTGTTAACGCTAATTTTTCTCTTCGTAATGTGCTGATCCGAGGTAACCTTTGAGACGTCTATTAACTTTAGAAGCCATTTTCGAAAGTAATATTTTATATTACATTGCAATCAAAAGATAACAGTAGCAGGTGATTATTATGAAATTACTAAATTTTATCTCAAAATTCAAACAAGAAAATAAATTCCAAAATCGTTTCCATAAAGTGCGAACGACCTTTTGTATTTATAAAAATTTTCAACCGATCTTCCTCATCAAATAAATATTTGATCAAAGTTTATGACCTAAAGTTAGCTACACAAAGAATCACCCATTTTCGAAATCAAGTTGGATAGAAACAATCAAGAAAGTGAGGTGGTGGATATGTTATGCCCTGAGAAAGCATTCCGGGGTTATCAAAAAATCTTCCAAAATTATTTACCTTAACTTTTTGTTAAATTTGGAAATAATTCCAAGCTTTGTGTAATATCAAAAAAGAAAAAAAAATCATTTCTTTATTTACTTTTTTTTAATTGAAGATGTTTTCCCGTAATTGCGTAAGTTGCCTATTCTTTTCTAAAAAGTGGTAGTATATCATGTTCTTTTCATCATAAAAATTTGAGAAGAATTTGAAAAGTATTTTTCTGAAAATCTGAATCTCAAGTCAAAATGATCACATACTTTTAATCATTTGGAATAATAATGAAATAAAAAAAAAACACTTCCTCAACTGATACACTGGATCGGGGAGCGATCAGCATTTTCATAGGTGTAAAATGTAATCCAAAGCGTACCTTTCAAAATTATAAATTAAAATCTTCCATATTGGAACCTGGATTTTACCTTCAAATCAGAAAGAAAAATCTCGGTCTCATTAGTGCTCGTGTAGAAAAAAATGTAGAGCATAGTGCTCCAAACCCACCAACCAGTTTTCAACTATTCTTATTCTAAGTACAGTGGAATAATGCAAGTACAGGGATAATAAAGACATAAAATTTATCTTAAGTACACTTTTTTTAAAAGAAATTTGTACCAACACTCCCCAGCTGATCAAACCTCCTATAAGGCTCCTTGAATTTTGCTAGATACGACCATGCTATACAAGATTTTCTCTATTTATCAAGAATAATTTTTTCAGCATATATTTATAAAATACCCCCTTCGAAATTATATTTTACTATTTTTTAAATAACAAAAAATAAATTGCATAAAATTTATTACTAATATATTATACTAATAATAGCATTAAAATTTCCATAAATATAAATATTTAAAGTAAGCCTAGTGGTGGGTAGCACTTCGCCCTCTCACGACACAGGTTCGATTCCCGGGCTGGGCAAGGTTGACTCAGCCTGTCATCCCTTCAGTGAGTAGATCACCTGAGGATCAAGAGTGCTTGGGAACTAAATACTGGGGGTTCCGCGTAAGATAGACCACCTAACCGGAGCATATGCTTCGCACCTCAGAGCGCTTGGTGACGTAAACAGAGATTGGCCCCCTAGGGTTGCGCCGAGGAGTTTAGTTTTATAAATATTTAAATAGATATATGAATTATTAATATATTATGTACATATACATATATTTCTGAATATTATAAATATAATTATATATATATATACATATATATGTATATTATTAATATGTATTATATATATATATTATATTTATATTGTATATTTATATATCGATTTATATTTATTAATGTATATATATACATATATATATATATATATATATATATATATATATATATATATATATATATATATATATAATATATATATATATATATATATATATATATATATATATATATATATGTATACACAAATTTTGAAAGTTTAATTTTTTATTTAAAAATATAAATATAATTAAGTATTGAGGTTAAAAATTGTTATTTTATCTGAAAATGTATTTTTTTAAATGCTAAAATGCAATATAGAAAGTTCTCGAATTTCTGAGGGGTTGGGTAACCGAGAGGTCGGCAGAGATCTCCTTTTTTCTGGTTACAAGTGGAAGAGGTTATTGGAAGTTTTTTCTCACGTAAGCAACCTCTTTATACGAAAAACTTTACATATATAAGCTCCTTAAATGGTTCAGATTTCATTTTAAATTCATTTAAAATAATGATCTGGATAAGTCAGTTTGTCATCAAAATACCATTAAATAAACACGAAATGAGTACGAAGGAAGAAAGAGTTTCCATCTTCTTTGCAAGTTAAAGACTTTTATGAATAACGAAAAAGAAAAAAACCATGAAAGTGGAATCGGAAAATAAAAAGAAATCAAGACTGTTCCATGAAGAATAAAAGTTGCTTTCTACACACAGTGAAACATTCATAATTATAATTTTTTTTTTGTTCAGAGAATATTAATTTTTAAGCAATAAGAACATTAGGATTATATAAAAAACGAGATTTCTCTCCCCATCGGCATCTCCTACTCATATATACGTAACATATGACGTCATACTCAGGTGGAAAAAAAAGACAAAATGACTTTTTTCAGGAAATTTTTTTTATATGTTGGGATATATAGCTGATTTCTGTTTTTGAAGAATATTCTAACGTAACAAATAAAAGTTATTTATAGTTTCAAATGTTAAAAGTATGGATATAAAGTATATTTAACCAGTTTCTAATAAGATTAATTTACGATATACTCCTGAAAACGTATGTAGGTATATATTTCTATGTATATATATGTATATATATATATATATATATATATATATATATATATATATATATATATATATATATATATATATATATATATAGTTTTGTTTATACATATAGCAAAAACTCACTAATAAAGAGCTTGGGATATTTTTGCTTACAGGTAAAATTTCGTACATGTGAATAATAGCCATTTTTATCTGTAGGAACAAAATAATCCACTTCACTGCTTTTTTTAATAAATAAACGTAGTTTAAAGGTACAATATTTATACTGATAATAATAAACTATATATATATATATATATATATATATACATATATAATACAACTGTATATATACATGTATGCATATCCATATAAATGTATATATATATGCATATATATATATTTATATATGCATATATATACACCATAAAAAAAAGATTATGAAGGAAAGACAAAAAAAAAACCCAAAAAACTGAAGGTAAGGTAGTTAAGTGGCTGGGAGAGAGTTATGACCCTCCAACTGTGATTAAAACTAGTTTTTAAGCTTGAGCAGCACTGTCGGAGACCTATACATCACAAAGACATTAACAAATTGTCATAAATTAAGAACATGTCTACACGAAGTATAAATTATTATAAATATCATAAAACACACTAAAAACCCAACTTCTTTTATTTTTGTATTTTATAATATTATATATATATATATATATATATATATATATATATATATATATATATATATATATATATATATATATATATATATATATATATATATATATATATATATATATATATATATATATATATATATATATATATATATATATATATATATATATATATATATATATATATATATATATATATATATATATATATATATATATATATATATATATATATATATATATATATATAATATATATATATATATATATATATATTACCTCGTTTAGCGAAACCTAATATATACTATGTATTGGCTCGATTGCCCTAGCCATGGTTTGGATTTTTCTTTGCTGTCCACGGGTCTTTAAGCAATTGAAGGTGTAGTTATTTGCGCTCCAAACTAAACCAAACCAAAGGCCCTCGACCTCCAAATAATTTGACCTGCCCAAAAACTTTTCAGAATTTGGCTGAATCACCATGAAAAAAGTTTTCAATATCGATTCATCTATTTTGGCATTCTTAACGAGCATACATACACATATATATGCACACAAACTAATGATATTACATGTATAGATTCTCTCCATTGTACTTTTTAAGGAATATTTTTAACAAACGATGCCTTATTGCATATACATGCAATATATTTAATTACTAAAATATGACTGTGAGATATCTAGATAAGGGAAATCGAAGTTTAAAGTTAAGCAAGATTAAGTTGCGCAGTAATGGTAAAAATATCGTAGCATATTTTTCTAATGCAGTTAAGTCTAAAAATGACATAGTCATTGATATATCCATGACTAATACAGCACCCTTTTTCTTTAATTTACTTCGTCTTAAAGTGGCGTACTCGAATATCGCATTCAAACCTTTAAATTTCTGCAGTTATAAAATAATTATTTTAAAATAAACCATCTATCTGAAATTACATTATAAATATTATTTACTGTCCAGATATATAAAAGAAGAAGTAAAAGATTTTCTAGGAGTAAAAAATGGATTGTTTGTAAACTTTTAGGTGCCCAACTTTTGAACACTCCAGCGCGACATCACCTGCACGAGAAATAGAGTGCGAAACTTCATTCCGTTATAGCTGGTAGAAGGAGGGGGAATTTCCTGCCTTCTAAATTTTGTTCTCTTGCTTTTTAACATTGAAATAAAAGAAAAAAAAATACATTTTCAGATATAATTTTTTAACTGCACGTCCGATTAAAATTTGATTTAAAAAAGTTTTCTTAAATGTCCATCTACTTTTTAATTTCAGTAACTAACTTTGCTCCAAATTGTTTAATACATTTTCTGAAACATATTATACAAGAATGCGTATGGACTTTAAGATTTATGAAATGTAAAATTTTATAAAATAATATCGTAATTATCAATATTAAATATTAATGTTAAATTTTATTAATTTCTTCATTAAATTTTGTTTTATTATTTAAAATATAGTGCAAAAGAAAAATCGTTTCAATGGAATAATATTTCTATTAATTAAAATATAGTTTCAATATTAAAATATAGTTCGAATCTAGAATTAAAATATAGTACGTAGAATATATACAAAATATATTCAGAATTAAAATATAGTTTCAAGAGAAAAGTGGCATTTCACTGCATCCAACGTAATATTTATACTAGGTGAATGCAATAATTTTACAAATGAATGTTTTATACTCTGAATATTTTAAGATTTCTTAGCTGTTATAATATCATTATAGGTTCCAAAGTCCTAAAAATTATTTTTATAATTTTTTTTAATTCCTTTCTAATTATTAAAAAAAAGAGTATATGACAAACTTAATATTTGTTCAATCTCTGGAAATACAGCCTTATGTGCCAAAATCATTTTTCTGAAAATTACAATCTGACAAACTAGAATTATGCATTTTAGTATTTGAACATTAATTTTAAATATACTGTACATTTCAATTTTTTTCGAAATAGTAACTAAAATAAAATATTAATTAAAACCCATGTGACTGATGTAGCATTCAAGTGTAAGGATAAAGAATAGAATAATATGGTAAAGTAGTTTATTATTGATTTAATATTTTACATTTTTTTTGTACACTGATTTTACTTTATCTCTTTCATTAACACTTAAATGGTAAATTTCCATTCAGTTGTGCAATCATACAAAAGAATGTGAACCTTTATAGGTAACCTAACACTGCACGACACGGCAGGGGAAAAGGGCTGAATCTAGTTTTTAATTGCATTTCTATCATTGTATTTGGCTGAACGTAGGCTCAATGCTGTAGCTAGTTGACTGTCTAAGAAAAACAACATCACTGAATATGAAAATTTACGAATGATGTTAACAAAATTGAAACTTTACCCGTAACAAATGTATAAAATTAACTTAGCTTCAACCATCTCATTAATTTTATTTCTTATTGATTTTATGCTTATTTTAGAATTTTTAATAAGTAATATTTTTATTACATTTGATGGCCGTTTTATTTGTGATTCTTAATAGATATGTAGGCAGTTAAACTAATTATAGATAATATGCAATAATGTTTTAATATTTGGTATAATCAACTAGTATGTAAGATTTGAGGTCACATCAATATTTTCTTCTAATAAAGGGGGGCGAGGGTAGCCCACAAAGTTTGGGAACCACTGTACAAAGAGTTACTTTTGCTCCCTAAGCAAAAGGTTTCAATGCATCACCTTTAAATGACCTATATGATGAGAAAAGGGATAATATAAAATTGAATTTTTGCAAGAGAGTCGTGCAGTGTTAGGTAGCCTATAAATGTTCACATTATTTTGTATGATTGCACAGCTGAATGGAAATTTATCCTTTAAGTGTTGATAAAAGAGATAAAATAACCCCAATGTAAAAAAATTTGAAAAAATTAAATCATTAATAAACTATTTCACCATATTATTCTATTCTTTATCCTTATACTTGAATGCTACCTCAGTCATACGAGTTTTAATTTATATTTTGTTTTAGTTACTATTTCGAAAAAAAAAAATTGAAATCTACGGCCTATTTAAAATTAATGTTCGAATTCTAAAATCAAGTTTGTCACTTTTTAATTTTCAGAGAAATAATTTTGACACATAAGGTAGTATTTCACAAGGTTGAACAAATATTAAGTTTGCCATATACTCTTATTTTTTAAAAATAATTAGAAACTAATTTAAAAAATTATAAAAAATAAGTTTTAGGATTTTGGAGTCTATAACAATATTAAAACAGAAAAGAGAACTTAAAATATTCAGAATACAAAATATTTATTCGTAAAATTATTGCATTCACCTAGTGTAAATATTACGTTGGTTATAGTGGAATGTCACTTTTCTATTGAAACTACTTAAAAACCTTTGCAGCCAAAACATGATATTTTGTGACAGAAATTAAGTATTGCAAATATTCTATTTTTTTTTTCATCGTTCAGGCATTGTAGATCTTCTACATCTACCCAAAATTACACTGTGTTCTGTGCATCTTTATTACTTTGCTGTGAAAGAATACCACAAGCAATCGGTGACGTAGTCAATTTTTTTTTCTCGGGGAGAGTGTAAAGTCTTAATCCAAAGTATAATGAACTTTCAATCTCAGAAAAAAAATTTCATTACACAAACATACAGATACAATGTACATACATAAGTTTTATAAATACATCCATAATTTATCATGCATACATAAATACGCCATAAATCGAATCAGCAACAGTGAATAATGGATTACAATATAACGTTCTCAGCAACTTATTGAGCTTAATTTCATTGTATCTTAAGTATATTTGCTACCACATTATGTCGGGGAAGGTATGGACACCCTTATAAATTCGTCCTTGCATGTAATAAAATTCACGTCATGCTTTGACACTTCCATCGCAATAAAAGCTCGTCTTTGATCTACTTCTTAGCTTAAAGTTAAATCAAAACGAAAATTCATTTGAAGCTTCTTTATTTTACTTTTCATGTGAAACAGTTAAATGTTTGTGTCCTATAAAAATTGAAAACTTTAAAATCTGGCACAACTTTTTCTAAGTTACGATAATTTTTAAAACAAAGCACTATACTTAATACTTAATGGTTTCAGGTTTTACCAGGTTTAAATTCACCTACAAATTACTGGAGAGTTCTTAATTTACTCTCCAGTGTTTATCAGAAGATTTTAAGTAATTATATGAATAACTGGAGAAATAAAAATATATTGAGAAAGAAATTATGATGTATTCTTTTATAAAATTACATACCTTGTATGACAAGAAAATTCGGAAAATGCTTGGCATAATCAGAAATTTGTAAATTATCGTTTTATGACAGTAAATTAATCCTTCCAGATTTTAAAGCCAGCTTATTGGAACTTCATCCGCATTTATAGTCATGCCTCTATGCCCTGAATATAATGCTAAATTTGTCAAACTCTTGCGATCATTTCCATTACGAAGAAATATTTTTACTCTTTTCATGGTTGAAAACGATCTTTTAACTTAACTCTTGCAGTGAAAACCACTAGTGTATACAAATTTTAATAAGTTTTAAAAAACATTGAAAATATTTCGGAAAGGGTCTGGACACCCCTATAATTCGTCCTTTCATGTAATAAAATTCACGTCATGCTTTGACACTTCTATCGCTATAAAAGCTCTTCTTTGATCTACTTCTAGACTTAAAGTTAAATCAAAACGAAAATTCATTTAAAACTTGTTTATTTTACTTTTCCTGTGTAACAGTCAAATGTTTGTATCCTATAAAAATTGAAAATTTTAAATCTGGCACAAGTTTTCTAAGCTGCGATAATTTTTAAAGCAAAGCACTATACTTAATACTTAATGGTTTCAGTTTTTGCCACGTTTAAATTCACCTAGAAATTACTGGAGCATACTTAATTTAATCCCCAGTATTTATTAGAAGATTTTAAAGTAATTATATGAATAACTAAGGAAATAAAAATATATTGAGAAAGTAATTATGACATATTATTTTATTTTTCTTTTATAAAATTACATACCTTTTATGACAACAAAATTCGGAAAATGCATGGCATAATCAGCAATTTGTAAATTATTGTTTTATGATAGTAAATTAATTCTTCCAGCTTTTAAAGCCGGCTTATTCGAACCTTCATCCGCATTTATAGTCATGCCTCTATGTCCTGAATATAATACTAAATTTGACAAGCTCTTGGGATAATTTTCATTGCGAAAAAATATTTTTACTCTTTTCATGGTTGAAAACGATCTTTTAACACTTGCAGTAGAAATTACTATTGTACACAAATTTTAATAAGTTTAAAAAAACTTTAAATACATTGAAGATATTTTTGGAGAAGGTCTGGGCACCCCTATAAATTTGTCCTTGCAAGTAATAAAATTTCCATCATGCTTTGACACTTCCATCGATATAAAAGCCCATTTTTGATATACTCGGCTTACAGTTAAAATGAAAACGAAAATTCATTTAAAGCTTGTTTATTTTACTTTTCATGTGTAACAGTCAAGTGTTTGTGTCTTATAAAAATTGAAAACTTTAAAATCTGGCACAGTTTTCCTAAGCTGATAATAATTGGCTTAGATATGCATGTTTTGCACGGTTAACGTATTTCTCATCAAATTTAGTGGGAAATTCACCCGATACACTTTCATGTAGGAGAAGTTTAAGTTGATACCGCACGTTAACCTGATGATGCTGTTTTAACCTTCCATTCGCGATATATCCGAAAACTTATGATGCATAATATAATTTTTAGGATTTTGTGTAATTTTCCGTTCACTAGAATATAGTACGAAACTATTATTTCTTTCTAAAACCAAATCTAAGATTGCTTTCACCAGAATTTGGTATACATAGCATATAAACTACAAACTAGTACATCCGAATGATGAAGCGCAACATTTCTATAACATCTTGCGGATTCCCTCAATGGACAGTAAATGCCTTATCACGCGTCAATATGTACGCATTGAAAAAAAATAACAGATTCAGTTTAAGATTCATTATTTTCATTGAAGACAGCGTGGATTTTTCATGTGATAATAAAATTTTTCAAGATTAAAGGCCTTATCGCAAGTCAACCTGAACTAAAATTAATCTGTTGGAAAATTTTCACTGTAGTACAAAAAATCTGTACAATCTTCATTTAATAAAAGGAATCATAACCTAACAAGTTCATGTTGACGGGAAAGCCTTTGACCACGTCAGGTCTGAAAGTTAACAAATAAGTCTTTGTACCTGTTAAAATAGCATGAAATACGTAATATAAAGAACGAGGTATTTCATCGCTAGTGTTTCTCAAATATTCATGGGAAGCAAGACATCTCGATTTCACTGGCATATGTGTTACCCACGATTGTAACCGTAGAATCGAAGCTTACGGCGAAAACCATTGTATAGTAGGTGCACAATCTAGCTAAAAAGAAAAATTCCCAAAGAAGAGTTAATTCTTTAGCTTGTAATCTTTACGAGAGATTACACGCGAGAAGATTTTTTTTATAAGAATAGTTTTGATTGATGTGTCACACTTTGAAGTTCTATAAATTAAATTTCGACATTTATCTGAGTGGTATTTGCACCGCTCCATACTTAAAATGAATTAAAACGTTGTGAATAGATAGTTTTGGTATATTTCAAATAATTTGTATTTGTTCAATAATATATTGCACAGAACATACAGGCATAAAGTCATCTGAAATGCGAAATGCTAATTTCTTAATGAAAACAAATTATTGAACTTATTAAGAAAAACGAAAGAATATTATACATTTATAATTTCTCTCAAACACTGCATCTGAATAATGTTTTGTTAATTGTATATATAATATTAAAATATATTTATATATGTATGCATGTATACATATGTATATATATATATATATATATATATGTATATAGTTGTATAAATATCTATGTTGTCTCTTCTATTTATCTATTTACCTGTCGATATTTCTCTGTATATATATATATATATATATATATATATATATATATATATATATATATATATATATATATATATATATATATATATATATATATATATATATATATATATAGAGAGAGAGAGAGAGAGAGAGAGTAGGGGAGAATGAGAATACAATTTTACATGCATAAATATATTTTTGTTCTAAAAAACCATAAATGTATATATATGTATTATTAAAACATATAATCTCTCTTATTTTATTTATAATTTATATATTTATCCTTTTTCTTTTTAAATGTATGTATATATGATATTTGCATTCATGCATATATGTATGTAAATGTTTGTGATTAAGGAAAATAAGTTCGTGTTATTGTGCACCAAATATATTTTAATCAGCACATTTCGCTCTAATTATTACATTTTTATTTATTAGTTTAAAATTATCACCCTCTATTATTAAAATAACACAGTTCAGAGAAAAGGAGCGCATCGAAACATTTGCCTTCTCTTCTATTTTCTTTGCAACTAGTTTAAGAATTTTTGTAGCATATTTTCAGTTCAAATTACCTTACAACTCTTTACAACACAGTGGAACCTAATAGTCTTAAAATAACGATGAAAAGTTACAATATTTTCATGTGTATGTAAAAAATATTCATTCTTAAATAAATTTAATTTTTAAAAAATCTGAAGAAAAATACACAATATTTTGAAAATAAACCATTAATTTTATTTTTTAAGGGATTCTAAGCCATAAAATCTTCATTATAACAAACATTTTGCGATATATCATAAAATAAAATTTCTGCTCTTTTTTAAGGTCTTATCAACATGTGCGTGTTGAAAAAAAGCAACATATCCTGTATAAGAAAGATTTTCCTATTGAAGGACTTTTTGTGGGAGAGCGAAAAATCTTCAACCAAACTTTTAAAAATAATATTTTCCATTTTGACGATTTTTGTATCGAATTAGTAACTTTCAAATGCTCAAAGTGCATTACTTTTATGCATTTTTTATTCAAAATTTTGCAGATTTTCTCTTATTAGGCTTGTTATTAAACAGGGCATTCTTCTTTAAGAATGACAAAATATTTTCCCGAGTTAGAGATGATTTATTACCGTAAAATGGCAAAAACAGGTTGTTAAAATATTGTATAATTTTAAACAATTCTTTTATATTACTAGTATTTAACTTGAGTGAAAATAGATGTTTAATTTTGTTTTTATGTAAATCCTAAAGGTAAAATGAAAAAATAAAAGCAACTAGTTAGTATGCTGTATGCTAGGAATAGTTTTAAAAAATTATATAGGATGACTAAATTTTTATCAAATAGTTTTCTGTTGTAATAAAAAATTCTTTTCTAACAGATTTTCATGTCTTATCCGTTTCATGTAAAAACACTGCATATTCTCTTTAAAAATATATCGTTAACAATTGGAAATTTCTCAAAACTAATATAACATTCTTTATTCCTATAATTGCTTCATTTAAAAAAACTAAATAATTATTGTAAAGTTCTTATTAATCATTTAGGAAAAATTTTATTTTAAATAAAGCAGAACTTTTTATTTTATACTGAATCAAAAATCGGCTTTTTAGTGGCGCGAAAGATATATCACGTTATATAATTTAATTCGGCCGAAAAGTAACTTCAGGTAAAATGTTTTAGACTAAAAGATTTTTCACTAAAAAAGATAAGAAAAATAGTTTTCTTACTTACCTTTTTTTTTCTCCAAAACTTTGTAAAAGCGAGTGTCAGCCGAACTTCGTGAAGATTTTTCTTTCGCTCATGACCGAAGGGTCAATTGAAATTACAGAACCTAATCCATTTTTCCTCTATCCATTTGTGATCTTTTTATCCACCTATGGGAGAGATGCTTTCTCGCGGTTACCTCTGCTAGCTAATGAAGTGACATAAGTAGCCGGAGGAAACGCTCTCGCCAAATCAGATGCCGCCAAACGGGAAGTGCGCCAAAGAGCTTGACACGAAAAGCATGCTCCCCAAAATTAGTGCGAAATAAAAGTAAAAGGGTACGTCATCGAGGGTCATTTTTAAATCCTGCATTGAACATTTTTTTTAATGGTAAAGAGGTGCAAATTATCAACAATCTGCAGTTCATATCCGGATCAGCTTGTTTTAGAATTTTTAGCAAACGTGTCGTGTGTTCTGCTGCTGAATGAAAAATTCGTTAGACACGGTGAACTATGTAAATTTTGTCACAGTTTGCATTGTCAGAATGACGCTGATGAATTTCATATTGAAAGAGGGAAAGGGGAAAAAATCAACACATCTTTCTTTCGTCGAGGTGTAATACCTAATTAATTAACAATCCGTCTTTTACAGAAAATGATTAATTGTTTCAAGCATCGCCAAGAGTTCTTTTCCAGACGTGTTTCTATACACGTCATATCAAGAAGTAAATATAGTATTCATTTTTCTGAAGTTTAAAAGTGACAGATTTAAGTACACATCGTTCTAATGCGTATTAACAGAACAACCTTACTATTTTCTGTGCCAAAATTGGCAATCGGTGCATAGATATAAGTATGTGTGTATGTATGTATATATTTATATGTATATGTATATATGTATGTATATATAATGTATATATATATGTATATATATTATATATATATATATATACATTTCTATATTTGTGTATATGTGTATATGTATATATATATATATATATATATATATATAAACAGATATATATATATATATATATATACATATACATTTATATATATATATATATATATATATACAATTATATATATATATATATATATATATATATATATATATATATATACATATATATATATACATATATGCATAGATATACGCATATATATGCATACCTGTAGATAAATAAATAAATATATAAATGTTATACATTTCATTTTTCTATTGTCCTTTATTTATATCATTAGAATATATTATATTATTAATATATATATATATATATATATATATATATATATATATATGTTATATATATATTATTTAATGTATTGTAAAGCTATATATATGTGTGTACATGTATGTATATATATATATATATATATATATATATATATATATATATATATATATATATATATATATATATATATATATATATATATATATATATATATATATATATATATATATATATATATAAGGCAACGCACTTTGTAGATTTAATGGATATTGGTATTGATATGCAGACAGGTTTCGACGGAAAATGCAAGATTTTAAAGTTTTAAGGCCAATGAATGAACTTGTGTCGCTGCAGCTCATCTTATCTGCTCAACTATCAGGATATTTAAAAAAGAGAAATTTCGATTCCGGGTCATAAATTGTTTGCGAACTTCATTCCGTGTACTTAGATAGACACTAGCTATTCCTCGCATACAGGTGCTCGAACGATATGCGCAGATGTCAGCATTTGAGAGTGAACGTGTAGTTGGGCTCAAAGAAGTCGATTGGTCTAATCGGCGAATAGCTCAACATTTTGGCAGGATCGATGCCACTGTTATACGATGTTAGTAGGAATGGGTGAACCATGGGCCGAACAGAGCTACAAGAAGGAAGCGGTCGGCCTAGAGATACTACAGAACATGAGGATCGAGCAACCGCCAGAGCGGCATTCTCAGCCCCAGGTTTAACATTATGATCAATTGTACTTGCAACAGTGCTTCAGTGACCGCAAAGACCATTCATTGGCCGCTCACAGAAAGGGGTTGAGGTCAAGGCACCCCTTTGCGCCGACTACCACTGTGTAACGACAAGCCCATTTGCAGTGGTGTCGGTCTCATTCGAAGTGGAATGTCACGAACTGGAGTAGAATAGTCTTCATTAATAGGTTCCGCTTTGAACTGAGCCCCGATGACCAGCGAAGACGTTTTTGGAGACGCCTAGGACAGCGGTGGGATACGAACCTGACTGTCTTCCGGAATACAGGCCGACAACCAGAAATGATGGTCTGGGATGCCATTTCATTTCATAGTAGGACCTCTTTGGTTGTCATCCGTGGTACCCTTACAGGACAGCAATACCTACGCCACGTTACGTTGCCCTTTATGTCATGTCATCATAGGCTTACATTTCAGCAAGATAATGCCCGGCCTCACAATGCACGTGTTTCTACTGCTTGTTTTTGCTCTTGCCGAGGGCTACCTTGGCCAGAAAGGTGGCTGGATCTCTCTCCTATTGAGCACATTTGGAGCATTATAGGCAGAGCCTTCCAACACCTCAGGATTTTGACGATATAACGCGCCAGTTGGACAGAATTTGGCACGATATCCCACAGGAGGACATTCTCCACCTTTATCAATCAATGCCAAGCCGAATAACTGCTTGCATAAGGGCCAGAGGTGGACAAACGTGTTATTGAATTTTTCGCTTTGTAAAGATCTATCATTTGAATGAATTATCTAATTTTTCTCAAATTGTAATCATTTGATTTTCTGTACATGTACATCATATCTACAGATTTTCGTACCATTCTAATAACTCTTTCTTGGTGCATCGTTTTTTTTTCTGTCTTATTTTGTCAAGTGTGCATATATATATATTACTAGATTTTATAAAATAATATAAATGAATTAAATTAATAATTACTCCAATGGGCGGTCTAGTGTTAATCCATATTAAGACGGAGGTTGAATATCTTCCATTAATCTCTGAATTTTTTAATTTTTTGGTACAAATTTATTAAAAAAATAATTTTTACTTTATAAAAATATTTAATTTTTTTCACCTTAGTTGCCATTTCTAAAATGGAAAAACCATCAAATCCACAGGTATATTGTTCATAATTAATAAAATCCTGATGTTTTTTTCAGATTGGGGTAGTTTGTACTATTGAATGAGGTATGAGGGATGAGATTATATTTTCCCATTAAAATGAAATTCCATCACATTAGTGTTCTTAAACACCAGGTTCGACACAATTCCCAGAGGTCTACTGTTCCAGTAATCGAATACTAGACAAAATGCCTAAAAGTTTTTTAATTTTTTTCAAAATTGACTCTCTGGGTAAAATTAAAATCCTGGCTTTCCAATATTAATAATTATGGTATTGTTCTTTGGCGTTTTAATAAATTAATTTACCATCAAATTTATTTCCGGATGTTTTCAAAGTATAAAGTTAATAGTGAATAGACAAAAGATATATTTATAAGCACACCAATTAATTTAACTATTAACAAGTACTTACGAAAGCTAAGAACTAATTTCATTCTCTGTTTTTTAAACGGTAGGAGAAAAGACGTATTTATTGGAGGGGGAGATGTACCAAACCAAACCTAACCAAAAGGATTTCAATCTATGCATTACAAGAATTTATAAACTTATTAAAATTTGTGTACTTTATTAGTTTTCACTGCAAGTGTTGGAAAATCGTTTTTCAACCATAAAAACAGTAAAAAAACAAAAAACAAACATTTATTTTCAATATAACTGATTACAATGTGGTTGCAAATATATTTTTGAAGATACAATGAAATGATACGTTCAGCGTTGCTGAATAGTCTTATGACGTATTTATGTATGCATGCAAAACTATGAATGTATGTATGTATAAGAATTATATATGTGTGTGTTTAGTGATATTTTTTATGAGATTGAAATTTCCATTGTCATTTTAACTTATACTTACCGGGACCCTCCACAAAAAAGAATTCTGGTTTTGTTACTGGAAATATGTGGTAACTAATCAAAAAGTAAATCACCGTGAATAAAAGCTACATTTATCAGCAGCCGTTTTGGAAAAGCAAAGTATGAAATTATTCATAGATTTACTTATTGGTAGCTTAAATAAGAAAATGTTTCTGTTTTTAATTCAATATACTTTAAAAACGTCTGACAGCAAATTTACGAATAAATTCATCTACTTGAACGCTGAAGAACAATTCCAAATTTCTTTTATATTATATTAATCAAATATACAGACACTCGAGGGAATTTTACGAAAGGTTTTAGAGTCATTTGCAATAGAAAATTTATAGTTCCTGTTTAATATTTTTAAATGTTCCTGTTTAATAGTATAACAACATAAAAATAATGGGAAAAATATATATCAAAATGTACAAAATTTTGTAGCAAATATTCTTTATGAACCCATAATTTCATAAAATTTACTTTCTTATATACACATACATGCACATATAATCATATATACATAAACATATATAAATAATATATACGTGAATATATATATATATATATATATATAAACATATATAAATAATATATACGTGAATATATGTATGTGTGTGATTTTTTTTAACTGACACTAATCATAGCCACTTGTAGCTCTATCTAACAGCCGAAATGAAACCATACTTGGCGACTAATGAGGGCATTAGAAGTAAGATTCTGTGGATGAAAAGTATTTTGTTCCGAATATTGCCGATATGGCTATTTTTCTCTGTACAATGTAAAAAATGCTACAAAAAAATAATAATAACACATACAAAATTAGAATGAAATGTTAAGCTTTGTTCCCTACATTTGCTTCCTTGGCGAGGATTTTGACTACATTCATTATGACTGCCGTTATCAGAGAAAACATAGTGCTTATATTGAATGCAAACGAATTCCCAGAGACTACACAGCCAAATCATGGTTGAGTGAAAAGAACGCTGTTGTTCAGTACCGCAGTCAGTGGGTTCGAATTTAACTGTGGAACGGACATTTGTAGTTGTTCAGAATCTACTTTAAACAATAGGTTCTGGTATCATTTGTCCTCGCATAGAAAAAAGTAGATTGTAGTGCTCCAAACCAAACAGAGAATACATCCTCTGCACAAAATTATCCTACGACTGTCTGCAACATTGCAGGAGGAAAATGACAGATTGATTGTCATATACTGTCATTTGAAGTAATCAAATTTGTGACTTTAAAAATACAGTGTACTGATTGCGGTTATGTGATCAATCGCCTATTGTTATCGGAATCACTTGGTCCCGATATTCTTTACTCATTTTTATGTTAAATTTATCGGTTTATGTAATCATTACATCGGTTAATATTATCAGTTTTCGAACCTCATATTAACTGGCAAAGGAATATTCACAATGTATTCAGAAGGAACCCATCCTTTCTTTTCCTTTGTTGTTGTTTCAATTTTTGAAAACAATCTCTCTTCCAACTACGGAAATGGGGAAAGAACAAAGGAGTGGGAATATACACGTTTCTGAAATTTTTCAGAAATACGCACACCCTTCTGGTGGTCAGTGGTTGTCAAATAAGTAGAAGACAACACATTCTTATCGGAACTGAGAAGGAACGTATTCACATTTTATGCCTTGCTCGTTTACATGCAGCTTGTGGATATGGAAGCCAGAAAGCGAAATGATTTAACGTTAAAACAAAAGATCGAAGTTTTAAATCGATATGACAGATTGATTATGATTACGAACAATCTATCAATGAATTCTTAGAAAAAATTGTAGACAGTCAACAATTGATCATTTTTTTAATTAAGCATACAATTCTTATGTTTTAAAGGATAATATACATTAATGCAGGGTAATATAAGGTGTGTTTTTTCATTTTGTTTTGAAAATTAGTACGTGTGAATAAAGGGGGGGGGGTAAATTTATCTAATTTTGCATATCGTTTATTGTTATCAATCTACTATTGTTATCAAAATCATGGTGTCCCAAACTGATCACATTAAGCGGAGTTCACTGTACAAACTTTTGATTTAAAATAATATCTCAGCCGAAAGTCACACGGAACTAGGCCAGGGAAACAAAGCGGCCTTGTAATTGTAAAACCGTGATTGATGACTATTTCACCAGTGCAGTGATGACACAACAGCTACTGCATCTTAACATCACTGTGTGTTGGTATGCTGTACTAAATGAATATTATCTGATCGGGACATTTTCTTGGAGTTGTGGAATGAAAAAAAGCAAGGCGTGATATATTTATGAAGAGCTCTGAACGCCGTTTGGTAGGTGCAAAAGCGCTGAAAGTTGTCTCCCGAACATATCCCACACATGATCGATAGGATTGAGATCAGGAGAGAAAGCGGTGACACTGCAGACACTGCATGTGTTTGATATCTTCACTTTTGAGGAAGCCGTCCATCAGGACCGTACGGTGATAAGACGCGTTATCCTCCATAAATATGTATTGAGGACTGACAGTACTTCCAAACAATTTTAGCCCTCGAGCTGCAAAATGCAGACTGTAGTGCTCCAAATCAATCAACCAACCTCAAAACAATTGAATATCAGACTAAAGTATTTCGTTTTTATACCTTGTAGCAGCAACTGACCCTAGTTTAAAGATTGTTAAAAGTCTATTATCAATATTTTTGGTCAGAACAATTGCAGTAATTACCAAAGAATAAAAACAATAGTGTAACGTACTGGGAATATGGTAGGCGAAGCCGTCAATGAAACAGGCTAGAAAACTATTTAATCTAGACTAAATATTTTATTCAGGTGAATAAATTATGTACAGCTATGTACAGATTCAGTAGGAGGTTAAATATTCCGGGATCTCGTGCTGAGATGACATTCACACAATAAGGATGCGTGGGATACCGGATACAGTATGGCTAGGGCTTCTAATCACTGGAATTGTTCGCTAATTAGTGCCGGTAATAAACGCTGACACTATCACCTCCGGGCTGACGATTAGCACAGTCGGCTTTCACACCAAGGTTCGAAAATTCAGAGTGCGTATCACGCTGGGGTTCGTGAAGAAAAACTCGGGATGCAAGACGATCCAAATTTAGAGCAAGGGTCGCTCTCGGCTACCTACTTCTATGCACGAAGTAAAAAATTAGCAAAATAACGGGAATGGAATTCCCAAGTCGAAGGTCGACTTCTTAGCAAACAGAGACGCTGGCGGTCTCTAATCAAGCAAACTCCAGAAGCGGAGATACGAGCGGTTCTTCTCGAGCTACGAAGGCTCTATCAGGAAGAAGCCTCAAGAAGAAAAAGCCTTGTTTTAGCACCGTCACTCTTCTTTTATAGCGGCACCAGGTTCCCCTTACGCGATTCTTCGGGAAACTTCCAGAACCAGGATGATGCAATCTTGCGGTCACCTCCCGCCTGGATCAGCTGTTTCGTTTCCATATGTGGCCGGAAAGCCGTCTTCAGATCAGCCGACCCAAACAACTTAATTGCCTTTTTCGCTACCGCTAATGGGCGACAAGGTGCACTGTAATTATTTACAATCTTTTCACAGCGTCTTTCCATTCAACATTCTCACAAAGCCCTAGACGCGCTGGCTCCAGCACACGAACAGTTTTCAATTAAGTATCCACGTGTATTTAGACCACCCGCTTATACCTGCCGCTAATCGTAAGTGTCCGCGGCGAAAGGTCACCTTCGGGCTCCTCGTTCTTTAGGGTCATGTAACGGATCGTTACGATAAATAGAAAACACAGAAAAAAGTAACACGATAACGCTATTAACATGAAGTTAACATCAGTATTCATTTTACGTGTTACTAGGTTAATTCTGATCAAGCTTTTGTAGACTTCACATGATCAAAGAAATCAAGAGGTTTACATTTACGCATTACTGGTTCATATTACTGTTCCTGTAAGACAGACGAAGAATAGCTCAAGGATGAATTTGGATGTGAAGTCAAGCAAACTCTGTCTTTTGGTTACTGCATAGGAGTTTTTTGAACTGAAGGGTTTGTTCATAGGCCCACATTCAACCCAGAGGCAATTTTGTGTTCTAACAGACTCATTCAGGTGTAAATGAGCTTTATCGCCCCCATTGATTTTGTCATGAGAAACCATCCTCAACCTCATTCCTGGAAAAAAAATGAAAGAGAAAGTGTCGATTGCTAATCATGATCTCTATTTTTGAGTTCTTGCTATCGGCTGTTAATGCGCTTCGCATATTCAATTGAGCTGGCTCATTTCAGCTGAGAATATTTCTTGGGATTCTCTACATGTATTTATAGCCCAATTTTCTGGCTCTGTTGTAGCATGATAAGGATATATTTAAGGGGGAGGATGTGTGATATTTTGCCCTCTCCGAAATATTTTTAATGTATGTATCATAAGATTTTTTAAATGTATTAAAATCTGTGTACATAATTAATTTTTTCCTGAAAGTGTTGAAAAATCATTTTTAACCATGAAAAGAATAAAAAAAAAACTTTTCTTCCCAATAGAACTAGTCATAGGAGGTTGACAAATTTAGAATTTCTTTCGGTGCATAGAGGCATGACTGTAAATGCGGATGAAGGTTTGAAAGCAAGCTGGCTGTAAAAGCTAGAAAAATGAGTACACTACAATAAAACGGTAGTTTACAAATTACTGATTATGAAATATTGTTTTCGAATTGCGTTGTATTACAAGGTATGACATTTTGAAGAAAGAATACTAGAAGGATACTTTCTTAATATATTTTTATTCTCTAGTTATTCATAAAATTAGTTTAATTTCGTATGATAAATACTGAGGCATAAATTAAATATGTTGCAGCATTTACCAGGATAATATAAAGCTGGTAAAAATTTGGAGCGTTAATTAAAAGGTACAATATAGTTCCGAATAAAATTTTCACTATTCAATGAAATTAGGTATAGCGTTGCTGATCTGTTGTTGTTGTCATATGCCACTTGGTGAA
>CM063504.1:11467836-11645336 GCA_032207245.1 Pardosa pseudoannulata
TCTCTTCGAGCAGGAACTTGGCTACTTCTTCGGCTTCAGCAGTTGGTAAAGCTTTAGTTATTGCATAGCGTGTACAATAATCGGTGCAAACTGCGATCCATTTATTACCATGGGCAGATTTAGGAAATCTCCCAAGCAGATCTATCCCAATTCGATGAAAAGGTGCGACAGCAGGAGGGATAGAAACCAAGCGTCCAGGTGGTACTTGAGGAACTGATTTTTTCCTTTGGCATTCTCGGCAGTGCATGACATATCTAACAACATTTCGGTACATCCCCGGCCAATAAAATCTTTTACGGATCCTGTCGTACGTTTTCGCAAAGCCAAGATGCCCTGCGGTAGGTGCGTCGTGAAAATGCTTCAGTATGTCTGCTCTCAGATGTTTGGGAATGACGGGCAACCATGTCTTTCCATCTGGATCAAAATTCTTTCTGCACAGGACTCCGTCAATTAACTCAAATTTATTTTCGGTGGATGAGCCGATCTTCGGAAGGATCATTTTTGCTATGTCTGGATCTTTCTTCTGCTCGACAGCGAGGTCTATACTCGTGGTTACAGCTAAAAATTGATCTCGCGTCTCAGCCTCTTCGTCTACTGGATTCCTCGAGAGAGCGTCGGCATCGTTATGCTTCCTACCGGATTTGTATTTTATTGAAAAATTATGTTCTTGGAGTCGAAGAGCCCACCTTGCCAGTCTGCCTGAGGGATCCTTGAGATTCATAAGCCAACACAATGAATGGTGATCTGTCACAACCGTAAAATGTCTTCCAAACAGGTATGGCCGGAATTTATTGATAGCCCATACGACGGCAAGGCATTCCCGTTCTGTAGTAGAATAATTTTTTTCGGCCTTTGTCAGGGTCCTAGAAGCGTACGCTATGACCTTTTCGACTCCATTCTGAATTTGAACCAGAACTGCTCCAATACCATATCCGCTGGCGTCTGTATGAATTTCTGTAGGGCATCTTTCGTCGAATATGCCCAATACTGGATCAGATGTAAGCGCCTTCTTCAGGTTGTCAAAAGACTTTACCTCTTTAGAACCCCAATGAAATTTCGCATCGCCTTTCAAAAGCACCTGCAGGGGCTCGGCGAGATAGCAAAAGCCCTTAATGAACCTTCTAAAGTAGGAGCAAAGTCCAAGAAAGCTTCGTACGTCATGTAAGTTCTGCGGAGTAGGGAAATTGGTCACGGCTTTCACTTTGTCAGGATCTGGACGGACACCGCTACTGGATACGAGATGGCCTAGTATTTTTACTTCTTGAGCAGCAAAAAGGCACTTCTTAGGGTTAAGTATGAGTCCAGCTTCTTGAATGCATTTCAGAACTGTCCTTAACCGGATAAGGTGGTCTTCATAATTATCGGAGAAAACTACTATGTCGTCCAGGTAACATAGGCACATAGTCCATTTAAGATGGCGTAGCAAATTGTCCATCATTCTTTCAAAAGTCGCCGGTGCATTGCAAAGTCCAAACGGCATGACTTTAAATTCGTATAAACCTTCTGGAGTAATAAATGCCGTCTTTTCACGATCTGCTTCGTCCACTTCTATCTGCCAGTAACCAGATCGGAGATCCATGGAAGAAAAGAACTTTGCGCCTTTTAAACAGTCTAGAGTATCGTCAATACGGGGCAGAGGATAAACATCTTTCTTCGTGATTCTATTCAGTTTGCGATAGTCCACGCAAAAGCGCCAGCTTCCATCTTTTTTCCTGATGAGTACGACGGGAGATGACCACGGACTCTCAGATGGCTGGACAATACCTTGGTCAAGCATTTTCTGAACTTCTTCGCGAATTATGCGTCTTTCAGTAGGTGAAACTCGGTAAGCCCTTTGGTAGATTGGAGTATGGTCACCCGTATTGATCCTGTGTTTCACAATTGTCTTTGCGGCTGTCGACTTGTTGGCTTTTGTAAAAATTTCCGAAAAGGTTTGTAAGAGCTCGACTAATTTACGTCTTCTTTCACTGCTCAACTCAGGGGATATCATCAATGCATAATCTGTATTGGAATTCGTCGGCTCCTGCAGAGTACTTGTACTTTTTGTTGTTTCCGCAATCTCGCATATATGTCCTTCATCCAATAGCTCAGCTTCGCCTACGTACATTCCTTTAGGAATCACTTGATCTTTGGCTTGCATGTTGGCAACCCAAATTTCACTTCGTCCATTATGGTATAAGGATACCATAGATGGTATAGCAAGGTTTCTTTCAAGTAGCAAGTGTCTATTGCCGTTCACGATTACGCTTATGTTTCTTCCGACATCTAATCCTGATACTGCTATTCTTGTCACTGAACGTGGTTTAAGTTTGTAGTCCTTTGTGGCATACACCTTCCAAGCGTCTAGTGCTTTGGTTTCTTGGCCAGTATCTTCTAACAACAGTTCACTTCTGCCACAGTCTATCACAGCTTGAGAAGCTTCCAAAAAGTCCCAGCCGAGGATTACGTCGTGACTACAATGCTGTAGGACTATGAATTCAACAGGCAGCTCTCGTCTATTTATAACGACACGCAGAACACACTTTCCCAGTGGCCTAACAAAATTGCCATTAGCGACTTTCAGCATAGTGTTCTTGGCGTCAGCAAACATAACTTTCTTTAAGGATCGACGAAACTTATCGGAGACGACAGAAAACGAGGCTCCAGAATCTACTAGAGCACGGATCGGCTGATTATTTACTAGAACATCGAGGTGGTTACCCGTCATCCTTGCGGCCGATGGAGGATTTTCATTACATGCGGCCTCACCTCCTCGAAAGGTCGCTCTACTTAGTTTTCCTCGTTTCGGCGGCTTGGAGATTGACCTGATCGACGATATGGCGACGGCGATCGGGAATGACGGGTTGGTGATCGGCCTCTAGTAGGACTAGCAAAAGAACGGCGTTCGGGGCTTGGTCGGCGAAACTCAGCGTCAGCGTCATCGAAGTTCTGTCGGCGGGCTCGATACTCGTCAAATATAGCTTTCCTCTCACGGCAGTAGCGTACGACATGTCCAGGGCGTCCACAGTGGAAACACACTGGCCTGTTGTCAGTCGTTCTCCATAGGTCCGTTTTCCTGGGCTGCGGTGCTGATCTCTGGACAGGACTTCTGGGTTTTCTCGTCACAGCGGCTGCATACGTGGGACGTCGTTGGGTGTCTGCAGACTTTGCGACAACTGGCGCTAAAGCTCTTTCTACTTCGTCTTGGATGACGGTCTGTAGCGGCTGGGAATAGGGGTCCGGAAACTCGTCGGCTTGATTAACTATTCTATTGACCTCTTCTCGTACAATCCTGCGGATAAGAGACACTAAATCTGATTCGTCCTCCACGGCTGCAACTGGTACGACGTTTGGTAGTCTCTCAAATCTTCGGCCAATTCTTTTTTGTCTCATTTCTTCAATGTAGTTGCACCACTTGATGAAGTCAGCTGTAGTCTTCACTTCTTTCATCAAGAGCACTTGGTACATGTCTTCAGCAACTCCTTTCATTAAGTGAGATACTTTCTCGTCGTCGGACATTGAAGGATTGATTTCTTGACAAAGCCCTAATACACTCTGAATGTAGGACTGAGTACTCTCTCCTGCCCTTTGAGCTCTACATTTTAGTTGTTCTTCGGCCTTTCTTGTGTACTTGAGGCGATCGCCCAAAAGTTCATTCAAACCCCCCCTTCATCCCCCCCCATCCCAGACCATCATCCGTAGGAACGCCAGCACATCCATTTCATCCCATCCACCCCTCCCTGCCCCAAGTCATCCCATCCCCCCCCTACCCCCACCTTTTCTTGAAGCTAAGTAGGTACTCTACGACCATTTTACGACGGCTATAGATTAAGAGATCAGAATACATAATACAAGAAGACATTTTAATACACGATACAAAATTTTTTCCGAAAATATAATAAATCTAACATAAATTATAAAAATCTTATAAAAGATAATTAATAAACACATTTATCGGATAATTTATTATATACATATGACCATATTACTTATTATATATAAACAAATATTATAAATATAATAATTTATATTATCTATATTTAGAACTAAAAACAATAAATAACATTTTTTAAATTAAATATTATATATAAACAGAAATAAATAATATTATTTTTAATTATATTTTAATATATATATATATATATCTATATATATATATATATATAAATATATATATATATACATATAAATATATATATATATATATATATATATATATATAGATAGATAGATAGATAGATAGATAGATAGATAGATAGATATTGATTTAGATTTCTTGATACGTTGTACTAGACTCAATAAATCTACTTCGCTTAGGAATAATCTATATTCGCTTAGGAATATTCCGCTAGGAAATAAGTTAATCATATTTTAAATGCAGGTTACCAATATTTTGCTTCTTTCGCATTTTGCAGTCGTACCTTAAAACAAGTAAAGAAGAAGTTCTATGTCTGGTGGGTTGGGTGTAAGTATATGTATACATAGTATGTTTTTTTAGTGGATTTTATAATGATATTGAGCCGAACGATGGCCGATTGGTTAGGGTGCTGGATTCGGTACCGGAGTTCGTGGGTTCGAATCCCACTGTGGCATGGATGTTCGTAGCCGTTCGGAATCGGCTTTAAGCTGTAGGTCCCGGTCTCATTAGCCCTCGTGTTGCAAAAAGTAGACCGTAGTACTCCAAACCAAACCAAACCTTATAATGATATTGAATATCCTTGTGATAGTTTTTAATGTATACCTAGGTTAGTTGTTATTGATTTTAATTTTACTTTAGTGTATAATCTTATTTTTGTATGGATTGTTTTTAGACTATTGGTCTATTTTTATTGATGTACTTATCGTGACCGGGAGCGTTTCAGCTGATTAAATCCGGTTAAAATTGCCATTTAACCGGATTGGGGGTAGCAATTCCCCCCCACCGTTTCAAGTATACCAATTTGTATTTCAATTCATTCCAATTCTTTGAATTTTTATATTTATTTCCTTTTAATTAATATATAATTTAGTTTTGCGTGATACTAGCATGGCACTTCAAGATTACTAAAAATTTTTTATTTAATCTTATTAATCTTTTATATTATACTTTTATATTATATTATATATATAGATAGATAGATTGATTGATTGATAATGATGTAGATGGCTATATAGATAAATAAATAAATTTTGGATACATGTAATAAAAGAGATTTGGGGCCACGACCAGTGTTTGCAGATGTGCACCCATCTGTTATGAGAGAGTCGGTCATTTGACCCTTCTACCCTCCGTTCCTTGGAAATATGAGCCACCTGGCGACTGGACCGGTCATACAGTCTTCGGATATCACAGTTTCTGATGACGGTTGTGAAACAGACACTGGTGCAGGGGTTATCGGCAAAACTCTAAGACAAGAGGATGATTTTTGAAGTGAACGATTCATTTTTGTGATCAGATTACGAAAGTTGGAGCACAGAGAACGGGGTAGAGCAAAGAGAGAGAGAGGAGATCACCATTAGTCTTTGATCGAGTAACATCTCTAACTTACCGACGGAATTTTTCTTTTATGGAGCAAAGAAAATGCAACCTAACGTTTTAATTATGCTAGAGATTTTGGGGATGGCTATGGATTATAGTTGCTGATAATCAGGCTCCGGGACTCAATTATGTGTACATTTATTTATTTTTTTTTAGTATCAATGTTATATATATATATATATATATATATATATATATATATATATATATATATGTCAGGTCCAAAAAAGGGGTAGTTAGAAATTACGTGAGTTATAACCGATTTTAAAATGGGAACTCTTTTATAATAATAAAATAAATGAAAAAGACCCACTCTCGCGTAAGCTTTTAGGATAATCCGGTCAGGCGGAAGCATTTTTGAGCTATTTGATGAGCTTGCAAACAGATAAGATCAGTCAGCGCGTGGACATGGAACTGTGAACACCTATTCCACGCTTAGCTCCACCACGAACAATGAAAATGGCACAGGTTTTGCTTTTAGAAGAAACGATGATTTAATAAAATTATTATTATCAAGAAGACTGTTTTCCATTCGCCTTAACTCTGGATCACGACATTACACACACACACACACACACACACACACACACACACACATATATATATATATATATATATATATATATATATATATATATATATATATATGTATATATATGTATGTATATATATATATGTATATATATATATATATATGTATATATATATATATATATATGTATATATATATGTATATATATATGTATATATATGTGTATATATATATATATGTATATATATATATATATATATATATATATATATATATATGTATATATATATATTCTAAATATGTACATTGTGATTTTAAATATTTTTTCTGTTTATTTATATCTTAATATTAAATTTATAATAAATACTTTCCATATTGTTTTTAGACAAATTATGAGTTAATTTATGAATGAGCTAAAGTGTTTTATACCTGCGCAAAATATGGTATTTAACACTCATGTGCTGTAATCTTTTGCCGAGCGCAAAGTTAACATACATTAAGAGGTGATGTGCCATTGCATAGTGGTTTATTTCAGACAATTCCTTTTTTAGACTTTCCTTTTTTAAGGGGGAGAATCAAAGAGAGTCAGTTCAAAATTGGATGTGTTTCCGACCAGCCGAGGGGATTTGTATAATAAACAAATATGAATAAACATTCTAACATACACTTTATTAATGTAGGTTGTATTCTGTAATAGAGGCTGCATTTTTTTTAGCTTTATTAAGAAGCAGTCTAAATACTTTCACTGACATGCATGTGCTGCTATTTACTAGAAGAAAAATATGGAGGTAATGCGTCATATTTTTATCATACTTTTTAGTATTTGTAGCAGTTGTATGTTACAAGTATTTCTAAAAGGGGAACATCTTTCTTACATTCCAAGTATTGTTTGGCAAGATAAATTTCAATTACTACAAGTTAATTACTAGGATTTTAAATGGCGTACAATGAAGGATTTCATAAACATACGCAAGAATACAAAAAAAGTTGTATAGGAGAAAATAGGATGAAAGGCGATAATTTAACAAATGAAAGCGAAATTAAATTTGGAAGAGAATATAGGAAAGAACAAGTTATTAAACGAAAAAGACGAAAAGAAAATGAGAATAAGGGAAAGAGAAAATGAATATAAAAGTTGCTTACCACATGGATGTCATTAAAATTTGTACATTAGTATTTATTACTCATGAGTAACTAATTATGAGGGGAACATCAATGTAGAAAACAATCATTAAATAACCCCAAGCATTATGGTTTTATGTGTAGAGAAATTATTCATTAAGGATTTAATATTTTAATCATGTAAAATTGTACATATCAATGTCCCAATATATAGGGTGTCCCCGTAAAGACCGGACAAATTCTGCTCAGCCAGATTCTTTGTTCAAAATTCATAAAAAAATGGCCAGAGAGCTATATATCTACTACCCACACTTGTTGATGCTTATGCCATTTGGTCAAACCAAGCACGACTGAGCCGGAGGCTACTCTTATTAAAGCAAAGGAGTGCGCCTTTCTTTTTGACGAGTCCTCAAGGGTGAAATTACGACTTATGCTCAAGTGGGTTCTCGTAAATTTGAAGCAAGGACCAAGCAGAAAACCCATAGGCTTGGCTTGCCACCCCAAGAGGTAATGATTGAGAACTTGGAGGACATTGTCAATACCAACATATTTTATGTTCCCCAGTCATCTTTAACGAACACTGCGGATCTTAGACCTGCTCGTGCTACGAACCCATAACCCTCCAGTTACGAGATTGTCTCCTTTGCCGATTGAGCTACCGACCCACAATTGTGTGTGTGTATACTCCTCGAAAGAAAAGTCTATTTCAAGCGTTTTTCTGACTGCCATCCACGCTACATCTTGAGGTTCATTGTTAAAGTAGGTCTTATTCTGCCATATTGGATTCTTCTCGTTCACTGCTACCCTATGCGAAAAATAAATTACCTCAGGTAGGAACGCTTTGTTAAATATCTTTAAAAAATATACTACTTTAATAGAACAGCAAATATTCTCTATGATGCCATTTTTTCTTTTTTTATTTATGTCTGTTAAATGCTTTTATTTGTGTTTGTAAAAGAGTAAAGCAAATATACTCAGTTACTAGACTCGAAGATGTAAGAGATGGTGACACCAGTAGGAGTTATACACCCATAACATAAAATAGAGGAATGCAAATTTTAAATTCAGCGCATCACTTTTCTTTATTCCTACACAACTACCACCCCTGGTAAAATGTAACTAACATTTATCTTGCATATAATTTGGGGAAAGGTATAGATTCCGCCAGAAGATCATATAGTTCAAAGAGCACCGTGTGGCTTATATGTTTAAAGACCACTAATCTACAGCAATAACTAATTTTTTTTATTTTTCTGCTCCTGACAACTTAAAATTATTCCGTTTCGAATAAAATTAATGAAGTTAAGACGTTGCCCGTTAAGAAAATACTTCTATTATTTCATACTACTTTTGATAATTTGTCGATGATAAGAGCTGCTCAGTAAAAAAAAATTAAACTGGAAGTAAGGTTTAAACCAGGGCTTTTTAAGGCCTGTTCCTCGGCAGTATGGACAGTTTCTAATTCCTCCCAGGGACATTGTGAAATATTACTCAATTTCCCCATTTTACACACCATACAGTGCTTTGCTCATTTCTCCCTGAATGGAACACATCCTTACTTTAGATGTCCGGTTTCATTCCTTATGTTTAAACATGTGTATGAAAACCGTCAACTCGGATGACTAAACTTTCCTGTATTACCAGCATTTAATAAAACGCATGTATTGGGTATGTTTTACTTACTACAAACTTAGAGTTATTTGTACACACACACACACACACATGCACACACACACACACACACACACACACACACACACACACACACACACACACACACACACATACATATATATATATATATATTTATATACATATGTATGTAATATTAAAATTCCTTATTTACGTATTTTAATATTAATTTAATAACTTTTGTTCATAAAGTTCGGAGTTTGGGCGGTAATTCTGATTTTTTCCCTCCAGACACACTATAGACAATTCTGTCTGTATTACTTTAGCCAATAGTTAGCGCGTTCTCTTTAAACATGGGTATTTTTTTATCACGTGATCAATTGTGCTTAGGGATTATTCGTAGTATTTTTACCTGAGGAATCCCTACTTGAAAAGCGTGTGTGCGAGATCACATTGTTTATATGCACGATGTTGTAAAAGTGCTTGCCTGTTGTTTGGATTTCATGTATCTCACCAGAAATAAACTGTGTTGTGATTTTGAATGAGTCTCGCCCATATTACATACATACACACACACACACACTATATATATATATATATATATATATATATATATATATATATATATATGTCGTATGGCTGGTAATTACAATGGATGCACTTCTCTTTATAACAGCCGTTTATGCACATCCATATTAGACTTACTCAACATGGCGGCCAGCCTTTGGCGCACGACCTCTAGACAATAGTTGCCCACACAGGACTTTTTTACGTGGGTTCACCAACTCTGTAACTCCAAGCTTTCTCTCTTGATTTACACGACAAGGCTTTTATTATTTGCCTTATCACACACCTATCTGCGTTAGTGTCACATTAAAATCCCAGAATAACCTCCTAAAAACTTAACAAATCTTAAAACCCTTATACACACACACACACACACACACACACACACACATATATATATATATATATATATATATATATATATATATATATATATATAACAGTAAAAATTGAATTTGGTCAAGGTTCTAAATGATGAGAATGGCGTCGTTGTGTTTCCGGTTTTGATGGTCACGTGGCAGGGCAAGAGAAAGATTCCATTAGGAGATGGAATGTGGTGTGTGGCGTAAGGCCTAAGTATTTTCGATATGGAAATAAAAGTTATTAACTACGACTACCTTATGTGATTGTGATTATGACTTTATTATGGTGATTGGCGACGAACTCCTGAATATGTTACATATATATATATATATATATATATATATATATATATATAGATATATTTGTATATATATATACATATATATATATATATACATACATATATATATATACATAAATATGTATATACACACATATATACACATACATAAAATACATATACATAATACACTACATATAATAACATTCATACACACATATACATACATATATATACATATATATACATTCATACACACATATACATACATATATATACATATATATACATTTATACACACATATACATACACATATGTATACATACATACACACGTATACATACATACATATATATATACATATATACACATATATACATGCATACATATATATATATATACACTTTCCTAATTCCTCAGTGGACACCTGAAAGGACTTACTTTCGAGAAAGGTCTCAAAATGCACCCGAATTGTTCTAAATGTCAAAATGAACAGGCATCACCGGCACATATCCTTGAGTGCCTGGGGTTGTCTCTTGAGGACCTATACAAGTCTCCTATGCTTGTTTTCGACTTTTTGAAAGTAAATTGACTCGTGGACCTCGTGTAGTATATTCCTAGACATGGAGATTGGAAAGAGAGCGAGAGAGATACGCTTATACTGCTAATTTCAATTTTTTATCAAAGGTGATATTCATAAAATAAAATTTTTTTACCGTTACATTCTCCCACTTACATATCTTGCATTTTGCTTACCTTCCGATAAACACTATATAAGTTGGGATATTGTATATATAAATTTATCTGTATACATATGTGAGTATATGTGTAATGATTGTTTTTTACCTGCTTTAAACTTAGGCTTATATGGTGCCACTAGGGCACAAGGAAGCCGTATTATACTGTTAATTAATCAGATGTTTTAAAAGTATATACCACGTGAAAATGCTAACAACCAAAAGCAAGCTACGTATGCTAGTTGACCAGCTGGTGTGGAGTTCATTTAGAAATCATGACTTTTCATGGAAAGATGGTTGACATTGCCTCAACAGGTTTGAATTGTAAGACTAGGGCCTCGTAATTTAAAAGCTGGGACCAAGCAGAAAAAAACCCAGTCTTGGTTTGCCTTAAGAACTTGATGGGCATTGCGACCCTGAACTTATTTTTCGTGCCCTGCCCCCATTAATGAACACGGAATACCTTTGGTCAGCTGGAGCTTCGATTCCATTACCCTCCTACCTCTCTCTAAAAGTGAAACAAAGACATTCGCCACAAATTGTTATTTCAGGCATAGAATTCACAGAAATTTATTTAAAAATATATTTATAATTAAGTTGATTAGTTTGGTTAAAATACCATTAAATAATCATTGTATATGAAAATCTTTGAGGATTAACCTCAAATCAAAAGAAAAAATGATGAAAATATGGGATAGATAAAATGATGCTCAAAGGTATATCTAAATCAGTAATTTATTTATTAATTTCCATTTCAAAAGTTCTTATTTCCTGGTTACCAAAGTAAAGAAAGTAAAAGTCTTCATACGCTATAGAACAGGACATCTTGTGCTATAATTCCAATCTGAAATTAAATATTCCCTCTTTCACACGACGGTCAAGTTCTCGAAGTAAAAAATAATAATAATAATAATAGAATACTGAAAGACTAGTTCGAAAATAAAACTAGAAATATCCAACCATAAAATACCTTTTAGCAATTCAGGAAATCTATGAAAAAGATTTCCTTTTGACAGATGGTATTGCATGTGAAACGAGGTGTAACCACCTACTCTATAAAATACGAAAAATTGTACTAAGGTTGGAAGGGAAAAAAAAAGAATTACAACTGGGAACTAGCTGATGGATTAATTGGTGATTCAACCGTGCTTGCCCTCTGCTGAATATATAATGATCTTTTTGTCGTTCAAAATGTGTTCATTATTCTTTTGTAATGGACCGCTAAGGCCGATCTCGGAACCAAAGCGTGTCAAAAAATGCCTGATATATGACATTAAACACATATTTTTCGTGAAAAGGTATCCAGCGAAGTCAGGGGGTGAAGCTGATTGACCTCCATTCTACTGCTTACTTAAAACTATTAATTGTAACTCACGCATCTCTTTATTATTTAATAACAGGCTGTATTTTTATAGGTATAAGAAATGCAATTAGCTATTAAAATAATTTCCAGCGTTTTTTTCCATCTGTGTTAAATATCAAGAATTTATTGTGTCCTCCATTTTGATTAGTAATTTTCAAGATAAAAATATACACGGTTTGTCCCAAAAGTAATGAGAAAAAAATTCTATTAATTAAATCGGTCTTATGAGGAAAGACAGTTTATAATCTTAAAGTACAAGCCTTGCGCAGCAATACAACGAATCCAGCGGTGTTGCTAGTGGTTGTAGCATTGTTTAAGCTAATTTAATGAGAAGAAGGGACACCTTGTGGTTATTGATATTTGACATCTTGAAGTATGTCAAAATGGCGCTCTTTCATGTGTGGTGAACTCATTCCGGTACTCTTCTTGCAAACGGATTCTTGCATAATTAGTGCAAGTGGTTCGTCAACATTGCGAAATAAACATCACTCCAAGCTCAATCTGGAAGCTTTGTCCCCCCCCGCCCATCTCTATTCTGATCAGCACGTACTTATTGTTCCCGCCTCCAGAATGCTAATAAATTTCCTATTGACATTCCCAGGATGCTTCTTGTAGTTTTGCGATTGCAAAAAGAAAATAAATAAATAAATAAATAAAAATAAAAAATAAAAACTTTATCTTTGTAAGTTTATTTTAACATTTGCAAGGTTTTAATTTTTTTTTTTTTTTTTTTACCAAGTTTAACACAGAACAGCGTATCTCAATTGATCACTGAATCTTAAGCGTAACGAGCTATGCTCACAACGGATCACTGTTAGACCACTAAACATGTCTTATGAACAGGGACTGATTTCCGACAGGGTAAACGGGGCAAGCACCAACCCCCCCCCCGTCAACAGGGGGTCCCAAATTAACTGCCATTTCAAGTTTAAAATATGATGTGTATGTCTTAAATTCACTATAAATTATCGACAGTTTCTTCTTTTATTTTTTGATTTATCCAGTATCATTAGAGAGCTTGTTCACAAATGTAAGTTCTGACAAAAACTGTAGAACACGCAGCTACATTCTGTTTTAGACAGGAAAATTCTTCGGGTAGAGACTTACAAAATTCTAATATATGCTTTAACTTTCAAGATTTTTTTTGTAACTTTTTTTTATAATTTTACTTATTTTATAATTTTTCATTTTATTTTAAACTAATCTTATTTTACTAACTACATTGGTGAGTCCACTTTAAAGGCTCTGCGGGCCAAAACTGGCCCACGGGCCATAGTTTATGCATCACTACATTTAACAATCATTCCATAGCCATCACCTATGTACAACAGAGTGAGGAGGGCCTGGATAAAGGGGTCTGCCCAGAGCTCCCATTTCTGTAAGTCGGGCCCTGCCTATGAATTGTAAGCAATTTCTGAACTGTTGGAATACGTCACTAATATTTCAATAAACATCTCTGTGCCGCCTTTTTCTCCCTTGGCTATTTGCCAGAAATACATACAATTTTCTCATTATCTTTTGATATACCTAGTATAGATAAACTGTCAAGGCCGTAAGCAATTGGGGGGGGGGTATTCGGGAGACCGGTCTCTAAAAGACCGTTTCCTAGAATGACAATGTTCTATGTTTGTGTGTATGCTACTGCCCATTTGTGCATGAGCATGAACAACCATATTCTTAGAAAAAACACTGCTTGGACCATAAAATTCTTGTTGGACCACAAGCTGGAAATATAGTGCTTTCACTACCACTACTGTAGCTTTCGAGACCTTATGTTCTCGTAGGTCACGGCCTCAACCCCCTCCCCCTTCTCTTGTGGTCATTCGTCTCAAAAAACGAGGCCTTCTCAATTTTCGTAATCTATCGTATCTAGTTTTCCTCTGGGGATGTACTTTACTGTGAGTTCCTCCAGACACAAAATCTATGTTCTATAACGGATTCAACTCTAATACGCACGTCTAATTTTCCTATAGATCTAAATCAGAACGAAATTTATACGAATAAAAGTCGACAGAACTTAGTGTTTTAATGATATAAATGATATAATAGATTTCCCGAAGAAATATTTTTACATATAATATTGATAAATAATGAAAGGAAATATAAAGGAAGACTATTAGCAACCGCCAACTTTTTTTTTCTTTTCTATGGAAAATGCAGATATATTTATTTTGATATAATTTTGGTATAGATGTAAATGATCTAATGTAATCTATAAGGTATCAAGTTATCTCTAGAAAACAAATGCTTACGTTATTTAATATTAAACTGAAGATAGAGGCAAAATTTAGAAATATTAAATTATCGGATGAGTAAACGGGATTGACATGATGAAATATATCTTTCTTTTTAATAACACAAAAGACAAAAAAAAATTAAACATACATATATGTAAGGGAAATTCTCAGGAGTTTTCAAATCTGAAGTCAAGGGCTAAAAATTCTAGCGGCCTTTTGCATTCCCCTGTTTAACCCCTAACCTAAATTGATCACTAGGGCTACAGTTTACACCCTCAGAGAATAGGTCTGATAATATGGAAAATTCTCAGGGGTTTTCAAATTGAAGTGTTCAATAAATATTTTCTCTATATCATCCCATTTTTCAATTTCTTAACAGTTGTTAATGAAAAACGCTATCGTTTCTGCTTTCAGAAAGTCAGGAAATAGTCTAAGTTTGTCGTTTTCCTCCAGGTTTTTTTTTTTCGTTACATTTCCTTTTGAAATATTGGACCCATTTTTTAAATACTATCTGGCCCTTACTGTCAAATTTAGGGCAAATGATGTTCCCGGAATCAGCATTCATTTTCTTTACTCTTGCTCGCGTTATCATCAGCTCTTTTCTTCCCTTTAAAACTGCCCCATATGCTATTTTTTACTAAATAATTTATAAATATATAAATAAATTTTTCCAATCCACAGTTATGCATTAGAGCCACAATTGAAAAATATAATATTAAAATATATTTAAATTACAAAGTAAATTATAATTTAATTTTTTTTTTTATAATTTGGCTTTTCAAGTAAGGAAGATAACAAATGTTTGATTTATGTATGTTAAAAATGGATAATTGTCATACTTTATCCACACGTCAATACATTGAAGCGTCGATAGACTCTTGAAAAGAAAGAAAAAAGAAGGCATTTCATGTTTGTTCATAGACAGGACCTTACCTTTGGTTTGGATCTCTACAGTCTACTTTTTCGTAACACAAGGGCTAATGAGACTGGGACTTACTGTTTAAAACCGATACCGAAAGACTACGAACATCCAAGCCACAGTGGGATTCTAACCCGCCAACTCCGAAACAGACGATTAACGCCCTTACCATTTGGTCATCGTTCGGTAGTGTGGTTTCAAGTGCTACGATCTACTATTTTGCAATGCGAAGGCTATTGAGACCAGAACCTACTGCCTTCCAAACGGCTTCATACATCCATGCTAACCTCTACGGATGGAAGGCCAAGCTTTGGGGTGGTTCAGCTTACAAGTCCTTGCTTCTAAATTACGTGGACCCACTTTGTCTGTATCGTTCCAGGGAGTAATATTGGCCTCATATATATGCTCCCATATAGAAATCATGAACAAATATCTGTGACTTGGTAATGGCGAATGCTATAAAAGCACGCCCCCACGTGATCCCACGTTGGAAATAAGTAGTTATGAAGGATGACACTTCGAGTAAAATGGGCCAATAAGGAGTAAAAAAAAAATTAATTGGGCGTAAATCAGAATTAAAGATAATCCATTAGAATTTATTCATCGTCAGAAATGACGGGACGAGAAAATTTTATACGAATTGACCGAGGGGATCATAGAACTGCCGACACTGACGGATTAGGAATTGTTAGACGTGGTTTCATGTCAAATAGAAGTAAATTAAATGTTTTTATTCTGAAACCTCAATTATATCAATACGGACAATATATTTCATAGCATGTCAAAGGTTATTTTTTAATTTCCAATATCTTAACAGTTTTAAAGTTATTTTTAAATTTTAAATTGTTACTTTAAAAGTTTTAGATTTCCGAATGAAAAATATATTTAGTTAAAATTCTATATAAAAATTTAGATTCTAATAATTCTAAACTTTTGAAATAGAAGAAAATTCTTATTTCAAAATTTATCTTTGAGAGGTGGAGTTAGCTAAAAACTTTTTTTTTTTGTTTGGTGTAGGATTTTTATGTTAGTTCAAAATATAAAAGTATAAAACTAATTATTTTTTAAAGTCCGAGCATTATTAAAGAACTTAAAAATTTCTTCTCCCCCTCTCTCTTCTTCTCTTTTACAATATCTCATATATGTACATATGTACATATGTATATATACATGTATATATATGTACATATGTATATATACATGTATATATATGTATGCATGTATGTATATATATTATGCATTTCTTTCTCATTTTCTGGTGCTATAGCCAGGTTATTAGAGATTAATAGAGTGTTAATATATAATTTATTAAAACTATAGTTACTATGTGCTTTTCATTACAGCATATATATATATATATATATATATATATATATATATATATATATATATATATATATATATATATATATATATACATATATACATATATATACATATATACATATATATATATATATATATATATATATATATATATATATATATATATATATATATATATATACATATATATATACATATATATACATATATATACATATATATATACATATATATATATATATATATATATATATATATATATATATATATATATATATATATATATATATATATAAAGTGGTCCAATGTTAAGGCGAATGGAATAATTAGTCCTTAGTAAAAACACTTCTTTATTTAACATGGAGTTTCTGTTTCAGGCATCGCTTGCGCCATTTTTATTTATTAGTGGCGGAACTAAGCGTGGAATGTGTTGACAGCTCCATGTCGAGTGCTGATTCTTATTGGTCATCAACTTCCTGTGAAATATCTCTGCGCTTGACCGCATTACTCCAAAAGATTACACAAGCGTGGGTCATTTTCATTTACACTCATGTCCATAAATTAAGGATAATTCAGAATCACACAGAAATTGAGCTCTAAAATAAAAATTTCACCTGTAGAATTATCACACACATCTTGAAGAAGAATATGCAAATTGCAGGAAACCACCAGATGGCACGGATAGTACGTCACAATGACGAGAGTGTATGAAAGGGGTATGTAAGGAATGGTAGCAAAGAAGTAAAATTGTTCACAAGCGCTTTAAAAGCCTTTCAGTGCAATAACCGCATAGGTATGGCACAAAGGAAGCATTTGGATGATTTTTTACGTGGTAGAATTATAGGACGACTGGAATGTGGACGTACCCATCTGGAAGTATCCGAGGAACTTGGAATCGCCCAGAGTGTCATCTCCAGGCTTTGGCAACGATTCAAACATGATGGTAATGTGAGTAGATGTTACAGCACAGGTCGCCCCCGAGTTATTACGCCGAATGATGACCGGTATTTGGCAGTTACTGCCAAAAGAAACAGACGGAGCACAGCATCAGACCTGTCTCGTCAGCTCTCTTCAGCTACCGGTACGACAGTTTCAAGGCAGACCGTGTACAGACGCTTAGGGAACATTGGTCTATATGCTCGTAAGCCTGTCAGATGTGTTCCCCTTACCGAAATTCACTGTCGCCTGCGATTATGCTGGGCTAGAGAGCATGCATTGTGGACACCGCAGCAGTGGTCTTGTGTAATGTTTTCCGACGAGTCCAGGTTCAGTTTACATTCTGATTCTCGCCGGACTTTCATATGGAGAGCTCCAGGTACCCTTTACCACCAAGAGAACACCATTGAACGACACCGTTACGGTGGTACAGGATGGCTCGTTTGGTGAGGAATTATTCTTGGTTCCAGAACTGACCTGCATGTTCAGAGTGTAACGATGACAAGCCACATCTATCGGGATGTCATTCTGGAACAACATGTACGTTTGTTTCGGGGCGCCATGGGTCCTAAATTTCTGTATATGGATGACAACGCCCGACCTCGACGTGCAAACATTGTAGACGAATGCCTTCAATCGGAGGATATCACCCGTATGGATTGGCCAGCATACTCTCCGGATTTGAATCCAATAGAGCATGTGTGGACATGCTTGGCCGACGAATTGCAGCCCGTCAACCCCCTCCCAACTGTCTATCGGAACTTCGGAGGGCATTGCTTGATGAGTGGTGTAATTTTCCTCAAGATCAGATTGATAATCTGATACTCAGCATGCGTAGGCGTTGTAACGCTTGTATTGCATCGTCCGGGAGACATACTCCGTATTAACCATCATACTAACCATGTTATACTGTTTTCTGTAAATAGGTTCTTTTTTGAAATTTGCTTAAGGGAGTAAAAATCGTAATTTTTATTAATTATGTCAAACATATAGCATCTTTTTTTCTCTTTACCTTTTGTTTAATAAATAGACTTTACAAATAAGTCAAATTTGTTTTGCTTTTGTCTCTTTCATTGCCTGAACTTCATTATCCTTAATTTATGGACATGAGTGTATTTTATTATTATAAAAGAGTTCCCTTTTTAAAATCGTTTATAACTCACGTAATTTCCAACTACTCCTTTTTTAGACCTGACATATATATATACATATATATGTATATATACATACATATAGTACACACATATATAGATATATATACATATATATACATATATATATATATATATATATATATATATATATATACATAAATAAATATATATATATATATATATATATATATATATTCTACATATTCATAGATGTATATTACATATATAAATATCCACTCCTACTAAGTATATATATATATATATATATATATGTATATATATAATATAATACTCTCATAAATGCATATATATATATACTCATATGTGTATTTCAAGACTTTATCAAAGTATATACATTGGGAGTCGAAATGGCTTCAACGGGTGGTCTAGTGTTGATGTTAACAGCATAGAGATAAAAGTAAGAAAATACGTATAAAATTTTGTAACTTTTTACACAAGCCATAATCTTGTGCAAGAGTGGAATTGAGAAAAATAGGTTTAAAGGTTAAATTTTTGTTTTTAGAAATATAGCATATAGATAAGAACTTGAAAAATATTAAGGCTTCATAAATAGGACTTTATAATACCAAAAAGAAAAAAAAAAGATCATTGGTGATTTGAAAAATAATGGCAATATCTTCTCTTTATCTTGGACATACGAGCTCATAACGTTTGGATTATTAGCTTTAATACTATTATATAATTATAATACCACTGAAAACTAGAAATATTATAGATAGTAGGCTCATAATCAAAACATTTCTAAACATTTATGTGACTTACTTATTTTCATTACTCATTTACAGCTATACCTGCTACAATATTAGAACGACCAGATGCTAATAGTGTAACGTTACGGGATCCTCGGGTAGCGTGTGGGTGTCGAAGTGGTTATGACACGACGTACAGCTTAGAAACAGTAACAACGTTTATACTTGATTAAAATGGAGTATGTACAAATTTTCCAAATGGAAATCACAGGGCTCAGGCGGGCTGGTGCGGACCTAAAAGTCCCAGGTTCAAGGCGAACCTAAAAAAAAAAACAATCTGCGGACAGGTGGAGACAGATACCATTGTACAGGGGTACAACTGGGTCTCCTTGAGTACCACACAAAGCTGGAGAAAAACTGGAGAAAAAAAACCAACCACCACAAGTTGAACCTCTCTCTATTCTCTTCTCCTGGGGATTCTCCGGTCAAAAACTCGCCCCGCCTGACGTCACCTCTCGCCTCTTCCCATTGGCTTTTTCTTTCCGAGTCGCGGTCCTGGTAGCTTCTGATTGGCTCCTTCTGTGGCGTCTCACTGTCTGACATTTTGTTGTCCCGTCTGTCCTTCCGATTCACCTCGGACATCTCAAGGCGTGGTAGAAGCGACAACCCTTTGTAGTGTAGTGTCAAAAACCCAGACAGAGTGTCTCCCTGCTCTGGGCTATAACAAAACCTCTTTGTGAAGCCAATGGGGTGTAGCGACTTCATAATATATACAGTATTCCTGAACTATAAAGTTATAATATTGATTTTCATTTATGTCTTTCTACCCAAACATACCTGTAATAGCTCAGTTATTCCTGTCATAATGCAAATTATTCCATATTCTTTACAGAGTGGCTGTATATAAAATAAGTTCATTGATACTCTTTACTTTCCATCTCAAACTAACGTATGCAGGATTTTTTCACATTGTTTTTATAAAGATTCAACCATTGATGAAATGTTTAATTTTGTTGCTGTAGGCAAGTAATTTTAAAATTTCTAAATACTTGAAATTTTATTTTTTAAATATTTTAAAATTGTTTTTTAGGAGAATAAATGTATATCCTGTAAAAGTATACCTGTATACCCACTTAAATCCCAATACTTAAAGTACTGCCTTACAGTAAAACTCCAAAAACTTATAGAGCCCCCTCTACAGACAGATAAATGAGATAATAATACATTTGTAATACTTTGTAACATTAGACATTATATCTTTATAAGCAGGTAAAAGAGAGTTTAGTCGTAAATCATCCGGTTCATTTATCTCCATTTCAACCTTTGGAGGAAGTTATTGACCAATTGAAGAATTGCTTTTACAGATTTCTATAAATAAGTTTACTTCTTAGCAGAACAGAAACTGTTCTGTGTCCATATTGGTTTCATTTCTCTTTAAGAGACTCTGCTATAGATAAATCACGGAGACACGGTGAAAATAGTTGCACAGAACTTCCTGGGTCTAGCGCTCTAGTTCTGACATACATAGGAATTTCAATACACAACTAATGAATATATATTGGCTATTATAGGTGCAAGAAAAATACAATAGCTGATGGAGGCTTGAGTTTGGGCGAGAAAAAATAATTAAAAATACAGAAGAGAATAACAATTTATAGAAAGTTAAACATTAGCAAAACCAGTATGAGTATTCTGCTAGTCGAAACTAGAAAATATACCATAAAGATTATGTTGATACAGTTAGGTTACAAGATTGATAATATAGTTTATTTATTTATTTATTATTTTTTTACATTTTTTAATTAAAAAAGGTAGCAGAGCTACAGGATCTAAACTGATAAGTTTCTCTCAAAGGAGAGCTTTGCGAGGAGTTCAGAACAAGATCCAAAAGGAACAGGTCTAAGCCAATAGAATTTGAGAGTACCGACCAATGGCAATCTTATACATAGATAAATCTTGGGAGAATCAAATTCTTATTTTTGAATCCCCAAAAATACTACAGATTTTTGTAAATCCAACAAAAGAAACCACATGCTTCTATAATAAAGACGCGAAGAGTTTCTTTATATTTATGTTTATAATATCAGTGCTTACCACCCTCTCTTCAAGGGGAAATGTCCTTGAAAACTTATCTCATATATAAATTATATTGTGTGCAAACGATCTAATTTAATAATTATTTTGGATTAAACCTCCGCATACGGCTAAGTTTTCATACTTTCCGGTCCTTAAATACGGGGCTATTTTTTTATATCTACATATGTTACAATTCACATTTTCCTCAGTTGTTTTAAAATAATACAAGAACTTTACTAGCTTTTACGTTTTCAAAAAATATATAACACTGCCCCTGATATTTCAGCGGGCATATAAGTTAAAAAATTCATGCGATATTTTTATTTTCAGATTAAAATAATTTTTAAACATTTTGTCTCGTTCCGGTCCTTAAAAAAAATGATTTCAATATTCATGAAAATGATTTTTTTTTTTATTTTTTAAAATTTTCCACATTTTTTTATTGTTTTTTTTTTATATTTCCAAGAAATACTAGCTACGTCAAAAAAAATAAATAAAGTGCTCGATAATTTCAGCGCATATTTAGTTATTAAAAAATTCATCGATATTTCTTTTATTTTTCAGATTAAAAATAATTATTGTGTTGTCCTATGTAAAAAAATGTTACGCTGATTTTGTAATAAGAGAAGAAATAAAATAAAAACACAAAATGATGCTTGAATATATATTCATTAATAGCAATAAAACACTACGGATTTTCATGGTGTAGTTTTTTTTTTCTCCTATTAAAAATGTCTTTTTCTATTCTCTTGTTTTTTATAAAATATAGCAAGGAATTAAAATTCCCTAATTTTATTTATATACATTTTAAAAAAGTTGTATTTTACAAAAATAGATAATATATAATCATAAAAAAAAAAAAACTTAGGCTATAATAAATTTCCGACTTAAAATTTAAATTTTTTTTCTTTTTGCTTTTTTGAAGAAACAATGTCCACAAAACTTTTTAATCAAATAGATAAACAATATATCATCCATTTAATACCTTAAAGAAAATTTTGTTTTAAATAAATTACATTTTTTCTTTCTTTTTGTTCCCTCTTACAATTTCTTCTGTTTCTCTATCTGGAAAAAAATATATAAAGAATGCCTTAATAAAAAGGTAAAAATATTCTATAAACTTTTAACAATTTTCTTCTCCGCCCAAACACTTTTTTTTTTTAAAATATTAATTTTTATTATTGAAATATATAACAAAAATTTATTATTTTTACTTAACCTAATTTAAATATTATTAAAAAAAAAGTATATATACATAAAAAAGTGTAAATTAACTTAAAATTTATTACAATATGATAACATTATATATGTTATATAAATAAATATTGTTATAAATCTGAAAAAAAAAAAAAATATACCAGATATTATATTGACAAAATACATATATAAATAAAAATAATTACATTTATTAATAAATCTATAAATATACAACAAATATATACATAATTAGAAATAATAATAAACATGAAATAATATAACATATATATAAAAATACATATAATATATACAATATAAATTTTGAAAATCATTAATATAAATAATAAACAAAATTTTTTTATACACCCAAAATTTTTATAAAAAAAAAAATTACCCATATATTAAAACAGTATAATGTCTTTAATAAAGAGTAATTTTTGTATAATAATATATCAGTTTTATTTTTTTACAATTTTAATATCAAATACTTTCAAAGTTTGTTTACATATTATATTATAAAAAATATTATTTTTTTAATATTTAAAACATACTTTCTATAGAATTTTTTTTATTTATTTTAAAATATTACATTTTTTTACATTAAATAACTATAAAATTTGTTGTTTTTATCACTTTTTTACATTATATTAAAAAAAAATATAAAAACCTATGTAATTAAAATTTTTTTTAAAAACATATTATCTTTTTTTAAAAATTTCATTAATAATAAATAAATGAATTTCGATTTTTTAAAACTTGTTTCTTATATTACCAAGGATTTCCAAATTTAAAAAATCCTTCAAAATGTTTTATCTTAAAAAATATTCATATATAAAAAATACCATTCACAAAATATTTTTAAAAAAAATTTATTATAAACTTTATAACTTTTCAAAATTTTATTAAAAAAAATGTAACATTATTTGTTTAATTTTATAATTATTGTTTTTTGTTTAAAAATATAAAATGTTTATTTTTATCTGTTAAAAAATAATTTAAAATATTGTAATATTTAGAAAATATAACATATAAAATATACATTATTTTAAAAATTACAGATATTATACTTAAATAATGTTAATTTTATTGTATATATAATATAATTATTTAGCCTTTAAAGTTGACTCACCAATTTATAAATTTAAGAAAAAGCTCAAATAAAAAAAAAATAAGAATGGAAAGTAAAATTAAAAAAAAAATTATGAAAAAAAAAAAAAAATGTAAAGGAAATTTTTTTGCAATCTTTAAAAAATTGCCTGCGTGTAATACACTAAATTTTTTAAATACATTTGATTAACTGAAGAAATCAAAAAAAAAAAATAAAAAAAAAATTTAAGAAAAATAATAAAAATTAGCATGCATATTTTTACTTGAAAGGACAGTTAATTTAACCCACTTTTTGGTTGGGGGGCTGCTTTATCTGTTTAACATTTAGGTATTATTTAAAATTAAGTCTCACAAAAACTGCTTGCTTTATTTTTAGTTTTAAAAAAAAAATTTATTTGATGTCAGGTGCCTGGGGAACATGGCCTTGTACAAATTGTAACACATTGCAGAATGCCCATTGAAAGATTTGAATTTCCACTTCTGGCCCTTATGACATGATTCATTATCCTGTTGGTGAACACCATCCACTTTCTGAAATACTGTTGTCATGAATGGGTGAACCTCGTCTGCAGTAATGTTCACGTAATGCACAGGGATTGTTCTATGAGATTATGGGTCCTAATGTGCTACATGAAAATATTGCCCACACCATAATACCCCTACCACCGACTTGTCTCCGTCCAACTGTGCATCCGGGATTCAGAGTTTCCTTCGGAAATTAGCGTATTCGTAACGCCCGTCTATATGGTAGACCAGAAATCGTGATTCGTCGAACGATGCAACTTTTTCCCATTCTTCTAATGTCTAATTCCGATGTTTCTTGGACAGACGCAACTGGCGATGACGTGCCAAGAGTGCAAGGATATCCTTCGGCCTCCGACTGCTTAGGCCCATACGAACATTGAGAGACGCTGTCTGGATCACCATTGTTGCAGTTGGTGATATTTTCGGCTGTTGTATCTGTTCGGTTAAGGTGAACAATGCGTAGCTCTCCTCTGAAATCAATGCGGCTTGAACGACTCGCCACTGGCCGGTGACGTCTTGTTTCCCCATTCATACACCACTTTTGATATGTACTCACAACAATTTGATATGTACCCACTAAAAGTGCCGTTATCCCTAAAATTAATGTAAACAAACTGTCATTTGTAACTCGTACAGGAGCAGGTAGGAGCCTAGAACATAGGCAGGACTCCCTCACACACACACAAATTATTACTCACTGTATTCCCAACAGGCTTGTAACTGGGATCAATCTCAGATCGCGTGGTCTAATCTAGTTTGGGTTATTTTTATTTCTGCTTTTTTATTATTATTATTAATATTCCTTTTTTATATTAATATTTTTTAACTCATAATTTTTTTTCTCTTTTTTATACAATTTGTAATTTTCATTGTTTATTTTTAAATAAAGTTAATCGCTATGGTTAAGAGCATGCTGGGCAATTTGTGTTCCCGGGGTTGCGCTCAATGCCTACACCACCCGTACGGAAGGTTGATTGCAACCGCAGGGTGTTACATGATACTGACGTTCCCTGTCGCCGAGCCATAACGATTTGACCTTTATTGAAGTCGGATAAATCAAGCTGCTTTTCGCATTATGTCGCTAATTACGACATGTTTGGGAAAAAATGCATAGCCACTTTATATACTCCAACAGCAGCTGCGCAGGGGTTTTGTTCCTGGGCGAGCCCATTGTTATAAATGGAGGGTGGTCATAATGTAATGGCTCTTCTTTGTATATATATATATATATATATATATATATATATATATATATATATATATATATATATATACATACACATATACATACACACGTAATTGTATAGGTTTTTTTAATAAAAGTTTCTCTAAAATGGAACTTAGCTTAGTACTAATTTCATAAATTTGTATATTTTCATAAAAAAGACTGACCGAAAAGTTTGGACAGATACCCGATTATATAAAAGTAAAATTCAATAAATAAAATAATATGCTTTGGAGGTACCGAATTTCTAGAAGCCATTCGAAACTTCGGTATAAACATGCTAAAAACCAAACAGTGCATGCATGCGGGTAAAAAAAATAAATAAATAAAGGGGGATAAATATTTATTAGAATAATATACAGAATTTTTTATACAGCATATACACCCGTTGTTATATCATCGTTTTACGGGTGTACTTTAGGAAATTGCTAAAACGCAGATTTCTCATTCTTGAAGATCTAATATGTATTGAGATAGCTCGCATGTTAAAATTCTGTTTTCTCTGGCGTTTTGCTTCGGCTTCTGAAAAATGAAAATTTATGGAGCGGCATCTCGACTCTTTTACTTTTGAACCACATAAATACGGTAAAATTTGCGAATGTTGTGCAGCCTTCGGAGATTCATAAAGTAAAGTAACTGGAGCGCGTTCTTTGTGGGTCCCCCGGGGCTATTGCCAGCACGGGATGCAAGAGGCGAACTCTTAAAACACTGCCGCTTGCACATCGGAGGATAAGCTTTTACGCTGGCGAACGGTAGAGGAAAATCATTTTTCACCGCATTGTTCGCAAGTTTGAATATTCAATGATCAACACATAGAAATGGGTTTGCCCTAAATAATTCCCGAAGAAATATAAATATAGCCAGATTTGGAAAACATATATATATGCATGCGTGGATGGGAGTGCATTACTTAAATATGTATCACGTATGCGTGTATTGTACAGTCCTCTGCATATATTTCCCTGTAAGTGTATGTGTGGGTTTCGATTGGTAGGAAGTCTGGGAAGATATGTATTACCTATTCATTCGTATATATGTGTATGTATTTAACATTCGCATGGATATAGGTTTATAAATGCACATATACATGGAAAGATATTGGGAGCTCCGGTAGCTCAGTCTGCAAAAGCATCGATCTCGTAACTCGTGGGTTGCGAGTTCGAAGCACGAACAGGTTAAATATTAGTGTAATCCTTAATGGAGGCTGGGGCAGGTAAGTTATTTCTTATGCCCGACCTAGCCGAAGACATACGGAAATGATGACCAATCGCCATGACAGGAATCGAACCCAGTACAATACATTCAAATATCCTAACCAAATTTTTAAAGACGACCGAAGCCAGACCACCAAGCTGGATCTACTGAAACATTCCTCGACAAGATTCAACCGCTCTTTATTAATTCAATATATACAGAGTATAATATATGTAAGCAATAACATAGACAACACAGTTAATTAAATATCATAATACAATAGAAAGACTAACTGTCCTGGGACAGTTTTACAAAGTATTCAAGAATCAAAATTAAACCTCGGCGAGACTTTGCCGAGTTACATAAATTAATAACAGCAACTGACTGAAAATAATCAGGAAAATAATCTTTCCGTATATCTTTTACTAGATCACAATCGTAAATTAAGTGCTTTAACCCCTTCCAGGTTCATTTTATTTCGGGATTATGGGTCAAATATGTCAATTTTTTATGCTTATTTTCATACATAATACCTTTTTAAACATAATAGCATCATTCGCATACAAAATTTCCTAAAAATTAATGTAAAAAAATCAATTTAAATAAATGAGTAATTTTTTCTGTATAGTTGGCTTTCTGTGCATCAGAAATCATTAGACTTTGGAGTCAATTCACACTAACTATAAATATAAAGCTTAGAATACCTAGCTTTTGTCTTGAATTAAATTTTATTTATATCCTTTGCATTTACATAACTGATTATGAAATTATTAATCAAAATTTGATCGTGTATGATACAATCGGAAACATGGTACTGCACAGAGTCCAACATCGCAATCTGGACAGTAGAACCTTGTTTCTCTCCTTACCTTTTTCCCTCTACTGTCTCTCTTTGATCAGCAAATAATATAGTAGCCAGAAAAGTAAACAAAAGCATTCGAAACCATAAAAAGCACATGTGAGATAATTCGGGAAAGACTGATTGCACAGTGTAAAATTTCACAGTGCCCGAGCTACACTCGGGATGAGTTAGGATGGTACATTTCTCCTGCCAGAGTTCAGCTCGGGAAAAACCAGGAAGGGGTTAAAGTTCCATCTTCTTTGTCCCACCAGCACCTGGGAGTCCTTCCAAAGAACCTGTTTTGATGAATAGGAATCGCTCCATGCCCTGTATAGATTTGATTTATGTAGAAGTTTCCTTCGAGTTTATTTTCGCTCACCTTAGGAAAAAATTCATAAGTCTTCCTTCCAGTTGTTCCATCAGTCCAATTAGCCTGCCACTTCTTTAGAATATGATTATTAACCTTCTTAATCTGATGAAATGACCACCCAACTTCAATATCAGTTACCTCTTTCTTAGTAGCCTCCTTAGCTGATATATCTACCATTTCATGGGCTGGTAAAATAGATCTGGGGTTGTTATGTTCTCTAAGTTCCCAAACGATATCTCTGGATATGGTAGGCTAAGCACGAGAGTCTTCAGTTTGGTCCTTTCTTCTAGGTTACGAGGATCCACTTGTTTGTTTATGTTCTCCAAGGGAGTAATGTTGGCAGCCTATAGGAGGCTCCCACAATAAAATGGCCAACAAAGTTCTGCGGCATGGTAGTGGCGAATGTTGTATGATTAAGTGGAAATAAAAGATATTGGTTACATCTATGGGTGTACTACAAGCGTTTGGTTTGAAGAGCTGTGGTTCACTCATTTGCTACACTAGGGCCAGCCTGGAAGGCCTCACGGCCATATGGGCCCGGTTTGGCGCTTGAATGCTACACTAGGGATAATGGGACCGTAACATACTGCTTAAAGCCAATTTCGAATGACTACTAACATCTATACCAGCAGTAAGATTTGAACCTATGATCTCCATTACCGAAGAGCAGCCCTCCTACACGTGACCATCATTTGGCCTACTACATAGATTTATGTGTTACTATGCCATTTTAAAGTATTTTTACATTAGGAAAATTGCTTAACGAAATTGTATAATGGAGTGCGTAACCGAAGTGAACGTCACATATCCTAGAATAAGGTCCAAGAATGTTGCCAAATTTGGTGACGAAATTTTTCAACGAGGGATCTCGGGAAGATTCTATGGTGCTCAATCGATTGATTTAGATGAATCCATCACCGTGTGAAATTAATTAAAAAGGTAATTTGGAAATAAAAAAACTGAAAAAAATTCTCCGAAGAAGATTGACTGAATAAAAAGTTGCCTCTACTTTTAGAAAAAAACTCTGTAGCATCAAAAGCTGAGTCTCATATTGGAAAAACTGCCGAAACATTAAATAAATAAGTAAAACGAATTTAGGGAAAATCTCTTGAACACCTAAACATCAAATAAATTAAAAGCTAATTCTGATTTGGGGAAAAGCCTGTGAAGCATAAATATACACCTAGATTGAATTTCGAATAGATTAAAAGAGTATTATATAAGCAAGAAAACAAAAACAGAATTTAGAAAGGAGAAAAAACTTTCAAAGAGATTTTAGAAAAATTGCTCCTACCCTCCCTCACCTAAATTAATGTTGTGGGAAATGTCATATTTATGGGTCTCTCAGTTTACACATTTCACCCTCCGCAGACAAACAAATAGCCGAACACTTCGCTTTATTAATATAAATGAGCGCCAACAAAAGAATGGTCCGAAGGCCACTATTCGAATTCTCCGTTAGTGCCGGTTCGGAGACATTTATCAGAACGAATTCTTGTCACTGGGCAAAATATATTCCCTCGAACCGGTCTCGTTACTTATTACCAAACCGTATTTCACCATATTTTGTTCGGCCCCTGGAAAAAAAAAAGTATTTTATACACCTGGCCTGTCTTCCTCCCGAAAAAGAACTCCTTTACAAGTTATTTCTCCAAAAACACTCTTATTCGTTATCTAAGTTGAGCGAGGGTCTAAATCTCGAAACTGCAGCGAAGTTTTTTTTTTCTTTATGCCCGGCGACACGCCCTTTGGGGCCCACTAAGATCAAGACCGCGCTCTTATCGCCATGCATCTTCGGGGCGCACAGCCGCCCGGAACGGAGCTACCTGTAGAGCCGAAGAAGAGAGGGTGCGCTGGAGAAGGAAAAAAGAAAAAGTGTTACGCGGCGTCGCCATCTAAATCTTCATTTATGGAAGACTAAAAGGAGACTTCCAGGAATGGGATTTTACGAGCATATCGAGTAGTGCCGAGAGATATTCATAATGGGGAGAAGACTGTTTACTTTTTTGGGGTTTACGATTACAAGACCTGCAAGAGGAAAAAATAGTATTCAACTTTTAAAAAATATATAATACATATTTTACCCTAACCTTAATATCGGGTAGATATTTATTACAAAAGCAAAAGCTTTTTCTTTATACGAGATATAGAGAAAATATCGGTGAATACTCTCACTGAAAGTTGATATTTTGGGGTAATAAAACGAATATTTTTGCGCATTTTGATAAAACCAATATTTGTTTGTATTATTTTAGAGATTAATGTTGTCCGACTATATGGTAATCCCATAATAAAAAAATGGCAAAAAATACCTGCGGCTTAGTAGTGACGAATACTATAAGAGCAAGTAGAAATAATAATAGATATAGGTTATGTCTATGGGTCGACTACATAAGTTTGGCTTGACTTGGAGCGCTACGATTCACTTATTTGCTACATGAAATCTAATGAAACCAGGACCTACTGCTTAAACTCTGAACGGCTATAAACATCCATGTAGAATTCGGCCGAACGATGGCCGAATGGTTAGGGTGCTGGCCTTCGGAACTGGAGTTCGTGGGTTCGAACCCCACCGTGGCATGGATGTTCGTAGCCGTTTGGAATCGGCTTTAAGCAGTAGGTCCCGGTTTCATTAGCCTTCGTGTTGCAAAAAGTAGACCGTATCGCTCCAAACCAAAAACAAACCATATAGAATTCGAACCGTCGAACTCCAGTTCGGAAGAGCAGCTCTGCCCATTTACACATCGTTGGGTCTAATACATACGTTTGTGTATTGCAATGTCATTTTTAGGCTCACTTGCATTAGAAAAATTGTGTAGTAAAAACATGTAAGGGAAGTGTTTAACCTAAATAAGTAGCACATAACCTGGAATAATTGACAAATATGTCACCAAATTTGACAACAAAATTTCAGAACGAGAGAAATCGGGAAAATTCGACGGTGTTTTACTGATTGACTCAAAAGAATCTGTAACCATGTAAAAGTAATTAAAAAGGTAATTCGAAAAAAAAAATCATCCAAAGAAAACAGACCAAATAAAAATTTGTGTCTACTTTTAGAAAAAGAATTTTGTTATATTAATTTTCTTCTGGTGAAAACGCTTCTAATGATGAATCTTTGGCAAAAGCTTCGAAACTCTCCAGTTATGAGTTCGAAGCCTTTGCCTACTAAACTTCTGAGGTTCTGATTAATGAAGGTAATAACTCTTTTTTTTAGAGTAATTTAAAATAGTTAACAAGTTAACTTATATAAATAAAAATACATTACTAAACTGATTTCGAACTATGTTTGTAGTAAAGTAATATCGCTTTCTGATTTATGTTGAAGTTACAGGATTGCTTATTAACTTGTTCACAATGTCAAATGGAATACCATTTATTAATTCTAGAACAATCCCATCATGTCCCATTATCCCATAATAAATTTAACAATTATAATTAACAATTTATAACCAGAAAATAACTGTACATTAAATAATGTTTTAACATACGCGATAGCATTATTTGCTTTTTCTTACTTTAAAATAAATTTTAATAAAATTAGTTATCTTGCAGACGTAACAAAAGTAACAGCGTTCGACAAAAGCAGGATCTCGTTTTGGGGTTAATAAATCCAAAGCTCTCCTCTCACTAACGCATTGGAATTTTAATCACAATGCTAGCTTTCCCCACCGTAATGCACTGGTAAAAAGTATACTTCTACCCTAAAAAGTCTCCGATAAAGCTATTAAAAGAAACGAACATAATTCCAGTACAACACAGTCAAAATCTTACGTACCTTGCCCCATATTTTAAGGACATTCATAACCCAGCCAAAAAAATTGAATCCTGTTGGCGTGCCCGTAATATTTTGTGTTCGCTCTTACATGCTTAAATGGTTTTGTACATTTCACGCAAAAAATGATCGACCTTTTCCCTTTTTTTTTTCCTGCTAGAGTCTAGCAGTAAATTTTTTCCCCTTTCTCTTTGCGCTGGGGAAAAGTTACGATTAAGTGCTGGTAAACGGAGTTCAGAGGAACATAATTTTTTCATCATTAAGACTAATGAAATGGCCACACCCTGCCGTCTGCGTGAGTCGCATAGCAATGAGCTTCTGTTAAGCTAAATGCGGTTGGTCTCTAATTCCTTTCTTGCGTAACCTAGTACCAGAGAGGATGAAAAAAAACGGAAAGATAAACACGGCCGATCGACGTCCAGTTGCAGGTAACGAGTTCGGTTGTTAATGGGATGGGGCATTAAGCAGTTAACGGAAAAAACAAATATATAAGAGATGGTATGAGTATGGGAGATGAAAGAATTTCGTAACACTTGCATTAGCTTGAAATGAATATCGAGTTCCCCAAAACTGAGCTGCCGTAGCTCATTCGGTAAAGGCATCGATCTCCTGACCGGAGGGTTGCGAGTTCGAGGTTTGAGCTGGCCAAAGATTCCCCGTATTCATTAGTGGTGGATGGGGTAAGTAAAATAGGCTCATGCTCACAATGTTCTCTGAGTTCCGAAACGATTAATCGAGAGGTGGCAGTCCAAGTCTGGTGGGGAGGGATCTTCTTCTTGGTATCTGCTTCTAAATTACGAGGATCCTTATAGAGCAGAGATGGGCAAAAACCGGCCCGCTTGCCAGATCCGGCCCTTTTGCTTACTTTATCCGGCCCGTTAAAAATCCTGTATGCAATTTTTTTTGCAATTTATGCAATTTATTTGGTTTAATATATATTTGTGAAAGAACTTTTTCGTTAATGATTTACACGAAAAATAAATATCGATCACCAATTACTGACGAAAATCTACACTCGGTATTAAAGGATTGCTACAAGTGATTTGGATCCAAATTTTGAAGAAATAAAATCAAATGAACATTCCAGATTTCACGTTTCGCATTAACTAAAACTATTCTATTTTAACGTTTGATGTTTGTCTTTTCTTTTTATAATTCTATTTACTATTATATTTACAAAATGTAATATAAATATAAAAATGTAATAACTAGGATCAAAATAAAATAATTTGTATCGTTAAGATATAAATAAATATCAAAATAAAATCTTTCATTAATTCATGACCATTAATTTAATATAATGGATCACATTTCTTTAAAAATGACGTGACATATTTTATTGGGCATAAATTGCTCGCAAATACACCTAAGTAAGACAATTTATTATTACTATTATCTTTTATTAACTGTCAAATTTCTCTGTCCAAATGCTTTAAAATGATACTTATAGTGTTTTTGTCAAAAAAATTTCTTGGGCACGGAAAAAAATTCCACCCAAAACATTTGCGTGTGCACAGCGTACGCGGTATAGTCCTCCGGCCCGGGAGACATTTTGAAAATTTTAATTTGGCCCGCGCTTAAAAGTATTTGCTCACCCCTGGTATAGAGAATGTGCATGTTTACAAACAAAAACGAGTGCTGACTACAACTCAACTTTTCGTTGGCAAAACATTGCTTGTTTTCATGGTATCTTAGGAGCTTCGATATGAATCACGTATACAATAAAACTAAATTTTATTTAAGGGAAGGGAAGGAAACATCCGAAACTAGCCAAGTAATTAAAAATAGATTTTTTAGCACTTACAAAATTATATATATTTTTTAAAAAATTAAACACTTTACACAGTACTATTAAGTATCATAATCAAAGTATAACTACTTTGATTAGGTTAACAGGCATAATAAACTATTACATAAATAAGAATCTAATAAAAATGGGCAAAGCCTGATCATTTTAAGGACATAAAATAATGACATTTATAGGTACAGTACTTCTCACAAAAGCATAGAAAATACATTAGAAACCTGAAAAAGAACCTTATTAATAATAATAAAAAAAAATTCTTAGAGCATAATAATTTTATATAATCTATTACATTACAGTAAAGTTAAGGTTTTATTACCATTCTGAAAATGTTTGCCGCAAATTCTCGAAGAAGAACTTGGAGTCCAGTCTTGCCTTTTCAAAGCTTTTATCCAAAGCATTCGCAATGTAGAATCTTTAGGAAAGCAATAAAATCCAATATTTTCCCCTTTTTTGAAATGCTTAGTGCAGCCATACGTACAACAGATTTTTACCATTTTCAAATAATTGACAAAATTAAAACCCCAATAACAATCACAATCCGTAGGAAATTCAAATGTTTTGCCAACGAGGAAGTTGAGCTGGAATTTTTGCTGCACCTGACGTCATGCGAACATTCTCTATTGCATTGTCAGGTCTTAGTAATGTTGGCCGCCTGTAGGGTGCTCCCCTAATAAAATGGCCAACAAATATCAGCGATTTGATAGTGGCGCTACAAGAAGCAAGTGACTCATACTGAAAACAATAATATTAAATTTATAAAAAGTCTGGAAAGAAAGTAAGCGCTAATCACTTTCTAAATAATAGGAATGTTTTATTGCAGTAACTCGTACGGGAAAAAGGAAAATTTAAATTTTACTGTGCAGTTATTTTTCTTTGTCGTCATGCTGCCAGATGTGCACTATGAACATCAAAGCATTCGTTCAATCTTTTTGGAAACTTCAGAATGTCGTTATGATGGTATTCATCAGAAATGTTTTCTTTTCCGTCACGGATATTAGTTTTAAGTCTTCAATGTTTCTAGGTGTATTAAATTATTAAAAATTGTTTTTTATCTTTATTTATTATTTTTTAAGCCTTTTTCGGATATTTAATGCAGTTTAATTATTTTTAAAACACTTATTTTTTATTTTTTTCAAATTTTTCGATTTTGATCATATTAAATTGTTATTTTTTGAGTATTTTGTACGGATGTCACTGGCCACAAAAATATTTTGTTTTTTTGTCCCTAAACTCTCTACTCTCTAGTTTTTGTGCTATGAACTCACGAATCCACCCTTCTATCTCTTTGCTCTTTTATGTATTTATTTTTCACTCGTTGTCATTTTTGTGCTTACTGACAGAAGACTCTAGATTGACGATCTCGGCCCATAGGGTCCAGTTGAAACACCACCTTTGAAGCCTTTGTTTCTAGGTGTCAATACAAGAACTTCTATAAGAAGCAATATATGAGAATCAGAAAGACTTTACTCTAGCTCCGATAAAGAAGACTGAACAAGAAGAGCTCCGACTCTAGCTCTTCTTGTCCAGAGTTGAAGTCGGACTAGTTTCTTACCAGCACTTTCATGGTCCTGTAAAGTACATTTTTGCCAATAAAACACTCGATATTTTAAATAGGAATAAGAATTCTTTACATTTAATATTTAGAAGAATTAAAAGAAATTTCTATGTGCAATTGAAAAGTGATGGGAAGCGGCATGCTCAAAATTACAAATTTTTCTCGACTGGGGCTGCCCGTTGCTTTTACGGTTTTGTAATTTCCTGAAACTGAGTATTTCAACATAAGATAGTATCATTAGGCGGGATTATACCTGCTCTATTGGATTCCTCTCGCTCAATCTTAATTTATAAGAAGAAATAAAGTTCTTTTAACAAAAAACTATACCACGTGATAGAACAGAAAATTTTCTAGGATGCTGTTTTCACCCAGCCCTTTTTAAACTTCTGTGTTTTGAATGTTCTTACGTTTGAAAATGAGTATGTCAAAATTTCTCGCAGATAGTTTAAAATAATATTTTTTTCTCGATGTTTAAAAAATGGGAATTATAGCATCCTGGAGAATTTTTATTCTATCACGTGCAATAATTTATCAAAAAAATTCTTAGAATAAAAATGACCTGGCAAGAGGATATTTTATTTTCCCCATGGGTTACCAATGAGCGAGAGTAATGCACTATCGCAGGTACAGACTCACTTTAACATGTCCCACAGGCAGTAGTCGCAAAGCATGACATGTGTATCCACGAATTCAACTCTCATCAAAGGCATTGGCAAGGTATTCTTGCACTTAGCTCGAATACGTGAGGTGGAGCATCGTCTTGCTACAGATGGACATCATTCATGATCTCCAACCTCATCAACTGTGGCACTAGAAATGTATGATGCATGTTGAAGCAGATGTCACCGTCTTTTTTGCCCTTGCCACAAATGTGTGAGGGGAGGCACCGTCTTGCTACAGATGAACATCATTCATGATCTCCAACCTCGTCAACTGTGGCACTAGAAATACATGCAGCATGTTGAAGTAAATGTCACTGGCTACTTTGCCCTTGACACAAATATGTGAGGGGAGGCACCGTCTTGCTTCACATGGACATCATTCATGATCTCCAACCTCGTCAACTGTGGGCCTAGAAATGTATGTAGCATGTTAAAGCAGATGTCACCGGCTACTTTGCACTTGACACGATGATGAGGACTTGACACGAAGATGTGAGGGGAAGCATCGTCTTGCTACAGATGGACATCATTCATGTTCTCCAGCTTCATCAATGGGGCACTAAAAATGTATGCAGCATGATGAGGTAGATGCAACCGGTTACTCTTATATTTTCGAAAAAATCGTCCAATTAAATACTGCATTGTCACATTATACATTGACTATCACGTTCGTGTGCCTCGAACTCAAGGGTGTTCTCCACTCCCCAAATTCTACAGTTATAAAAGTAGACTTATTAATAAAAAAAAATATTCTTTTTTTAAATTTTCCGATGCATAGAAAATAAATTAACAATTTGTCAAATGAAATTTTTTTTACATAAAACTACTTCTTATTAGTCGATCGACACTTATGGAAAATCAATGTGCAATCGCAGTCCATCCATAATGCATTGTTTCAGGAAAAAATATACACAAAATATTTTTGCAATTAAATTTTAAACTTACCTTTGTTTCGTACGTCTTACTGCACTGAAATTTTCCTATAATAAATAATGGTATTGGCATTTACCTTTTTTTTCAGATTTTTGAGAAACACTGTATATGGATATATAATTTGTGTATATATGTAATATATCCAAATTATTACACCTAAAATTTCTATCTAAAGCGCTCCTTTTTCACCTTTCTCCTTTTTAATACCTAATTTCGCAGCAGTAAAATATCAGATTTAAAGGAATGTTCGCTATTTAAATTCTTTTTACCATTCTCCCATAACTAACGCTAAGAAATACTAATTTTCTGTCTACTGGCCCCATTTTTCAACTGTCCCAGGAAAGTAATTTCACTCCTTCAGTAGCTAAATTGCTGCCTATGTGGTTTTCGAGCTAACTCAAGTCATTCTCAAGTTCACTCTTAACTCCCATAAAATTCTGAATGATCGTAAGTCTCTTGGGAAAAAATTCATGTGATCACTCGCTTTTGGGTGCGAAAACTCATTGACATATGTATTTTTCTTGGACATACGATGCAAAGCTTTGTAAATAAACATTTTTTTTTCTCTTCGGTAAATTTAAAATTCCACAACGTTGGACTTCGCTTTCTTTAATTGAGCCTTGACTGCACTACTACTAAAAATTCTAATTGCCCAGTAAGCCCGGGCAATTAGAATAATAGGGGTTACTTTTCCGTGTAATCGGGGAAAGATATTGTCCACGATTATATATATATATATATATATATATATATATATATATATATATATATATATATTATATATAGAGAGAGATATATATAGATATATATATTGTAGCGTTCTGGAGCTCTAATTGAGCCCGAGAAAGGATAGCGGAGGCCTACGTACAGACTAAAGATCTTTATTAAAAACACAATGTTGAAGTTAGAATGAAGACCAAGGAAAACGATGAATATCTACAAATGAAATGATGATCGTTTCAGGAATCAGCTTCCTAAGAGAAAAGGGGGAGGGAAGGACACTCTCACTCGCTCGCTTCGACGTTCTCGGCCGATGAGTTAGTTCACAGGAGACTCGGTCGGTCAAAAATTCTCTCTGGGCCTCGAATTCTGGTCTTTTTTATATCGTCGTCTGACCGCAAATGTTCATCTCAGCTGATCGGACATCTGGTTGATTACGTGGTGAGGAAAACTGTAGAGCAGATGCAAGCGCGGATCCAAGGAAAATTTGCAGTAATCGGAAACAATCTCGCAGATCATTAATCGATGTCTCCGGACAAACCTTTCGAGAACAAGGTAGGAAAGTATTGCTGCTTTCCTTACAATGTAGAGGATTTCTGTCGTGTGAGACTCTTTCTTCGGGATGCCATTGAAACTAACACTGGAAACACTTCGCCAGCATCCTAATGAATTTCTCAGACAGAATGATTGAGATGGTCCTCGGTGTTAACAATCCTCTATTCAGCATCCTATTCTGCGCGAAACAACGTCCTTTCACTAAGTAAAGATGAGCTCAGTTCAAGTGCTCACAAAAGGCACGTTTCATATTTTCTTACGTTAGCCGGTTTTTCTCACGGTCGTAGATAAGTCTGTATCTGGAAATTTAATGTAACGAGAATTCGTTACACTATATATATATATATATAGATATATATATATATATATATATATATTATTGACTATCATATTTACGCTACCTAACAGTAAGAAAACTATGTAGCAAAAATGTGTAACTGGAGTGTCACAGGATCTAAAGTAGATGCAAATAATGTCACCAAATTTGGTTTTCTGTCCATGAATTTCATATCAATGACGCATATTATAATTTCCTAGGTTTGCTTAGAAGTGAGGACATTAAGAACGTTTTTAAACTTTAATATTCTACGAAAAGCAAAGTATCAGAAAATATATACCTACTTTCCGAAATTATAAAATATTGCCAAAATTGACTTATCAAATCCGCGTTGTTATCATACTTCGAAAAGGAACTTCCCGATAACTTTTACCTCGGGAAATACATGTACGGAACTCCCGAAATTGCTTTGAAGTAAACGCATTTAGGCCCTTACTCTGGAAGTTGCGGTTCGGTTCGAACGTTCGTTGTGACTTCATTTTGACGTCAGCTTACGGACATTTTGCTTGTAAATGATGAAACTGACATCAAAATGACGTCACAACGAACGTTCGAACCGACTCCCAACATCTAGAGTAAGCCCCTTAGTCACTGATTACGAGACACGTTTCTAGCTCTTAAACAGTTTCGTCGTCCTGCTGTCCATGCCTGGAGATATTAAAAGTCCAGGCTGCCGCGTCGCTGCCTGCTGACATCTATAAATGATTTGTGTAGGCTTTTGTTTAGATAAAGAAAACAGCAGCTCAACAAAAAGTATTAATTGCGCTCTCGATCTTAAGACAGAAGCGCACATTTAGTATCTCCGAACGCGAATAACAGAACAATGAAAATCTCTCCGTATCTGTGGTTTCACTTAAAACGCGCACAGGTAGGCGACATTCTGTCCCGCTCACCCTGCTCGCTACTAAAGAAAAAAAGACAGAAGGAAGAAGACGCCGGAAAGATAATGTAAACGATTGAAAGAAATGATTTTCAAGAATCTTGTTAGAAGAAAAATTTTACAAGTTCCTACTCAGATTCAGCTTCTTCACGCCTCTTTAAAATTGTGGTTTGATTTTGTTTTTTAAATTATTAATTTTGCAAATTTTAGATTTTAAAAATTCTTTGTAGATTATATATTTGTAGTACATGCTGATACGTACACATCATTTAAATTGTAAGAAATATACATCAATTTGTAAGGAATTTGGACTTACGACCTGTTTTTCGTTGTGCACCCTTCCCTATATCTGGAAGTCGACCCCATTTGAGCCCTCCACCCAGCATTCCTTTGGGCTCCGGCCGGCTAAGGGGGCTTATAGGGTTTCGAATGTTTCGCTTTTTTTTCAGGGCGGCAGTGCATCTAAAAAGAAGATTCCTTTATCGGAAGGGTATTAGTCTATGGGTTTTCACCACCCGCATAATCAGTGGCGTAGATGGTTAATTAATCACCTTTCTTCAAAATTCGATACTGTTATTGAGATAATTTTTTCTTTTTGTGAGAGAGGAAAATGTGATTCGCAAAAAGAATGTTTTTCTACAAAATTAAAATTTTTTACAAACTAGGAAACAAATTTTAATCTGCAATACATGCTCTGAAATCTAATATTAATAAATCCTTTTCTAAAAACAGTAGTTTTAGCTTGAAGAAAACTTTTTGGTTGATCAAAGAATTTAGTAAATATTATTCTAAAACTATTGGTCGCTGAAGCATAATGAACTGAAAAAATGATTTTTAGCATTCACTTTCACTTTTCAGAATAAAAAATTATATATTCTATATATTCTTAACATTAATTAAAAGGTAGAAATTTTTTCGCCTCTAGCAATAGAAGACGCCCCCTTTGTCCCCGCCTATGCTACGCTAATGCATTAAGTATACTTTGCATTAATTTATCCTCATCGTATTTAGTAATTTAATATAAGATCTGGGGCGTAAAATATTTTCTTTTACCGCCTCTAGATGGCAGCACATTAGATCGCTGGATTATAATGAGTATTTGCAAAACCTGTATCTACAATTCTATGCCAGGGTTTCGGTAGTAAAACATTCGCAGAATATAAAATTAATTAGGAAAAAGCGGCAAACTGTTTTAATCCCTTCAAATTTTGTCTGTAATGAACACACTAAGTTCCCCCCCCTCCTCTTGATAGGTGAACTTTCCACTAAGTAAAGAATTATATTCATTTTTTTAAAAACTAAAATATAAAATTTGAAAAATAATTATGGATATCAAAACAGTGTCAGTGCAAAAGGTGTAGAAGCATTTCGAATAAAATTAGCGTCAATTTATAATATCTGTGTTCTAAATTAAAGTCACAGCTCTATATCATAGTGTGAGATCGCCTTCTGAAACGAGAAATAGTCATTAACTTATTTGGGGGAGAAGTGAAAAGCAAAGAGACTTGTTAAGGAGCTTAAGCAGTAGATCCCAGTCGCATTATCTCTTGTGTAGCAAAACAGTAGACTGTAGCATTCCAAACCAAATCAAACTAACAGAGATAATAAGTGTGGGTATTCATTTTTTTAGATTTTTAAGTTGTAGAACATTTTTTCGTTAATCAAGGAATTTAGTAATTATTATTCTAAAACTACACTTTTGTATTGTCACTTTTTTGATGAAGAAACGCTAATAAAGGTTTTGGAATATAAAATAAGGTCCATTTTTAGAACAATATAGAAGACATATTTGGAAATAATCTTCATTACAAGAACATAATTAAGAAAACATGTTCTCACAAAATTCAGTTTAGATGAAAAATGTAATAATACATTGTATGCAAAATGATTTATAATAATTGTGAATAACACCCATGATTTTATATAACCAGGATCTGATCTAGGGGTGGTCTTGGAGGATATTTGTCCATGGAACAAAATTCAGGACAACATTTTATAGCTGCAAATGTGAAAAAAAATATCGATGTTAATCCCTTGCCTGTGGAATGTATTTGAGAAAAACATGCCAAAAATGAAATTTTTTTCTCTTTAATTTTGTTCATTATTATTACAAAATGTTAGAAATAAATTATTTTAAAAAATAAAAAAAATTTTAATAAAATAACTACTTTATTCAATATTTTCACATATATGGAAAATGTTAATGGATTACAGTAATTTTTGCTCAAATTATAGCAAAATAAATCAAATGACATTATTTTCAAGATAAATATAATAAACTATTACAACAATATAAGTATGTATATCAATTGTCATTAATTCCATGTCCTTAGATTCAATTAAATTTTTCCAAATCCTTAACAGTATGCAACAAATCGCGTGAAACTAGGAAACTTTTCTCATAAAATTATCCTTATTTATTGGGAAAATGGAAAATTACATATTACACAATGGAAGAACTGAGTTTGGGGTTCATGGAATTGAAATACCAATTTTTCTGTTGTCCAAACTCAGGTCAGGCATTCCAAAATTGGCATATTTGCGTTGCCCATACTAAATTCGGGTGTAACAGGCAAGGGATTAAACACCCAATTAATTGAAAGTTATGTGTATCTATTTTTCTTTCACTAAAGGTTTTCAGTCTATTTATATATTTGCTAAAAATATTTACAATTCTTAATTCTAATGAAAACGACCATAAAAAATGTATCTTTAGGTAAATAATCAAACATGACTAATCCTATGTATTAAATATGTTTGACAGAGGAACCAAAAAAATCTCAGAATCAATTTTTCAGATTTATTTTATAATATTTAAAAGAACCCTGGAAATATAGAGTGAAAGGCAATTACTTTTCTTTTTAGTTTATTTAATGGATTTTAATAAATATGTTTCTCCTATTATGCTGGTTTGTTTTTGAAAGAATATTTCAGTTTTATAAATTTGTATCAAATAACAATGTATACCTTTTTATAATAGTTTTTATTGAGAGGTAGGGGTAGTATTTTTCATTTTAGTCTACAGCATAAAACTATTAGACTCAGTCCTGATCAAAGTTGGAAAAAAATCATGATTTTTTAAAAAAGAAAATCAAAAAAATCAGATTTATCTGATTTAAATCGGATTTTTTTTATTTTTTTCTGAATACTAATTTTAATTGTTGATTTTATGTCTTTTGCAATATACATAGAATAGTTTGTTATAAGAAGTAACATCTTATCTATCTAGTGTATGCTACACACTGATTACCTAAAATTAAATATATAAATTTTAATCTAAATACATTCCCTTATTTTGTAATTGGATACTGCAGACTAAATAAGATGTAAATTTAAAGAACAAATTAAATATTATTTTAATGTAAACTATTTATTTGAAAAAACAAATCACAATTATTTCAATATTTTTTAAGCACCGAATTACGGATTTAATTGTTTCAATAAAAACACTAGCTGTGATGCTTTATCCACTCCTAATTGGTTATGAAGGCTAGAATGAACAATACCAAAAGAAGAAAACTGTCTTTCCTTTCCAGCAGATGAAGCCACGGCTGTTGTTATTTGGTAGACAAACTGGATTTCAAGTTCTGTAATATGCTCTTTACCTCCCATTACATAAAATGAATTCCACCAGTCATAATCAATCATTGTACTACCCCTACTCCATACTTTCTGTTAACAACCCCTAAATTCTTGGAAAGTACATGCTACCTATTTACACTTATTTACCTATTGGTATTACTGTGCTGATTGATTTCCAGTTCTCCTGTCTTTGAAATATAGGTTTTAAATGAAGTGAAAAAAAAATTATTTAAATCAACGATTTTAAAAAAAAAAATCAATTGATTTAAATCATGCCAACCCTGGTCCTAATGTTACATTTGCGAATAATTTTCTGCAAAAGTACCTTTTAATATGCAAGATAAAACCTAGAATAAACAAAAACAAGAAAAAAACTAATTACATGCTTGTATGGAAATTATTTGAAGAGAAACATAGCTAGTGATGTTATTGCCATAATAGTATTATATACAAATACCGCAATAGTTTGCCTGCTTATATATATTTAACGATTGTGAAATATCTATCTTCCCCAAACCTCTGGAACTGTATAGATAAATTTAACAGTTCATTTAAAAAAGAACTTTATTAGTATAGAAAAAACTATTTTCTTTTACAATTTTATTTATAAAATTTGTTGCAATGAAAATAAGTAATTTTTCTAATGACTTTTCTCTATATGAGAGAAAAATTTTAAATATTCCAAACTTAATCTTTAAAGAACAAATTATTAAAAATTAATCCTTTAAAATCAATTGTGCTTATATATGTGTGCATATGTAGAAACAACAGTCTATGAACTTTCTGTGGAAAGTTAAAAAAAAAATAAGTCAAGGAATTGTAAAAAAAAAATAATAAATTTTTATTTTATAAAATATTTAAAAGAAAATGTAATTTAAATATCTTTGGCACAATGATAAGATTTCCAGTGATTCAGAATTTGGCAATAACTATTTCTCTTTGAAAAGAATTAGGCAGTCTTCAGAATCACAAGAGGCATGCAAAACAACTTTTGTTGAAAAAAAAGGTGGAGACTCAACAGTACAAATTTCTTCTTTGGTATTAAATGACTTGGGACACTTTCCCCAGCAATAGAAATGGTTGTCTAAAACAGATAAAGAACATGAAATCTTAAAGGAAAAGCATTGTCAAAACTTTGATTATAAATTCTGTATAACTTTTTCTCTCTCTCTACTTACCATTTTCAAAAATTATTATATTGGAACCAGCTTAATTTTCCAAATGATCATAAGATGTAGAGCAATGGGAAAACAGGAAAAATGCATCATAAAAAATATATTTATCTAGTAGTAATTTTGTTAACCTCTTAATGTGTTCCCATAAGTGTATAGTTGTATTTCATGCTTAAAAGTAAATGTAACATTTTAATTAATCTATAATATGATTTTTCAAAACATCTAAAATAATAAAATTTATTAAAAATAATCAACTTGTTTTAACATTTAAGAAAACATTGGGTTCAGATATAACCTAAAGAAAACTAAAAATAATATGATTATATTAAGTTAACTTAATATATTTTGTACTAAGAATTTGTGCTTGGTTTCTTTAACCCTTAAAGCATTTGCCCGTGTCTGACATGAGCAAAATTCAAAATAAACATGCAATCACATTATTTACACTTTGTTTGAGTAACAATCTTTTTTATAACTTTTATCTCTTTTTCCACTGTAGTCACTCCCTCCCCCAGATCTAAAATTGCAAAAAATAATTTATTCTATACCTATATATTTTTTTCAGTCATAAAATGTATCATTTTTTATCAGTTTTTCCGAAAAAAATTCGTGCTTTAAGGGGTTAAACAGATTTACTGTTATAATTTAGAAATTTCATCACAGTCTGGGATGATTCGTAAAAAGGACTGAACTGATTTAACTTTTCAAAAATTGTACAGACCATGCTTTGAAAGCATATTGTCAAAACATACTAACTTCTACAATTGTTATTCTAATGAATGTTGAAATGATATTTATTGCTATTCTTCAGTATTTTTCAATTCTTCTACAAACATATCTTTTGCATCTCCATTTGATAAAAAAAATCAAGCCTCACAAGGAAATGGAAAGGCACACTTGTAGTAAATAAAACTATTTATGCAGGAAAATATTTGAAAGTAAAATTTCTTAAATGTAGAAATCAACTACTATAGGTATATAAATAAAATTGGGACCTCAGAAATAAAATGTTTTATCAACGAAGACTTCTTAAGCAGGTTCCATTGAATATTAATCTAAAACTTAAATAAGTAATTTAGTTAAACTAATAAGCTTATAATAATCCAACCTTTATTGAACTTAAATTATGACAATATTCCAACAATAATAGATAAACTAATAAAATTTGGATAAATATATATGCAAAACATTCCAATTTTGATAACGCTTCACCACTATACTGTATTAAACCCAGAAGCCAAGAATGGTATCTAAAAGACAAAACATTTTTAAAACTGCATCCCCATTTTATCTAAGAAGTTGGTCAGCATAAATGTTCCCATAACAGACAGATACAAGAAAGTAGGGCAAGATTTCTCACAGGGGTCCAATTTATAGACCAAAAAAGTGACAATGTTGCAATTCCTTTCTCAGTATTGAATGTGTGGACTCCACAGACAAAATTAGTTACTCATCTGACCAAATTAACTTCAGTTTATAAATAAATTTAACCTTCCCTTCATGGACTGATGAGCAGGGTTAGAACTAAGGTGTGGCAAAGGAATAATTTGCCACAGGCACATCAGTCACAGGAGTACCACATTGTGCATAAAATGCTTGCAGCAAAAGCTGCTCTGTGATGGAATAAGGATTCCAAATGAGGACAAGCTGAAAGCAATAAAATCATATCTATGTCTCTAGTTAAGACAGGAATGATAAGGGAATATGTTAATACTGTGCACTCTAATAGAAACTACAAACAGCTTGAATTACGATGAAGTCATTGGCATATTCAAGGTTTCTAAATTTAGGAAAGTGGAAAGTTACATTGTAAATATCTTAGCTTTTTATGTAATACATAAGCATAAAGTTATGAGCTTTTTAACTTATGAGTTCTTTCTGAATGTATTACATATGGAGAAAATATGTTAATATAATCTCTCTCCAATATTTGGTGGTAGGAGCATAGGTCAGTTTTTTTGCCATGTGCACCAAAGGACTTAGTTTCAGTCCTACAAATGAGCGTTTGAATTGAATAACTTATCTTGCCCTATTTTCTGTCATTACATATATATACAGCAAAACCTTGCTGTTGCATTACTATTTATTTTGATAATAGTTTGGCAGTATATAGAATTATCATTCTATGTCTATCAATTAAATGATCATAAATTCTCTTCTTCCTCTTTTGACTGCAGACTTTAGGCAATTAAATTAAATCAAATGATTTTCTGACTAAAAATAACATGAAAACTATTAAAAGTAAGGTATTTACTATTAATTTCCCCTAAGTATGCACTAATACTTTAGAATGCCTGTAGAACATTTTGAAATCTACTGTGGTTCCCTTGAGTGCTCCACAGATCATAGTAACGCCTCTAAAATAAAAAGACTTGGCTCTAAACCAGCTAAAGGTTGTCAACAGAATATGAATGCTGATGGACATATAATTTGAATAATTATTTAAGAATTTATAAACTAATTATAAATATTTGTTGTACATACAACAGCAAATTAGAAAAAGAAAAATTATAATTAGTTTTCTTGAGTCTTAATGATGGCAAAATTACACTGCTTTAACACTTCCCACTTAATTTCATCTGAAAATGCTACTGCTACCCTTTTATAAGGAATTTGTACTTGATTGGGAGAGTATAACAACTTACTTCCAAAAACTAGTTTAGCAAAAAATAAGAAGTTTTACAGGTTTACAAATATTTGCATGTATGTACCAGATAGAAATTCATGGTTGAAACTTCTTTGATGTAAGTTTCAATTGATTTTGGAGGACTTTTTGTAATAATTTAATTGGTATTTAAATTATCAGATGTGTAAGTAGTGAATGATAACAAAAAAGGCAAACTAATCAAAAGATACAACTATTTGAAATTAAATTCAGAAATATGTGATAGGTTTCAGATCAACATTCAATGATAAAACAAATAAAAAAATACATTTAGGTGTTATTTAAAAGCCATCCAAGCTGAGCTTACCACCAGTGATTGCCAAAGTAAAATAATCACCGCAAAATAGCTGAACAATATCCAAGCCACTGAGTTTTTCAACTTTTCCTGGCAAATTGTAATTCAGTTCATGTTGACCCCATCCAAGCTGAAAAAACTGATTGGATCCAACAGAATATATTTCATTATTATCTGAAATAAATAATACATATATATGTATTATAATAAATAATATAGTAAACTAACACACTCTAGCTTAAAAAAAATATACTGACATCAAATAATTAATTAATAAATATAATACTAAATCCCTTATTCTAAATTTGTAATTAACAACTTGCTCTAAGCTAGTTCTATCATTCCAACAAGCACCTGCAGAAATTGTAACTTAGATTTTTTGACACAATAAGATTGTAAATGGCCTTGAAGCTGGATGAGGCTAAAAAGTTGGAAACTACATTCCATCAAGACTTCCAGACTTAAGGCAGTTGGGCTTCTTGTAAGAAAAACAAACATAAGATATCAGCTTCTTCTTGTGTTCTATGTGGAGCCTAGCACCAAAAGGATTAACTGGTTAACCCCTAAAGGATTAAACTGGCTGACTATTGAGACTTGTGCAGACTGCTTGGCATGATTTTGTTCCACAATAGTGTGCCCATGATCTGGTGTCTGGTAGTTTTATTTGTTTATGTGTTCATAAAGTTTCTAAAGTATTTGTAATTTGTCCAAAATAAACACGTTTAATGTTATTCACTAGAATGCAATTTCTTGTTGGTGAGACTATGTGTCTTAAAAAGAACCTGCAGTATCTGCTTCTGTAAAAGTAGGCACACATACAGATAACATTTAACAGGTACTCAAACCATTTAAAAACATTATCAGGGTGTATGTGTAACATGGACCGCAGAAAGTTGGCCAGGTAATGAATCCAAAATGCAAATGCATTCAGTCTTTGAGAGTTCTATGCTCAGGAAAAGCTATACATATTGCTCCACGTCATATTCAAACAGCTACTTATAATGTAAACCAATTTAGGATTCTGTAAGGGATAACTACACAGAATGCAACCTCTTATCCCACCTCTACACATAAACATCATAATAATAGGGCTCGCCTTATAGTATGTACATCTTGGAGATTCTCCCTAAAGCTGCCCTAAAGGTGAAGTCATTCATCCAAACATCAGAATAAAAAGTAAAACTAGCAGTATGTGAGACTGTACCTGGAAAATTTAAAGATTTAATATCAGAGATTTTTACAATTTCTTTGGTAATGACATTACCACTAATCAAAAAGTTAATGCCATCAAGTAAAATTTTCAAGAGGAAACCCATTTAATTTGTAATACACTATTTATAGTTATTTTCCTTAGATAATAAATATCAACATTTGAAACCCACTATGGTAGTGATTCTATTAATTCTATGATCTATCAAAGTTTGATTAATTTAGGGACACTTTAAATCATGATCTGTTTTCCATTTTACTATTTGTTTTGAGCCATTTGTTTGAAAAACACATATCGGAGATAACAAACAAAGAATTGTGCATTTAATTGTTAGATATTAAATTGCAAAAACAAATATACATTTTATACTGATTATATCAATCTTGCAATTTTCAGCAATGCTAGAAATTTTAAATACCACATAGAAATTTAAGAATCATAGGCATGAAACTAAATATTAATAACTTTTTATGTCCTGCAATATTTATATCTTTTACAATGGTTTTACACTTAAAGACATACAAAAGTTATTTCTCTAGAATTTATATATATATGCAAGATAACCATTGCTGGACACAATAATTACATAGCCCCTATTGTTTTTACTTGCCCAGGCTACTGGGAAAGGAAAAGTCTAAACAGCTAGCAATAATGAATAATATTGCAATTGAGCCACGTTGAAGAAAAGAACAATTTTGAGAACAAATTAAATCTTTATTGAGGAGCTGTTAAAAAGGCATCTTTGCCAGTCAATAACAGACAAGAAAATGAAATGAAAAACAATTTGCTGTAACAGAGATGTACTCCAAAGCAAAACAAATAGTTTCCCCAAAGGACAAGAAACTTAATTAGAGAATTTAACTGCTAGATCTGGGGAAAAACAGAGTCAATTGCTGCAAACAGCTGGAAAATGTGTTGAATGGATAGAAAATTTATATATATTGTACAGAAAGATTTGGGAAATGTGTTGGAAGAATTTTAAGTCGAGGACACTACTTTGATCAAGACATTTTGTGGCTGAAAAAATAGATTTTAAGGAATTAGAATGAGAGAGGAGGGTTTTAACGAGATATTAAAGTGAAATAATTTTGATATATTATAGATACATACATATATATATATATATAATTAAATACACACACACATATATAACATAATATATATTTGAGATAAAAATCTCAAACTCTAGAATATAAAAATGTTTAATTATTTCACAATTCAAATTTAGTAAACTATTGCTCTCTATTTTATTTATATTATCACAAATTAACATAAGTATGTCAATTAATTAAAAATAATAATACAACTATCCTTACCACACAGGAAAACAGTATGATATTTTCCAGCACTCACAAATTTTATATTTTCATGTAAATTTTCAGAAGAAACGAGAGTAAAAGCATTAAATTCGTCAATTTGATGACCTTCACCAGAATCAAGAGCTAATTTATTATGTCTGTAATAAAAAAAAATCCTTTTTTGTTATTAAAATGTCATGGAAACTGTTAAATTTAGCAAATGTTTTCGAATAGAATATTCTCAAAACAGCTCAAGGAAATAAATAAACTATATTGATTTAAAATCACATCAAAATCATTTAAAAATATTTTAACTAAAACTGATATTATTCAAGATTTCACATGTTCAGTTACCGAAAACAATGTAAAGATATGTAATGGGTTGAAAAGAAAATTATCATTCAATGATCTATAACAGATTGCCAGAAAAATCTTGATACAACAGTAAATGTTTTAAATTTGTAAATTTGATAACTTTGATAGAATCTAGACCTAATTTATTACCCGTGCTTAATAATGTTATACTAAATGCTGTTTTGTTACTGTCACCAAATTTTTTTAAAATCCTGAAAACATGCCTTTGAAAACTAGATTAGTTTTTTTAAGGATTGTTTTGGTAACCCAAAATAGATCACTAAATGATCATTTGTTTTTAACGCATTATAGTATAAGTTTGGTATAGGTAGTATAGTTTGGTTACCAGTATAAGTTAAAATTTATTAAAATTTGATTTCTTAACACATAGATCACACACACACAAAAATTAATAAATAAAAATTTTTGAGGCATATTTAAAGTGTTAAGAAATCAAATTTTCAAATGTGGCAAAAACTGATGACAGAAAGATCTCAAACCAGTTTAAAATATCATTTTAAGTAAATTATATAGAGTTAAAATGACATTTAAATCATTTTAACAAATTTTAACCTATGCTGGCAATATTTAATATTTTTTATGATTTCATATATTTAAGACAATAAAAATATGTAGAAATAATAGCTAGAAAGATAAAGGGTTCTTTAATAATCTATTACATATAACTAAAGGAATTCTAAAAAATGAAATCTAGTTTTCAAAACCATATGTAACCTGGACTTAAAAAATTGCTTAATAAAACAATTAAATAAAATAACACTTAATATAACATGTTATTAAACATAGGCAATAATGCCCACTCAAAATATTTTTAAAATACTAATTGCAAAATTAAGGGATATCATTATCAAAATCTATTTAGTCAAACTGAAATGCTAAAAGTGTTTTTTTTACTAAACAGATGTTGACAGAAAGAAATTCAATTATTTTACATTTTTACCCTTCATAAATGTATACAGGAATACATAACAGTGAAGCAAACTAATAACTAAAATTGTTCAAATTCACCTTTTTATGATTAATTTCTTATATTAAAGATATTAAAATTTAGGACTTTTTAAAATCTTGATAAACTTTTTACAGCTAAATACGCCACAAAAAATAAAGATTTACAACCTTAATGGTTATATTCAAAATACACAAAAAAAGTTTTTTAAACATTGAAATGCTGTTACATTCAAGATACTATTAAATACACAACTAATAAGTTCACAGAAATTCACACCCAAACTTGGTTACTTTTTACTTCTACCAGCTAGCAAAGATTTTCAGAAGAAGTAATAAAATAAGTTATCTGGTTACAAAAGAAATTTTTAAGTAGTCATATTTAAATGGTTGACTTTTTTTTTTTTTTTAACCTAATTTTATCCAAAAATGTTAAAATTATAAAACATAAAAGTTACAAATAGATTATACAAAGCTTATTTTAAAATAGATTATACCTCAAACAATTAAATATAACAGAATATCCTTCACAGACACACAAATTTAGTAATTTGTTATTTTCCCAAAAAGTTTTCAGAGATAATAATGAATGAATAATCTAAAATACAAAGCACTTTTTTCAACAATCATATACAAGTTAGTTACCTTTCCAGATATATCTCAAACTGTTAAACTTACAAACTTGAGAGTTCTGTGCAGATTACACATATTAATGAAAAGTGTATTTAGTAGCATACAATACACAATTAAACATAAAATAATTCCACATACCTATACATACATACTCTAACTTAACTACATGCTAGCAAGCATTTTTTAGCAGTAATAAGAAATAAACAATCAGTACTTCAAAACATTTTCCAGATTCATATTTTTACATATTGAATTTGATAATAGATTAAACAACCTATAGCTCAAAATACCTTTTGAACAATTATATGAAGCAGCAAAAAGCAAAGGAATGTAAATGACAAAAGTAAAATTTATTCATAGTGAAAAGTTCAGATCATACAGAATGTTCTAGAATTTTTTTTAAACATACTTTACTTATAATTGAATTCTATACCAAGGTGTCTACTAAACTGCTAAAGTTCATTTGCTGACATTTTTTTTGAAGGGGGGGGGGGTTAAAGAATTTTCCCTATTATATATATATGTCAGGTCTTAGTGGTAGTTGGAAATTACGTGAGTTAAAAGCGATTTTAAAAAAGGAACTCTTTTATAATAATAAAATAAATGAAAAAGACTCACGCTCGTGTAAACTTTAAGGATAATCTGATCAGGCGGAAGCATTTTTAAGCTATTTGATGAGTTTGCAAACTGACAAGTTTCAGTCAACATGTGGACATGGAGCGGTCAACACCTCTTCCATGCATAGCTCCATGTCGATTAATGAAAATGGAGCAAGTTGCTTTCCTTAAGAACAATGAGTTAATAAAACTTATTATTATCAAGAAGACTGTTTTCCATTTGCCTTAACTCTGCATCACGACATTGTCACACACACATACATATAATATATATATATATATCGTGATCCAGTGTTAAGGTGAATGGAAAACAGTCTTTCTTGATAATAATAAGTTTATTAAATCACAGTTCTATTTGAAAGCAACTTGCACCATTTTCATTTTTTTGTCAAAGACACGCGTAGAGTGTGGTCACAGTTCCATGTCCACATGCCAACTGACTGTTATCTGTTTGCAAGCTCATCAAATTGTTCCAAAATGCTTCCGCCTGACCGGATTATCCTAAAAGCTTACACGAGTGTGGGTCTTTTTCATTTATTTTATTATTATAAAAGAGTTCCCTTTTAAAATCGCTAATAACTAACATATTTTCTAATTATCCCTTTTTCAGACCTGACTATATATATATACATGTGTTGCAAAATATCTAAGAACTACTTTTAACTTTTAGGAAGCTATAAAAAGATTCAAACATTTCAAAGTTTGTATGTAATTAAAAGTTTAAATAATCCATAAAAATAGTCCAGAACTTAAATAGCCTTTATTTAATAATGTGGGGGCACTTACTAAGAGTTCCCATATACAATAAAGTGGAATTAATTGACAATTTAATTATGGGGACACCATAACAGTCAACATTATTCCCTAGGGCAATGCACATACAAATAAAGTTTGCCGAATTTAGAATCAGAGAGCAAGCCAAAGAAGCACAGGCTTAGCCTGCCACCTACAGAGGTGTTGTTTGGAAACTTGGAGCACACTGCTACCACAAATCTATTTTATTTATTCAAGCTGCCACTTAAGAACATAGCTAATCTTTTTTTTGAAAAACTCAAGCCCCAAACCTTTAACCCTTCAGTTATGAAATTGCTACCTTTGTCTATTGGCTACCATGGCTCACTTTATAGATATAGAAGAGAAAAGAAACTCAGAGACTTCAAAATGCTGATTTACCTAATTAAAAATAAAAAAATACTAACAGATTATTAAAAATTACTGACCATCTTCAATATAGTAATTGAGAAATAAAAGAGTAATTGTCATACAACTAAAACTTTTTTTTTTTTGTTTTTGCTATTCTGTATAATGCAAGTTGTAAGTGTACTTTGTCATCAATTTAAACATAAAACAAGTTCTAAGATGTGGTTAAGACTTATAAGAATGAAATAGGAGGACATTTCAAATAATTTCCACACTCAGACAGAAACACAATGAAATATACGTAGTGCAGTTACATCAAAATAGTACAATAAAAATTGCAAAAGCATGTAATGATAAGCCTTATATATTACTATAGAAAACTTAAAATATTATAAAGCAACTTACTAAAATCCTAAATTTAATAAACAGCAAAGTAAGGATGTGTGGTAATATGTGGCGATAGTGTTTGATCTGTGGATATACATCAACTAACCAAACCACAAAGGCCTGTATAACCATGAGAAAATTGCATATCTCCCTGCCCTCCAGACAAACATTAAAAAAAATTATACTAGCTTTTAAAGATATTTTTCAGTTGCTCACAATTTTGCCACACGAACGATGGCCAAATGGCTAGGGTGCTGCCCTTCGGAACCGAAGTTCGTCGGTTCGAATCCCACTATGGCATGGATGTTCGTAGCCATTCGGAATCGGCTTTAAGCAGTAGATCCCGGTCTCATTAGCCCTCGTATTGCAAAATGTAGACCGTAGTGCTCCAAACCACAATTTTGCCTTTAATTTAAAATATTTTTAGAATAAGAAAATAAAATTTAAATATTCAAATAAAATGCAAATGTATGCTCCAAAACTAATTTTTAATCAAATACTGACCAATACTAACCAATCTGAAAAATACTGACTTTTTTTTATATAAAACTGAACTTTTTATCACTCTGAATATGTCCCAAACTATTAAAACTTAAAAGCTTTATGCAGATCATACAAAAACACAAAGTGTACTCTGTGACACATTACACTTATAATACATGATTAAACATGCAATAATTCCACATTCCTACACATATACTAATTTAATTACCTGTTACTTCCACAAGCTAGTAAGGATTTTTCAGAAGTAATAATAAATGAACAATCTGAACCACAAAAAACTTTTTCAGGCTTCATATTTTTATATGATATTTCAACTTCTTTTGGAAAGATTTGATAGCCAGATTTCTTAAGACCAAGACAACCTGGAAACGTTTGAAACAAATTTTAGGTGACATTTTATAATTAAAAGCTGAATTAAACAATATTATTTTAACAGTTTTGTTATAATAAAATAAAATGAATTAAGACATATCAAATTAGAAAACATACCTAATTCAAATACAATCAGGGTTTAATCTAGGTAGGGATTATACAACACCCTGCAACATTTGTTCTTTGATTAAAAAAATTCAGCTCCACATGCCCTGATACACACAAAATAATAATAATAATGCATTTTTTTCAAGGTATAGTGCTAATTTTTTTAGACATACTGTCCATGTTTTGCCTTTAGCACCCTGGTTTAAATTTTTTTTTTTTTTTTTTTTTTTTTTTTTTTTTTTTTTTTTTTTTGAGGATGGAGGGGATTGGGGAGGGGTCTAGAATGAATTCAGAATACAACTATATAATAAATATATTTATTAAATAGGAATGATGTGATAAATTTCTTTAACACAAAGGCTAAGAGATAAAAGTCTGAAGGTCTACTGTAAAAAGTAGAAACTTTATTACATGTGAAATAAGAGCAATAAATAAAAGAAAAAAATGTGAAGAAGAATATTACATGTACTTTAATTGTTTTAATCCCAGATAATTATGTAAAACACATTTTTAAAAATTGATAAAATAAACAAAAAATTTCAAAAATACTACTACAATATAAAGATAGCTCTATTTTTTAAAAAATATATTAATAGTTTTGAGTATACTTAAAAATAATTTAAGAGGTATTTATGGATTGATTGGTTATTATATACAAATGTAAATGTAAAATTACATTTATTAGAACTAAAAAACTACTTTTAATTTAGTTTTTTCTTAATATAGAAGTTTTAGATGTATTTTTTAGAGAATTAATTAGCAAAAATATCACTTGCTAATTAATATGTTTACAGGCTTTGTTTAATATGCAATTTTTTTATAAGAATTTACCTACAAATTCCTACACAAATTTCTTAAAAAATTTTGAATGACATTTCCAAAATTATAAACTAGATGCTAATTTAATCGTATTAAGGCAAAGTGATGTGCCTTATGTTTAATGAGCACAGCTAGAGTGAAAGATATTGACTTGAATTATTTAACAAATTTGAACCAAAATGCAGCTACTAAAATTTGCTACCATAGACAGCTGTGTGGTTTCTTTAGACCTAAGGCTACTCCTACTATAATGATGTACTTTTTATGATTGATTTATATATTTTCAACAAAGATACATTAGTATGTGAAATTTCAAAATTCTACTGTATCGGTAAGTAGGTGAAAAGTTAATGAAATATTTGTACCAAACCAATAGTTTAAAATAGAAAGTGTTGGTAAAAACATTATAATACCTAAGGTAACATATGAATACTAAACAAAACATAAAACATTACATGAACTATAATTACCATGTGAATCATACCCCCAAGCATAAACTTTATTTTCATCAGATACAGCTAATGCATGTTTTGGACCACAAGCAATTGAAATAATATTATGACTGAACAGTGCTTCAACAATTTTAGGCTATAAATGGAATAATTTTATAAAATAAATTAATTATTCATCAGAGGTTTTTCAAACATTTAATAAACATTATAAGTTAGATAATTATATGCAAGACTAAAATAAACTGACAATGACAACATATTTAAGTAATATGCTATGTATAAATACAATGTAAACAGGGCAATTTACTTCCAATCACAGTCCTTCAATTTCCTTCCTACAAATAATTTTCCTCTTATAATTCTTATGAACATATTTTGCAAAAGAATACTTTTCATTTATTCTCTAAATTTGGAAATAAGTATTAAAATTAACATGACTATTAAAAATCTATTTTTGGAGCAGAGGCGATTAAAATATTAATATTTCTTAGTAGAGGGATACAAATTATTTAGAAAACTTAGATAATTTTCTGTGACTGAACTAAAGAAATGATTTTAATATTATAGAATTAATCTCTTAAGATTAAAAGTCATATAACTGGCTGTAACCTAGTATATGTATTGATCAATATTTACTTACATTAAATACAATTTAGAGCTCAGTACCCAGCAATATGTCAACCCCCTTATGCTTTTTATTGATTAATTTTATATAAAATCTTTACAGTTTTTCATAAAATTTTAAAAATTTGATCATATGAACATCCACAGATATCAAGCAAAAATATTTTTATAGAGCTATTTTTTACTAAAAATAATGTAAAGAACAAACAAATAAGATACCTAATAGATATAAAAGGGGAAAGCCTGTAGTGAAATTACAGCTAATTTATTATCTACTAAATCGAATAGCACAATTATTTCCATATATGAAAACAAATACATTCTCATTAAATAAAATAACTTTTTTTTTAAGCTCTAGGAGATTTCACAATTTTAATAGAGTTAAAAAGTTTATAATTAAAATGTAGACAAGAAACTAACTTTAAAAATTTAGAAAATAAATATGAGACTGCTTTATTTCTACAATATTTTGAGTGATAAAATATTTACAAACAAAACAATACCAAATGTAGTAGCAAATTAATTATTGGTGTGTGCAACAAAAAGTTATATTTTGCATCTGTGAACATTGGCATTACCTTTCCACATACACCACAATCACTAAATGCAAGCAGTATTGGAGCAGTTAAGACCAGGAAAGAAGTTTGAACTACATTCAGTGAATAAAGGCCTCATTGGTTTGCAGGATTTGACCTTCCGTTCAAAGACTGACCCCCTTGCCCCCTCAAATGTAATGGAGGAGGTATTTTTTTAAGTTAGTAGGTGTTGGAGAAGTAAAAAGCAAGATTTTTTCCCCCTTCTAATCTCAACAGATGTTGGAGCCCCAGACAAAGGATGCAACCAATGGCATTTTTGATGGTCAAGTGCAGCCTTTTCAGAGTCTAGCTAGAGTGAATTACCTGTATCTACAGCTGATCATATCTAATTAGGCATTTATATAAACTAATATTTTAACAACAACAAAAAAAATTTGGTGTGTTTAATAATGTCTTCAAATTTTACTTTCAATTTCAAATCAATGTTACAGCATGTTACTCTGATGATGAAATATGAGAAGCTGTTGTAAATTCTTTTTTCCCTTCTTAGAAAGTTTTAGTTTTATAACCTGCTGAAAACAGTTTTTAGAAAAAAACTGAAGGAAAGTTACAAGGAAAACTTAAAATGTAGAAAAAACACTTACAATTAAGTTTTTTTTAAAAAAAAAAGAGTGATACAGGATAGTAGAATAAAGAATGTCTGAAATATGTAATTTTTATGCATAATGCCTCAAAGTTGGCAAGTATGAACATGCAATTAAAACAACACTGCAGACTGCAGGGTATACAACAGTATTGCAGCTTTAATAACTAATCACTGAAATCTACTCAAGAATATTAAAAAACTATATAACTAGTAAACAGTTACTATCTTAAATGATGAATAATAATTGCTGAAACATGTTTGGCATATTTTACATGAACTGTTCAGTTTTGTGCTTTTCTATGCACAAATGGCAGCACTAATTTTCATTATATTGTACTTGCATTTTTATAAAGAATAACCATTATATTTGCCTAAAATATTGGGTTGGCAACTAAGTAATTGCGGATTTCCCTCATAGATAGCGTCAGTTGAATTTTTAGGTTTGCAGATGTAGTACAAATGTAAAACACATTTTGTTATTTGATAGTTGGCAATTCAGCTGTCAATCAGTAAAGAAAGTTTTTTGATCGGTTGCGTAGTTTTCTCTTGGCCTTCATTGAAGAATGGAAAATCAAAAGGAACATTTTCGTCATATTTTGCTTTTTTATTTCTGCAAAGGGAAAAACTCATTGCAAGCTCATAAAAAGTTATGTGATGTTTATGGTGACGAAGCCTTAAAAGGCCGGCAATGTCAAAATTGGTTTGCCAAATTTCGTTCTGGTGATTTTTCACTCAAAGATGAAAAATGCTCTGGTCGTCCAGTTGAAGTTGATGACGTCCAAATCAAAGCAATAAGGGATTCGGATCGCCACAGTACAACACGTGAGATTGCAGAGAAGCTTCATGTATCACATACATGCATTGAAAATCCCTTAAAACAACTTGCCTATGTTCAAAAACTTGATATATGGGTTCCTCACGAACTGAAAGAAACGCATTTAACGCAACGCATTAACAGCTGCGATTTGCTAAAGAAACGTAATGAAAATGATCCATTTTTAAAACAACTGATAACTGGCTATGAAAAATGGGTTGTTTACAACAATATCAAGTGGAAAAGATCGTGGAGCAGGCCAGGTGAACACACTCAAACAACATCAAAAGCTGATATTCATCAAAAGAAGGTTTTGTTATCAGTTTGGTGGGATTACAAAGGAACTGTCTACTTTAAACTCTTACCACCCAACCTAACGATCAATTCTGATGTCTACATTAAACAACTAACGAAATTAAACAATGCAGTTGAAAAAAAGCGGCCCGAATCAACAAATCAAAAAAAAGGTGTTGTATTCCATCATAACAATGCAAGGCCACACACATCTTTGGTCACTCGGCAAAAATTATTGGAGCTTGGTTGGGATGTTTTGCCACATCCACCATATAGTCCTGATCTTGCACCATCTGATTAATTTTTGTTTCGATCTTTACAAATCTCCTTGAATGGTAAAAATTTCAATAATGATGGTAATTTCAAATTGTACCTGATTCAGTTTTTTGCTAATAAAAACCAGAAGTTTTATGAACGTGGGATTATGATGCTACCTGAAAGATGGCAAAAGGTCATTGATCAAAATGGGCAATACATTACAGAATAAAGTTATTTAGTTCCATGAAAAAATTGTCTTTGATTTTCTAAAAAAAATCCGCAATTACTTAGTTGCCAACCCAATATTAATATTTTTTTCAGTTCTGTAGGAGAGTTGCTTGAGCAGGCAAAGGTTTTTGAGGCTCTTGCGAAACAGGATCTTTTGGATCTAGTGTAAGCTTTCCTAAATCAGGATAGTAACAACAACAGAAGGGTGGCTTTAAATTCTGTGAACTAAAGCAACTTTAAATGGAGGAACAAAAGAAGTTTCATAGATATTTTAATTAATTTGTTTAAGTACACAATTGATGAGTTTGTTCAAAGTTTGCATTCAATATTTTCCCTCAATACTTGTTTTTTGAATGTATGATTGTTATTAATAAAAGGCTGGAAAAAAAAAGTAAGCTTTTGATCTTCAGTTCTTTTATAGCTTAGAATCAACACTATTTTTAGAAATCGAAAAGTACATTTAAAATATATCCTTTATTAATTTTAACATTAGGGTTAAAATAGTTTAACAGCCCTAAATGTATGGAAAGAATTTCTAGTTGAACATACTGTAGTTTGTGGTTTACTACAAGACATATAAGTACCCTATGATCGTTCCACTGTATCTAAACACTTAGGTTTTCACGAATATAGTTTATTTGTTAGTTAACAGCTAAACAGTTAGTTAACAGAGTTGTTTGGCAGACCTCAAATACAGAGACTTTACATTTCTGTTAATAAGACCAAAGGCTGATTCAATGATTAATGTTCATGCATATAAGTAGTTTGTAGTTTATGTTATGTCTGAGTTAAGTAAATAAAAATGCAAATCAAAATTAATGGCTCTGTTTTCAGTTTTTTTTGTCAATTTTTTATAAAATAAAAAATTTAATTACAAGTCATTAGCTATTATATAAGCAGTTCCCAATGCAGAAAACAAAATTGGCTTTCTATATGGATCAGTTATACCATTAATATACATTTTAAAAGCATTTACATTTATAAAATTTTAATAATTTTCAATAAGTTCAAATCTATTTTAAAAATTAAAGTCATAAGTTGTATTAATATTAATTAAATATAACTATTTAAAATCTTACTTCTGTAACATCTTTGTTTAGAGAATGCCCTAAACATCCAGAAGATGCTTTTCCAAATGAAAATATCACTCCATTATCTATGTAAGTAAAAATTAATGTTAAATATGATCAGAAAAAACTTGCAGCTCTAAAAATCTTGTTATTTACAAAAATAACTTTTTAGAAATTATGCCATCATATTTTTAACTAATGCAAAATACCCCAAAGTAAATTTTCTCTTCAGAAATATAACACTACTTATATTATTAACTTTTATGTTTTGTCCCTGTTTTATTGTTATAAACTGAAAGTGAAGAAATATACATTTTTTATAATACACATTCTATTACATATATTAGTAAAAGTCCCATTTTTAGGAAAATAAATTGCTAATTTAGCAATGATTCTTTATAAAGGCATTTATAATTCTTTACCTCTAATACAAGTTGGTGATAGATATACTTCTGTATATTTTTTTAGTTATATTAAAATATTTGTAAAAATACTTTCAATTTTCTAGCAACAACACTCTTTAATAAAACTCAGTTTTTTAGTTAATTAGGTTTTAATAGTCAACGTACCTGATTGACAAATTGTGAAATCATTTCCACTAGAAACAGAAACAATATTAACTGCAACTCTTTCATCCATGATACAAGAAACATATCCTGGATATGTAATGATTTCTTGATTATTATCCTCATCTTGTACCTATAATAAAGATTAAAACAAATTTTTAGATGTAAATTATTCAAGATTAAATTTAAATCATGAATATGGTTTACTTTTAATTAGGAGATATTTTCCTTCTTCTCTTGTATACAGAATATATGAAAAGAAGTATTGTAACTACTAAAAAAATACAACCTTGATGCATGCATAAATATCCCTGCTTCATGTTTGAAATTTTTATTTCTGCAATTATCCATCAGTAAGTAAACATAATAGAGTTGGGTTTTATATATCAAAATCCAGTTTTTCGTATGACAGGTTTAAACTGTGTTTTAAAGTATCCATCTACGTTGAAAACGTCATTTTTTGCCAAAAATCATAATTTTTTTTATTTCTCTATTGTAAAATTTCAACTTTTAGGCTTCTAAATATGTTTTTGTTTTGTCTCTATGGCATTTTAATGAAAAGTTACAGCTGTTTAAACATCAGTGACAGCTGTCAAAACAAAACGGAAGTAGCGACTTCGGAACCGGAAGTTGTGAATTTAAAGCCTTTTAAAGAGCATTTTTTGGACAAAACTTTTTAAACTTTCAAGAAGATTAATTTAAACATTTTTCTAGTATTTTTAATAATTAGAAAACTTGCTAATTAGAAAGTTTTGAAACAAGAAAGTGTGGGGAATTTTAAACATGTACTTTAACTTTTTAATAGTTAAAGTTGCTTTCATAAACTTCAAATGCGTTTTTCTCAGAACAGTATTTTTGTTTTTCTCAGAACAGTATTTTTAATAAAATGTTGAAACTTGAAATGAGATTTCTCAAAAAGTTCTTAAAATATTTTGTTGAAAATTATTATGAATGCTTTTGATAGTATTTACTAGTGAATGACCTAAAAGCTTTAAATATGGATAATTTTTAATGATGTTACACTCAGTTAGATATAAAGGTAATGAAAATTCGTTAAAAATCCAATGTGTATGATTTTGAAGGACCAAAATTTTTTATCAAACGTAAATTAAGCAAAGATTTTAGGTGATTCACTAGTCCATCGTATAAGAAATGTGTTGTATAAAAAAATATTGAAATAATTTAATTTATTAAAAAATTAGACCTTTTGACAAAACCCAATTTTTTTACTAAATTTTCTTCATTTATTAGATATTTTATAAAAACTTCTCCCGGAATAAATATTTTAAGAGAAATTATCTATGATAATATAAAAACAAATCTAAGAATGCAAAAACATTAACTAGTTTCTACGTTTAAAGAAAAAAGTTCTCTGAACGTACACGGATACCTTAACTGGATTAAAACCATCAAAAACTCAAACTCAAGAGTGTTATTTTAAATATGCAACACAATTACCAGTAATTGATCACTTTTAATTATATTTTCTTATTTAAAGTAATTTTGTCTTATGCAATTAGATTCAAATTAATCAATAAATATTAATTGGATTTAGAATACAATTAACTGGAACACAGAATACAATTAATTGGGACACAGGATACAATTAATAGTACATCTTAGAGTACCATAAAAAGCATTTAAAATTTTTTCATATTTGAAATAGGACAATCTACTTAAAGATAACAAGATTAACCCCTTTGCAACTAATGTCTCGTATACACAACACAGCGATTTCACTCTTATCAGTCCAGCATTGCCTCTACGCAATAATATACAGTTGATATTGAAAGACTAGTAGCATATGCGTAATAGGAGATCTGAACATTTTATTTTAATTTTTAAATGCTAGATTTAATTACTAGATGGCGTAAACGGCAACAGGTTTCACAATGGTTGACTCGTATAACATTTACATGCTGGTCCTCAAGGGGTTAAACAAATGTAGTTGTGTGTTAAATATATAATCTTTAACTAGCCCAGATAAAAATTATCATGTAACATTCTATAATACATTAACAAACTTAAGCATTTATCAATACCTGACAGATTTGAGAAGTTTTGAATGTATATTCCAAAGTTTAAAAAAAAAAAAAAAAAAAAAAAAAAAAAAAAAAAAAAAAAACCTTATTCAGTGGAAGCTGAACTTTTGGAAAAGAAAGAAGAATAACCTTATCAAACTTAGAAGCATCAGTGTTATTTTAAATCCTTTAAAATTAGTAATACCTTTCCAGTCTGTTACAGGATAACTCAAATTTGCAAAATCACAAAAAGAGTAAGGTGAAAGGAATATGAAATATTTTTATTATAAATATTTTCATTTTTTTAATTATTAAGAACCAATTAATGAAATTATACATGAACATAACTTTTTACTATTAAAATCAAGCATGTTTCTAGACTATATGCTGATAAAAAATACTTACTCTAACATCTTGATTTGTCTATAGTAAATAATTTGTAGTTAATTAGTAATAAAATAATTCAATAATTCAATGGTAAATTATTCATAGTAAAATAGTACTCCTGAAAAATGTTTGGGTTCTTAAGCGACTAGCAATAATTAATATACAATAGTGAATGACTTGTAATGTAATTTTATTGCAACAGCAGCTAACACAAATTTTATAAGTTTCTGACATTTCTTAACTACCAGGTTTTGATATGAAGGACAAAACCATGGTTAAAACCATATAAAACTGCCACAGTTCTAAAACCTAACAACCCTGGAACATATATCCCCAAAGCACAATGAACTAAATAAATGAAATTCAATCTAATTATTTTATACTGAAATTGCAAGACAATATCAATTTTGGATTCAATGTGTTGATCAGGTGAAGTATTGTGAAATAATTTGTTTCAGAATTTCATAGTACAAAATTTTGTACAGAAAAAAGATTGCCGATTTTTGGCAATTTTTTCAATGACTACCAAAATTAAACTAATATTTTCAATTACAAGTATGATTTTAAAATATATTATTAAATTAATAATTATTACAAACATTTTTAAATTATAAAAAACATTTGAGAGAGGAGGAAGTCTGGTACAACTCAAAAAAAAATTTAAGCAACTGTACAGAATTAAATATTTCTTATACAAATTTATTTTAACAGTATAAAATATAAATTTATATAAAGAATTATATAGATTAAAATTTTAATTATTAAATTTTATATTATTTTAATAATCCTTTTTTAGCTTTCATTTTTAAAAATTATATGAATTTTTTTAAAAATTCCAATCTATATTTCTAAAATAAAATTATCAAAGACAGGTATAGAAAACCAAATATCTATTGAAGCCATAAACAACAAGAATTTAAAAAGATACTTACAGAAACATAAGGTGATGAAATCTGCCAATTAATTAACAGACCACTGCTTGTTAAACCAATTTTTTGATTTGCACCCAGAGAAACCTTTTTAATAATACCTTTAGGAGCAGGAGGTAATTGAATAGGATTTAGAGAAGAACTTTGAAAAAACCAAACTTTATGATTATCTTCAACTTTATTAACCCATGTTTTAGTTTGAGAAGATCCAGAAAATGAATCTATAACAAGAAAAGAAAATGCATTGTAGTGTCTTTATGTCTTAACAAAACCTATGGTTGAAACTAAAAACAGTCTTAACAAAACCTATGGTTGAAACTAAAAACAAACATTTATTACATTTACTATTTTACAAATTCAACTCTTAGACTACAATCATGCAACCAGTGACATAACATCTGGATTATACATCTGTGTTTATCAATTAAGTACAATTTTTAAAATTAAAAACACAAGTCTTTTTAAACAAAATTAAAAAAAAAGTTTGTTTTTACATGAAAGCATGTATAATTTACTTTTTAACATAATATTCACAAACACTAAAACAAATTGTAACATAGAAACAGCTTCTGAATTCCGTACTCATAGAAATCTGACACCTGACTATGCACTAGCCAAACATTTGGTTTTGTGACCCAAATGAACACCAGCATGAGCAATTTTAAAATAATTTAAGTTTTGTACTGCAATTCCATAAAAGGCAGATTTTTAAGTCTGAAAAAACTGATTTAATAAAGATGAAAACAAGCAGAGTTAGTGTAGTCGGCAAAGGCATCAATCTCATAACCAGAACAGGGTAAGTTCAAGACTAAGATTAGCCATAGATTTGCCATGTCCAATAATGGCTGCTGAGGCACATAAAATAGGTGTTTGGTTGCAATGTCCTCCAGGTTCCAAAACAATACCTTTGGAAGTGGTAGGCCAAGGCTGGGGGGTGGGATCTTCTGTTTAGTCTCTGCTTCTAAGTTAAGAGGACTTTGTGTTGTTTTAAGGAGTAATGTTGGCATTAAAATGGTGCTCCTATAATAAAATGGACAACAAATATTTGCAATCTGGTTGTGGTTATTCAAAACCATGGAATGAGATTGGTCTCTTGGATAAATAAAAAGGGTACAACTGAATTCAAAATTAAAGAAATATAACAAATTAAAATTGATAAAATAAAAGAAGTCAAATATGGCAAAAAAAAAACAAGAAAGATTTTATAACCTGAAAATACATTTCAAATGCTATCAAATGAATCAAATTATTTAAAAGATTTTAATTATTCTAGTACATAATTAAAAGGGAAATATATCAACCAAAACAGAGCAGTCAAAGAGAAAAACCTAATTGCAATTTAGATTTCCTATTTCCACAACTCCTTCCCTGAACAATTTGGACCTGCCTAAAACTTCTGAGTTGACCTGAATCCCTAAGTTTTCTTCAAGATCAAACCAGCTAATTCAATATATATAAACAAAAGCCTAATTTTGATGAAATTAATCTATTGGGTTCTTGAATCATTAGTTGAATTGTCTCTTGACTCTGTTATGTTCCTAGCACCAAATATTTTACTCTTATTTAAGAGCCATTGTAGATATCAGGGTCAGTTTTTAAGAGGAACATACCCAGCTCCCTTAAATTTATAGCTAAGTCATTTGATTGCCCTTTTTTTAGATGAGGTGATTTGTCCAACTCTTCTCTTAATAAAACAATGTGTAGTAGGAGGTGAATTGAAAAACCGGATTGTTCCCCCCACTTCTGATCATTTTAAATATCTGTAGGAGATAAGCTTGGCTTAAGATTGTGTTTTGACATGTGAAACATTCCATGCTAATGCAAGTTGTGTTAATAAATAAGACATAGAAGCCTTTTGAAGGAGCCAAATACTTCTGAAGAATGATGGGTTACATTTTTTATGTATAGCAGATGAATATTGCTCTTCCTGAAAATCCCATAACTTCTAGCAGGCAATACTGTTAGAAATTCATGATGCTAAAAAGTATATAAATAGTGTATATACATAGCATATAAATAGTATGAATATTGTTCATAAAAATTTAGAATACAGATTTTTATATGAGATTTACTAGTAAAATTTCTTTCAGTTTACCAGTAAATATTTACTGGTAAGCTGGTTTCCTAATATTACAAACCCTAATTTATTCCAGATATTGGTATCTTGTAGTCAAGGGCTCTGGATATCCAAATTCCAGAGTCTGGGAAAATAAATATTTCACTCCTAAATGAAGCATATCAAAAACAGTATTCTAAATTTTTTTTCAAATGAAAAGTAGAATTAAAAAATCTCCAACACATGTTGGCTAAAAAAACAATTACCAATTTAAAAAAAATAGAAAAAAGGAACCTACAAGATTTATTCTATTTGTGAATTGATTTACTTACAACTTTTGGAATATGAACTATCGACATTCATACTTGATGCAGGTGACTTTAATAATTTTTTTGATCTGAAACGAAATGTTACAAAAATATTTTTACATAAATACATAAATAAACTATATACATACATACACACACACACACACACACACATATATATATATATATATATATATATATATATATATAATATATATATATATATATATATATATATATATATATAATTTAAGGTACAGTTTAGATAAAAAAAAATTTTCATTTTCTAGAAAAGTATTTAATACAATTTGAAACTTCTGTCAAATGAAGAACACTTTCCTTAAACCTTCTAGTAAAGAATGAATCACAAGAGAATTGAGAGGGTTATTAAAAATATTGCAGAAAAAAAAAATCTGAATTAAAATGAAAATATTTGAATGTTGTTCACCCTACATAGGTAAAAGTTGGAAGTAATCTATAACTTTCACAAAATACTGGCATTGGCAAAGTATTTATTATATACATTTTTGTGAAAAAAGAACTGTTTAAATAACTTTAAAATAGGTGCTATTAGTATTTTTGTACAGATGCCTATTTTTGCATTATTTTTACTCATTACATATTATGTGTATATAAATTGCTAGTAGTCAGGACACAAAATACTAGCCAGAAAAATAATCACATTTACAGGCAATACAACATAGACCACTTCAAGAGGATAGCATATTGTCCTTTGCCATACTGGAATGAAATCAGAATTCAGTTGCTGGTGAAATCATAGGTGCCTGAAAGGACTCTTTGATAATTTATCAGCCAGCAAATGGTAATTATAGTCAGTTCACATTGCATGTAGCATTGTCTTTAATAAGAACAATGTTAAACTGCACCTGTCATAAAAACCTATAATGCTTAAGATGAGAGGGAAGGGTATTACTAGCTTGTAGTTATTCACTAATATGGTGAAAATGTGTTCTTTAAAATATATTTTACTGTTTTAACAAAAAAACCACTAAAAAAATTGTGCATTATATACAAAAATTGAGCATTATATTTAGTCTTAAAAAAAAAAAAAAAAAAAAAAAAAGAGAGTTTGAGATATTTGATATGGTAATTGTCTAAAAACAGATTCTATTAATCCTAACAGCCTTTATTAGGATTTTTTTGTATCAAGCAATCCAATTTAAATAAAACTGTGAGCATTCTTATATTATAAATATATTTTCACTTTACCTAGATTTACTGTTACTATATGGTAGGGAGAAAAATCAGAAAAAGAAAATTGACTGAAAGGAGATATTTTTTTAGTTATATTAAATTTAAAAAAGAAAACAAACTCCTATTCGTAATTCTTTTTTTCAAATTTCAGATTAAAAAAAGCCTTTTTTTTACTGCTGAAAATTAATATACATGTTAGCCTAAGTTAAAATATTAAATATATTTTTTTTCATAAGCAGTTTTTTGCTTCATCTACTAATGGTCAAATATGCAGTAGCCTGTTCATTAATTTCCAGTTTTCTTGCAATGCATCCAAGTTTTAAATTTAAAAATATTCTCTGAAAAAATATATATATATATGTAACCATTGTGAAAGTTAATCTGACAGTCACAAATAATTATTGTGTAGCCCCTACTGCTTTTTACTTGCCTGGGCTATTGGGTAAGGAGAAGCCTAAGCAGCTAGACTAATTGAAGATGTTCCAGATGAGGAATACTGAAGCACAAGTCCAAGTAGAACTTAAATTTTAATTTAGTTAAGAGAACTTCATGTGTTTCATAGTCAAAGGCAGAAGATAGAATGATCCTCAAAACATGTGATGGAACAGGGTTGGGCCCTAAAGAGAGGTGAAGAGAAGAATTCCCAAGAAAAAGTAGTTTAGTTGGCATTATTAACAAGAAAAGGCAGCTTAGATCGGATGGGAGAAACTGAGCCACTTACCAGTAACAGATGGAAAATGTGGTGAGTGGACAGAAAATTTACATTTATTTGCACAGAAAGCTCTGTGAAATGGGTTGTAAGAGTTTCCTGGCATGGACGCTCCTTTAATTATGATATTTTCTGGTTAGGGAAAATAGATTGGAAGGAAATAGAACAGGAAAGAGAACTTTTTATAAGATATTAAAGTGAAATAATTTTGATATTTTACACACACACACAAACATATATATATATATATTATAACAGTAGTTGAGCCATCTCTTAGCAATATTTAAATTAAATGTTTATATTTCTAAATATAACAGAATATGATAATAAAATAATACAATGACATAATTTAAAGAAATGTGTAAGTATCACCAACTTAAACTTAATTTTTGCTGCCCAAACTGCAATTTTTTTAATTGTTATACAACAAGCGGACAGTATAGACACAAAAATGCAGAATGTATGAGATGCAAAGCCAATCAAGAAGGAAAGCTCAGTAAAGTTTTCTTTCACTTTAAGCACTAAAAAAACAAAATAGATCTTAATATATTATCTAAATTTTTAAATATATCTAAACATATACCTATTTGTACAAGGGATTGATCCAATATCAAAATATATTTCAGGTACCACATTAATCATGAATGGTTGGCCCCTTATTTGATCTGCACTTGGCCTTTGATTGGGATCTAAATGTAGCATACTCATCAAAAGCTTTTTTAATTCAGAGCTGTAAACATCAGGTACAGGATCATAAGTTCCTTTCATTATTTTCATCACTAGAGCTGGAAGAGTCTAAAAGTATATTTAATAAGTAAGCTATGTACATGAATTGAGTCTATAAATTAATAATAAATATAATAATAATAATTGCATATCATAATTTACAGACCACAGTCAAAAAGTAGTTTGTAGAATTCTTATGTATTGTTATAGTAATTTTTCTTTTTTGGTAAATGTAGATGGCACTATAAACAATACTCCAAAATTTTAAATATCTCTTATAATTTACAATATTGCCACATTGACATATTGTGATTTTTCCAGCCTTATACAGATAAATTTACTTTTCCAGCAGGTGAATAAACTGATCTTGAGTTTAATCACTATATGTGATATAAACTTCACTTTGCAGTACGATGTTTACATATGATATCAAATAAATCTGTAGTCATAATTTTTTTTCCTTTTGTATAAATGACATTCTATGATGCTTATAATAATAGCTCATCACTTATAAGGCCAAGCTATATAGCATTCAAAGTGGTTTAAATTTCATACCTATTTTTTTTATATTTTCAAGAGTCTAAAATCTCAGATTTAAGGAAATGATCACATTGGTGGTGAAAAAAAAAACTTTTAGAAAAATTTACTAAAGATACATTGGAATGTGACAAATTCACAACAAAAAGAATTTCTAAAAATTCCAGGTAAAACAGCAGTTATCTCTGAATCTTCATTGTGTTACCACTTTTATAAATAAAAATTAACTCTGAAGCCCTTTTTCTAAAGGGCTAAAGGCTTCTTAAAACAGTATTTTTTCATATTCCAATAACTCTATTTTAAAATCAAATTACTACAGAGCATTCAATTTTGTAAGATTATTAATTTATAAATGTACTTTTTATTACACCTCGATTTAACCTAATTGTTGTTGTAGAAAGTAGTATATTGTAAAATTGAATTTAAAATTCATAATAAAATTAGAAAATGTAATAATAAAAGTCATTAATTATATTAATGAATTTCAATACATTTCTAAACTGAGATTTAGTGTAAAATATAGAAGGTTAGATAGAAATATGCAAAATATTAATATTTGCATTTAATACTTAGACATAATTATAACTACAGTAGAATTTTTAAAAACCTTGGACGGAAATTTTTTCATGTTGTCTTTATCTTTTATTTAATAATTATTATTATTAAATATATTGTATTCTTCTCCCATGAGTTCAGCGATTGAATGAACTTTGGATAAGATGACCCAAGAAACATTGATTTCTTAACAAAAAGATCACAAAGTAAAGCTCAATCCTTAAAGAACAATTCAGAACAATCTACTATATATTTCCAAATATAAGCCTATCTGTATGTATGTCCAGAGTGTGATTTTCCTTCAAAAAGTTATCCAAAATTTAAAGCCTATATATAACTTGATATAACATTCTGTAACATTCATATATGTCACCAAGAAGTAGAAAGTGTTGCCCATCAGGTAAAATGGGAGAAATGTTTCCAATCAAATTGCTATAAAATAAAATACTGTACCATTAAACTTTTAGTTTCAAACTTTTTTTTTGCTATGGCATCCGATTTAAGTACCATGGAGGTAGAGGTTTGGTCGTACCACTAGACGAATATAATGGCATCTCTTAGCATGGATCGACAGTTGCGAAGAAAACCAAATTTTCAAGCTGTTTTTATTATAATTTTATGACTTTTCTAGATTACTGCTCTGGCACCCATTTTGAGAATCATGTCACTAGACATATTTCTTTTACTCAGATGCCAATAACAATAGCTTCAAATCTAATAACCAAATCTGAAGGCAGCACTTTTTCATAAACTTAAACAATATAAGTAAAAACATTCAAAAGCTGCTAATTTTGGCAATTTTTTCATTGCTTCTGGCTTATGCTGAAACACATTTTTTTAAATATTAGCTACTACAATTCACTACAGATGTAGTGTTGCTGTTTTGGCAAAATTATAAATAAAGGTAAAAGTCATTGCAAATTTATTTTTCAAACTTTATTTTTTCTCATTTTAAAAATTTTGAAAATTTCATCTAATTTTTTGAAATTATATATTTTTTTCATTATTTTATGCTTTAAGAAAAAAAGTTTTGTTTAGTTTTGCCAATTCTATGACTTTTTGTTGCCAACAGCAAAAAATGTCACCAAGAAGGGCATATACTATATCTGTTCCTTGGATCCATATATAAGCTGATCCCCCAACTTTAGATTTATGAAAAGCTCCCAAAATTCTTGGTTTAAACATGGAAATATATAGTAATTAAGAATAGATATCATAGAATAACCCAGTACACTCTTGTGCCATTCAATGCACAGTGCTTACAAAAACATATTATATACAACAAGCACTAATCCACAACAGCAAATGAGGCAAAATAACATGTCTTTTGACTCTTAAGTCTGCTAAGAGAATGCAATATACTGGGCTGTATTTACAAGTATTCAAACATTTTAAGATATTTCAGGACTAAATATGCTGCCAGATATGTCACCAAATTTTGCACTAAATATAGATACTAAAGCCTTGCCAGGAAGCCAAAATATACATATTTACAAGTTCATAATAATATAAACTTGAATTATTTTTTCAAACAATATGTTGAAATGCAGGAGAAAAAATGCTATGCTTTAGTCATCGGTTTCAAAGCTAGAATATTTTTTACATTGTTCTAAATATCAAAATTTTTACTTGTTTGAACATGATCTGTTCCATTAAAGATAAATTAATCTTAAATAATCTTAAATTCTTAAGATCTGTCCCCTTAAAGAATTCCCAATATATATATATTGAAAAATGATTTCAGCATTAATGGATTAAAAAACGACATCAGATTTGAAATTACATATATTAAATATGCCAAATAAAACCACAACACAATAAAAAAATTAAACTATACAAATATTTTTTTTAAAATACTTACAGTTGCATCAAAAGGCCTCTTCAGAGACATCAGCTCATATAAAATGCAGCCAAGAGCCCAAATATCACTTTTTTGGTTATATATTCTCAGAAGTTAATGAAATATAGTGAATTTATCATAAGAAAATAGTACCACATGCATGTTTAGGAGCATTGTAGAGCAAGAAACATAGAAGGAAATGTTAAAGAATCTGAAAATGGAAAAATTGGTAAAGTTATCTGTAGAGATTTAGTTTAGCAATAAATATAAACACTTTAAAAGAAGTTCTAGATACTAAAAAAAGACAAAAGAAGAGCAAAGATCTAAGCCATAAATGAGACATAATTTTCCATAAACACATTTCTTTTGTTTCAAAATTTTAAATATTTTTTAAAAGTTAAATAAATTTATGCATTTAAAATATAACACTGAAAAAATTAACCAGAGTTCAATTTATAAAGTATTAAAAAAATATAGACAAAAGTTATATATTGAGTATATAAAAATACTAAAACAAAATCAGGTAGAAAATTAAATAGGATATGGTTTCCCTTCACACAATTCTGGAGAAATATAGCAAGGAGTTCCCACCACCTAGAGAGTACATACACATGCAATTTCAAAAAAGAGGCAAAAAGAATTTTATTCAAAACTACAGCATTACTAAAATAATACTCCATGTTAGTCATAATAATAATAATTAATATTTACTACAAAAACTTAAGTTTACTTAGTTAACTGAAATACATAATTACTGAATTGATAATATGATACACTTAAAATTTATATATAAACCTAAATTTACTGCTATGTGATTATATTCCATAAAAACATGTATAAACTTAATTTGTATAAAATAAGAGCTATTGACTCCATGAAATAAATGATGAATGGAGTCAAACCTGAAATATAAACAAAATAACGAAGGAAAAATATTTAATTTGAAAGGATCAAACAGTTTTTATTTATATTTCTTGGGAAATGTTTACCCACAGACACTGCATCTTCCCCAGTTCAAAGCCAACCTAAAATTGGAATTTTTATGTCCCCCCCACTACTTCCCTTTAGAGCTGTAATCGTGTATGTGTATGTGTTATTTAGAATATCAAATGACCACTAGTTTGAAATATGCAGTTAACAGAATTAAAGTTTGAAAAATGCATATAGCTTAACAATTATTAATTCATTGCAAATTAATTCATTTTAAAATGCAACTTTTATTTTAAAAAGTAGATGCAAAATAAACAGTAACTATGTTGTTTACTCAAACACAATTGTAAAGAACTGTTTCTGTTTTTATACATAGTTGCAAAATTCAGGTAATTATGAATAAATGAAACTTGACAAAACTTTCTGAGATAATGCAAGAAACAAAATTCAAATTTCCAACATCTATTGCTTCTCTTTGCATACAGTTATTTATGTAACTTAAATAATTTAGAATCTCCATAATTAAATTAAAATAGTGCTATAAAATTCACAGAATTCTCTATAACAGCTATTCATTCCAAAATTACACTTTAGGTTAGTTGCATAAAAGGGAATAAAAATTATTATTGCTACCCAATTCACATAGCTCTGATTTTGTGTAAAAATTGAATAAAATGAGGTTAAGATATATATATATATATATATACAGTGTTATGTTACAGTCATATATATAATGATATTTTTATCACTTTCAGTTCATATCTTGTTTTTTTTTTTTTTTTTTTTGGTAATTCCTTTCTAGCAACCCTAGTGAATATTCTTGAATGTTCCCTAGCAAAATCCTTCTAGTTGCATATCTAAAAATAGAGCTCTGACATGCAAGTTACATCCTCTATGTGACTAGCAGTGATGGCTAATTGGTTGGCACAAATAACTATAAAAGCAGATTTATGGTATAAGAAAAGAGTTTCAGCAAGGGTTTTTGTTTAGTGTTGCAGCAACTTTGATAGTTTTGAGATTCCATTGTCCTTCTCTTGTATACCACTCAGCAAAACTTCAGGACAGAAATGCCTGCTCAGAACTTCTGCTTCAAGATGAGGCAAAAAGCTTCATCCCACAAGTTGACAGGATGTATACACTTTAATTAAAATCTTCATCATGCCTCTTTTCATCTGATAACTTTTTACTAATTTATTTTACTATTATTTTGTTATTTTATATACTTTTCAAAAATTTGGAAATATTTTAATGTATAAATTTGTAAAGTTCTATGTGCCAGACAAACCCAAACTTTAAATTACTCCTAACTAAATTTCCTATTTTCACTGCCTGGAATATTTTGATGTCAACAGCTGCAACATCAAGCCTTTTTTAAATGGGGAGATAATCTATATTTTTATCCCTTTTGCATTTCCAGTAATTCCTTTCTAGCAACCCTAGTGAATGTTCTCAAATGTTCCCTAGTAAAATCCTTCTGGTTTCATATCTAAAAATAGAGTTCTGATGTGTAAGTTACATCATTCACATGATTTGTAGTGACCACTAATTGGTTGTCATACATAACTATAAAAGCAGATGTATGGTGTTTGAAAAGAGTTTTGACAAAGGGTTTTTTTGAGTCTTCCGGCAGTTTTGATATTTTTGACCTGAGTACACTGCAACAGTCTTGAGATTCCATTGTCTTTATTTTATTGTCCTTCTCTTCTATACCACTCAGCAAGACTGCAAGGCAGAAATGTTCACTTGGAATTTCCATTTTGAGATAGGCAAAAAGGCATATATATATATATATATATATATATACCAGGATGTTAAATAAATTTGCTTTAAAACAACAGCCATGGTAAATCAAAAGGACTTTCAAAATATAATTCAAACATTAAATTAAATTTGCTTTTCCAAATTTCACAGTAAATTTTAATGGAAATCATTTATGGTTTATGAATAAGATTGAGAAACTTATAAAGCAACTGATTTGAGTATCATTATACAATCATTTGTAAGAAAATATCTTAAAACAAGAATTTTAGTTTAAAAATATTATGAAACAGACATATTTTTTTAAACATAGCATAAAATTAAAGAAAAATATATATATATAATATGGCTCACTGTGTATGCTTTGCTTTTACTTGTCAAGATTTTAGAAATTCCAAAGTCTCCTATCTTTACAACATTTTTACTGCTGTTTAAAAGAATGTTTTGAGATTTTAGATCTCTGTGCAAAATCTGCTTGTTATGAACATATTGCAGTGTATAGACCATCTGACCAAAATAATGAAGAACTTCCTAAAATAAATATAAAAAGATTATCAAAACAGAAAACAAAACAAAAAAAAATCTTACATGCTTCTATTGATTTTAAATTGAATTTGAATATAAATAACAAATATTTAAACATAATTACTTTAAACTAGTAATTTATTTCTCTTGAACTAATTTTAAGTAAAGAAAAAAAACTAGAAACTTTTTACCATCCTTAAAAAGTAGAATTTGAAAATAATTTGAATTTAAGAGCAGGCTAGAATACTGTAGGTTAATTAAGAAAATTGCTCTTATAAACTTTCTAAATTACTTATGCAGTTTTTTTTATGCCTGCAATACCTTATTTAAAAATTCCTTTAGGTTTAAAGATTAGATAAAAATACTGTTCATATCTTGTATTAATACAATGATTTAAAACAGTATGAACATGATTCAAGTAACAAAAAAAGAAACTGGATTTCAAAACTTAACAATAAAATTTGCTAAGCTTTAGAAAAAGTAGAAGGTTTCATATTCCCTCTTAGAATTTGCTGTCTAAAATGTAATTTATACCTATAACATGAAATATTGCTTAGATAAATATTATTTCACATAAACTACAGTTGTTGAAAATTATATTAAAAGGAAAATCTATTCTTTGACAATATAACATAATTACACATAATTTAAAATACTCTTCACTTAGAAACTGGCGTAATATTTCAATGAAAATTTAATCTTTATTTCATGCAAAATTATTCATGACAGCTAAATTCTAATAAATGAAAGAACTAAAGGATGAATAACTAACTTTTTCCTCTAATAGTGCACCATCTCTTTGCTTCAAATAATCAAACAATGTTCCGCCTGTAGATGAAAATATTTAAAACAATTATACAATTTTTGTTTTGCTTAAATTTGAAGTTTTAAAAATTTATTACAATCTTGACAACTCTTTAAAAATAACACACTATATTAAAGTAGAAATTGCTTAATAATTTTACATTAACTTACTATTGAATGATAAACATATTCTTTACTGAGTAGTTTCAAATTAAATGTTACCATTAAGAAAAGTCTGAAATTTTTTAGTATATGCAGAAACACATGCATGGATTAAGTATTAAACATAAATTAAAGGAACTAGATTTGTTAAATGAGATTGTTATTATTGATATTCAATCAAATAGTGTTATTCAAAATTACATTTAGTGAAACTTTAAATGGGGGGAACAAAAACACAGTCTCCTTGCCAGCCTAAGTTTGGGCTCTAGCCATTTTCTAAACAACCAACAAATGTTATAAAAACAATTTTGGAATATGGAGTAAAGCTTTTAACTGTAATTAAATCACATGTCTTATAAAAGAAGTTTCAGAATAAAGCACTTGGGTTTATTATAAGTGCTATTAGGGTGTTATCAGTTTATCTTCAATAGATGCAAGTAAAGTAAGAATCTGATTTGGAGCCTCTGGGATAGTTGTGGTGCATGTTAATGAGAATTGGGTTAAATTTTGTTCATTATTTTTTTAATACTAGTCATAGGTCACTATGTCAGTGGCATCACTTGCAAGTGGGGAAAGTTTGGTAAACGGGTACTAGAAATTTGAATAGGCCAAAAATATAGCAGAAAAATTTTACAGTTGACTCTATTTTTTCTTACTTTTTTAATACATTTTTTAAAAAGTTTACATTTCCTTTTTGTTTTACAATTTTTACAAGTAAAGAGCAGAAAAATAAAGTTTGACATAAAAAATTTTTATCAATTGGAAAATGCCATGAATTAATTCACTGACACCATGCCTATGTACTGAGTATTGAAATGAAGAAAAAAATGAATAAAAGCCCTTACATATTCTTTAATTAACACTGATATGTACATATATAATAAACTTGATAAAAAACATTTTTAATCTAAAATTTGTTTTTGCTTATATTCTTGCTTATATCTTTTTAATATTACATTCATATTAATATTATTAAATGCATTTTGCAGTCAATTAATTTCAAAATTTATTTCTCTCAGTAGATTTTACAAAATTCTTTGAATCTAATATTTTTTTTACACATATATTGTAATAACTTTGCCCAGCATTTCTCTCTTCCATCATATAAAAATCGACATGATTCATTTAAAATCTTTCATAGATCAATGTCTGACCTGTGGATCATAGGCTCATGACTACTACTCTAGGATATAGAAAAGTAAAATTGGGATTATCAAAAAATGCTAAAGACTTTCCATTCGGTTTTAGGAAAACTGTTTCATTCTTTAAAAGATTAAAGAATTATATTACCTTTTTGCACAAAGCCTAAAAGCTATTTTCTTTTCTTTTTCAGCTCTATATCAATGTTATTCTCTAGATTTAGATCTACTAAATATTTGTAACTTATCAGTTGGAAACAAGGAAAAGAAGGGCAAATCAATCCCTGCATTATTTAGCCAAATGATGGTTGAATGGGTACAGCACTCTTCTTCAGTACTAGAGTTTTTTAAAGATTCAAATCCTGCTAGCACAGCATTTTAAAAACATATAAACAATTTACATTCAATATTTTAATATAATAACTTTGCTAATAATTTTATATATAATTTTATAATAAAATATAATATTGTAATATATAAATATAAATATAATTTAACAGGTTCAAACCCCAAATTTTAATATAGAGATAATAGTCCAAAAAACAATATTAAATTACATGGTAAATCATACATAATATGTATTCTTCATAAAGGATACTGTTGAAAATAAGGTTTTATAAAAGTATGCTGTTTTACAGAGTAAGGCATTTTTATAGCTTTTTCATTAAATCATAAATATTAATCTAATATTTTGGTAAAAATTCTTTCATGCATTACTTTCCATATTTCACCTCAAATAAAAAAAATAACAACAACAATTTACCAGTTAGTTTGAATAAATTCATACACACCACCCCTTGGATGATATTTAAACTTCCTATGTTAGCTTGTTTCCATCCATAGATTCAGAATCATTGCTCTATTTTGCTATACATTACACACTATTTACAATCTCAAAACTTACCTTGCACATACTCCATAACAATAGTCATTCTTTTTTCTTCTAAAAAACTTTCATAATATCCTACTATATTGGGATGATCTAACATAGAGAGAACTTCAGCTTCATTGACTGAGGCTTGTCTTTCATCAATTGACATTTGGTCAACAGGTATCTCTTTCAATATCACTCTTTTACCATCTTTAATTCGATCACACAGGTAAACGATACTACAGGAATAAAATTCAGAAGTTTTAAAAATATTAAATATATTTTTACAAGTTTAAAGAAATATAAAATGGCATCATAGAAAAATAATTTATGTCTAAAGATAATCATGAAATATCAAATTTGAGACTCACAAAGTGTGGCTTTATGATTAAGAGTACCGAAAGTGACTGTCAAACTGAATAATTCTGAAACAGAAAACTTATTTAATTCCTTTTTATATTAATTGAAAGATTTTTTTTTAATTCTTTCTTGCCAGTCATATTATAAACTTAATCTTTATACCATTTATTACCAATTTATTTGTATAAATTGGTCACAAAAACAATTACATCCAATATCCTGACATAAAAAATAGTCTGTTAAACTACTGCTTTTAATTATTACCATTGAGATTCAGATACTTATTCTCTATTTTTTTAATTTAAAAGTTTTATAACCCTTTATTACAGTCTTTTTAAAAAATAATACAAAACAGAAGACTTACTTCAATATAACACTCCCGTGATAAGTTACTCTGTAGTGCAGTTTTTACCATACATGTCTTATTATCCTAGAGACTATGATTTAACATTTAATAAAAAATCAAAATTAGGTAAAAACTTTTCTTCAATAATTCCAATTTTAATAATTTAAATAACTAAGACTCTTCTTAAACTAAGAACTAACAGATATATTTTATTTATTTTTATACTATATAATGGGTTAGTTGTAGCCTCATATATAATCCAATAAAAATCAGCCTTTGAAAAATAGACGTAATTTCTGAGAACATGGTAAAAATTTCAATGTATTAATACATTATGTATAAAATTATTTATATTTCCAAAACTAATACATTCTAATTGTTTGCTATTTTATTAAAAGCCTTAGATAAGAATACTGCCCATAGATATTGGCTTCAATCTATTGATGATAATCGGCAGATTGTTGGTCAATCAGTAGACAGATACTAAATATATCTCACCCTATATATATATATATATATATATATATATATATATATATATATATATAAAGAGTTCATAATTAAATTTCTATGCTTTAAAGCTGTCTACAATCAAAACTATTGTTCAGAAAGTTATGAAATGTTGTGTAGGACATAATATAAGGTTGAGAATTTGAGTAAATAAAATTAGTTCAGACTTTCACTACCAGAGGGCTTTTTTGATGAATTGCACCTATAATTTTCAACTACCATTTAAAATCATAAGATACCATGTTCTACAGTTGACTGCAGTATGTCTCTAGAAATGCTGTCTTTTAAATCAGGTATAGTTCTTGGTTTATCAAGACTGACTACATGTTTTAAATACCCCCCCCCCAAAGTCAAAAGCCAAAATGGACACATATTCTTTTTGTTAAGAATATTCTCAAAAATCCCTTTACAGAAGAACATGTCATCTGCCACCACTTTCCTAACATTTAGCCACCCTAATCTCCAGACCTCAACACATGCGACTTTTGGTTTGGGAGGTATTCTTGTTTTTTTATTGAGTCCTATAGAACATTTCATTACTTTCTGAACAGTAGTTTTGACTGTAGATAATTTTAAGGCAGTTTAATTATGAATATACAGTATATATACATACATATATAGATCATTAAATGAAGTTTCATTGACTTTCAAAGAAATGCTTTAAATTTCAATTTAATTCATTTTTCAAAACAGTTTCAAAATAACAAATGAGTAGCATCCTTACAAATGGTAATAATATTCGAAATATTGAAGGAGTTTAAGATATTTAGATGATTTTCCTCCCCCAAACAAATCAGTATATGGAATTATTCATTTGAAAATAATGAAATAAGATTTTCATTAGATGTGGTAAATGAAAAAAAAATGCTATAAATTTGTGTTTATAAATTAATCGAAAAATACAAATAATATTATGACTATAAAACACAAACGATAATATAACTGTAAATACATTTTTAAAATTGTATTGAGAGGGGTACATATCAAATTTGCTGGGGTGTAAAAATAGCAATGTACCCTTAAATAATTTAAAATTTTAATTTTTTAGCTTTTCTAGAACGTTAAAAAGTAAAAGGAGTAGAAAACATGTTTAAACTGAATTATTGTGAAATACAATTTTCAGAAATTTAAGGGAAAAACCAATTATTGATTTTTATATCCAGAAAATATATTTAATTCTATAGAAAGTATTAGAAAAAACTAACCCATAAGCACCTCGCCCAACAAGCCTTAGTTTTTCATACTGATTCATATTTTATTATGTAAAATTTAATTATAAAAAATAAAATATATTCAAGGAGGTTTTTCTTTCCATTTAGAGAACTTCATGAAAGAGACCGCGGATTTGTTTGTTTACATTCTAAGCGTATATCTGTGAACTTAACTGAAAATAGTATAAATAAATAGGAAAAAAATTAATATGATTTATTATTTTAAAATGAATTCTTACGAGGGATTATGATAATACAATAAAATAGATTTATCTGAAATTAATAAATAAAGGTATTAGTATTAGGCTTATAATTAGTATAATTAGTATTAGCGTAGTTGTGAACTTCCACTATTTTGCATTAGAATATGGCATTATCTTTCGATTGTTTATGTTTGGACCATGTGTGTTTGGTTTTACGGCCAAATGTCATGGAAATACTGTTAAGCGTGTTCTTCTAGGTAATACATTCATGGGGAAATTTCATAATAGCGTTCATCATTTTTTTTTTCTTTTTTCGTAAATGGTTATCAATTTGTTCATTTTTGAAATTGTAGCTTTTAATGTATCATTGAGAAAGTATAATTAAACAGAAGTTGATTTGATTCTGTAATAAGGGTCTGCTATTCATAATATTTGGTATAACTGATTTATGCTTAAAAGATATTAAAGTGGTAGTATATATATTGTATGCATAATATTCGTAAGTAAATTACGCAATGATATAAAATGGTTATTTTATTCGTGGAACAGTAATTGGTTTCTGTTTCAACGTTATCCCTTTAATTTTTGAGTCATTTCTATCGATACTTATCTTAAATCTAAGTTATTATGGATTGTACAGAAAAAAAATGTGAAGTTTAAACAACTCTGAATACTACAGCACTTCATGTTAGTTATTAGCTATCCTTTTAAACATACAATGCTATTTATGAAAAAGGAAAAACGTAGTGAAAAAAGATTTGTTTGTTATTACATGTAAATTAAGCGCTGTAAAATGAAATTGTATAATAGATAAAGTCATTTGTCATGATTTCATTCTATGTATCTGCCAAAGAAGTAAATTTATGAGCGCTATTTGAAAAATTATAAGGTGTTGATTGAAAAGAAAAATTTTTAAATAATAGAAATTACTTAAAAGTTTTGTAGGTTATAGGAATGCCATCTACCTACTCTCAGAATGAAAACTCATTTTGAGAAAACAAAAATTCTAGAAGCTACTTTTTAATGGTATCAAAAAAGATACACCATGCATTAAACGGTTAAAACTATTTTAAATAACATAAATTATGTATATATCATTGAAAAAAATCAAAATATATCAAAACATTAAAATGTTTATTTTTCTGCACATACTTGATTGGAAATAGCTATATTTTAAGGAAGCAATGATATTTGTTCTAAATTTTTAACGCCAGCACTATTTGAGAATTTTGCATCTTAGCTGTTCTTTTGGTTTACGTCTCCTAGGTCAGGTTTTTAAGCTTTTTCTGGGGTGTAGTAAGTAATTTTTTTTGTTCTTATTTTCTGAGATTTAGTAATTTAGTTATGCGGGTGTAGTTATTTCCGTTCTTACTATTTTTGAAATTGTTAAAAAGTATCAGGATATTCTAAATCAAAAAAGATGCTTTGGTTTGGAACATTTTGTTTTTGTTCTTATCATACACGGTGACATGGTGAAAATGGTTGCACAGAACTTCCTGGGCCTAGCCCTCTAGTTCTGACATACATAGGAATTTCAACAAATAACTAATGAATATATATTGGCAAGTTCTTATCATATTCTGGGATTTAGTTAATTTAGTTATGACTGGTGAAATTATTTTGGTTCTTACTATTTTTGCAATTGTTAAAAAGCATCATATTCTAAATCAAACAAGATGCTTTGGTTTAGAATATTTTTGCTTTGTTCTTATCATTTTCTGGGATTTAGTTAATTTAGTTATGACGGGGGAATTTATTTCGGTTCTTACTATTTTAGAAATTGTTAAAAAGTATTAGGATATTCTAAATTAAACAAGATGCTTTGGTTTGGAACATTTTGTTTTTGTTCTTATCATTTTCTGGGATTTAGTTAATTTAGTTATGACGGGTGAAGTTAGTTTGGCTCTTACTATTTTTGCAATTGCTAAAAAGTATCAGGATATTTTAAATCAAGCAAGATGCTTTGGTTTTGAACATTTTTGTTTTGTTCTTATTTTCTGGGATTTATTAATTTAATTATGGCTGGTGTAGTTATTTCGGTTTTTACTATTTTTGAAATTGTTAAAAAATATCACGATATTCTTAGGTGTGAGGTGGGTTTTGCATTTCATTCTAAACTACAAGTCTGAAGGAACAATGGTATTTCGAGTCTAAGTTTTTTTTTTTTTTTTTGGTAAAAAAGAATTATTTTAAAGGAGGTAGGAGTGTTGAAGAATGTTTGTTGCACTACCCTTTCCAATTTTCATCTGTTATTAAATTTATTTTGCATTTCTTTTATTACAAGGGGGGGTTGAGGGGGGAGAACACCCCTCACATGTTAGATTTTTTATATTAGTGTTTATTAAAATGCTATATATTGTGCTTATTCTGACGATATATATCATAAATATTACTAATCTGTTATTTTTTAAATAACATAAAAAAGGGTTAATTATTATGCTAATTTTATTTTAATAATGCTTTAAATTGTTAATAAGTTTTTCTTTTTTCTTTTAAAGTTTAGTTTTATTAATATTGTATTTCAAATATGCCATGTGATCGCCGTCATATTTTTTTTTTTGATCTTTCAGAAAATGTGTACTGCTGCCATGTTTTTCTACTTGGTAATTTTTCAAAACATGCATTTTTCTGTTGGTCGCCAAAAAAAAAAAGCATGGCAGACGGGACTGGTGTCTATAATGCATTTGTTCCAAAACATTTAGCTGTGAAAATAAATTTTTTTGCTTTGTCATGAGTGTTATTAGACAATTTAACAATATTAAAGTATAAAATTGCATATTTTCTAAAGAAGATTTTGTTTGCTATTTAATCGGATTCTAAACAACAATTAAAGCCAATAATATCATATTGAAAAAAATTTGTTTTTAAATAAAATTGCACAGTATTCTTTGCTATCATGGATATCATGTTTTTACTGCCAATAACTATTTTAAATTGTGTGTGGGGGTAGTATAAGGAAAATATTTTTAAGTATTCTTCATATGTTAGTAGATTTATTTTTGAAATTGTATTTTACGAAGCCCTGTAAGCCTTGGGGTACTGCTTCATGCTTTCAAGGCACAGGTCCAAGGTTCGATCCTTGAGCCAGGCAATGTGGACTCAGCCTGTCATCCATTTAGTGGATAGATAAATTAAGGACCAAGCATGCATGGGAACTAAAAATTGTGGATTCTGTATAAGGTTGATCACTTAACCAGGATGTATTCATCGTACCCTTGGTTTCAAAAATGGAGATTGGCACCATGACCCCATGGGGGCTGTAGCCAAGAGGTATTGTGGCAATTCCCCTGGTGGATCCCTCGCTATGAACTGAGATAGATGCATACAGACAGCTCTTTCTTGCTTTCTTAGTGGCCATCTAAGAGATCTTGTCTTACAGGGTAGTAAAAAAACCCACCTGATTTGTCTGAAATGTAACCAAGAGCATGCTTCTCCAGCACATATTCTTAAGTGCTTAGGTCTATACAACAACCTATCTGATTTTCCTGTGCTAGTCTATAACTTTTTGAGGGTGAATAAACTTGTAGATCTCATCAGTAGTGGCTAGACTTGGAGATTAGCAACAAAAACAACATAGTTAACATTTAGCCCCTACCCTCTCTTCACACAAAATTAATATCTTGGGTCTGTCATTGTGACCATGGAATTTCACTCTGTATCACTGTTTTATTTTTAACTACCTTAATCTTCCCAACTTTATCAAGAGGAGTAAATCTACATCAAATGGCAAACTCTTAAATAGAACCAAAACTTTTATGATATGTATTAAAATAGTTTAAAAAATTATAATATTTTTATTTTAATACTAAGGAAGGTTTACTTTATGTGTATAATTTTAATCTACATGTCACTGCCCTTTCACATGTTTTTCTATTCATTTGAACATAGTTTTAATATCTCATATTAACTATAACAATAAATATATATCAGGTTTGAAAACATAAAATTATTAATTTAGGGGTTTAAAGGCAGAAAGCACAGTGCACTCTTTAATGTAAGCTTATGAATTACTATAACTCCATATGAAAGCGCTTGATGCATAAGAATTAAGAGAGAATATCATCAGAAAGGGTTGCTCTATGAACCTTGGCCAAATGTAGCTTCTTTGTTAAAGTATGGACGTTAGCCACTAACCGCCATGTTTGATGGTTGACTGTTAAACAGTTTAATAGTCATGAATAAAAACATCATCAAGACATCATTGTCTCATTGGCATGTCTTAAAGCTTGTCATATATATATATTACATAAATTAGATTTTAATAAAAGTATCAGTTGATCCAGAAAAATGGTTACAATAATTAAATTTGTAAATTAGAGTGTTTGAAAATATATCAAAAATATTGCTTCACATATTTACTTTTAAGCTATGTTAAGATTTCAAATTGCTTATTAAAATAAAATTTTTAGTTAAAAAAAAGGGTAAGACTACTGTGTTGATAAAAAGTTTTGCTCTTGTTTAAAATTTTTTAATGTGTAGCCTAAAACTCTATTTTGTTCTTGTATAGCATTAAATATGTAGGGAAACATAAAATTTTGAATATTTAAATTTAGTTCATTTTATCTGTTTACAAATTTCCATAAGTTATTGTGTAACTCAGAATTGAATTAAAAAGACTGAAAACATTTTTAATACACGAAACCAACCTATCATTTTGAGAAACTACTTAACCTAGCAGACCATGGCTCGCACACTGTATGTGGCTCTTTGCATATATGTTTGTAGCACTTCAGACTTCTGCCTCTATCAGTAGTGCACATATATATATAAACAGCTCTGTAATACCTTTGTTATTTTGTTTTATTCAGAGTCAGCTAATCCCTGATCTAGGGTATATAAATAAATCATGTATAATAACTTATGGAATCTAGTATCTGACAAAATCAATTCTCATATCATCCTTACTTTTTAGGAGCAGTGTCAGTATAAATTTTACATTGGGTAATTTCAGTTCAATATACCATTTTAACATATACAGTCAGATAACAGTCGAGTAGTTAGTGTGCAGCTTTCTTTATCTCAGTTAGCCATTTGAAACTACAATGCATGTTTTGTTGTTATTTTTCTTTGACCAGTCATGTTTGTCTCTTTTAATAATTAGGGCTTTCATATTGTCATAGAATTTAAATCTAAATTTTGTAAGTGTGCAGTTGTGTAGTATATATATTTTTGAAGATTATAATAATTTTTTTGCAATGTAAGTGTAATGTCAGTTAGATTGGCATGTACTGCTGGATGCTGAATCCAAATCAGAGTTTATAAATTTTCTGGATATTTTCATTTAATGGTAATTTTATAAATAAAAAGAAATTTAAATACCAGTTTACTTCTATTTTTTTTCTCTGAAAAGTAACATAAATGATGCAAAAAAACAATGATTTTTGGTGTTTTTACATTTATTTCAAAGACAAAATATTGAATTAACTAATGTAAAATTTAAATATTGATGAAATATACAGAGCTATCTGAGAAGTGTAATAGCTTTTTAAAATGTCATTTCTTTCTCAGGCTAAGAGTTGCTACAGGAGTTAAAAGGCAATTTTTAAGTGGGATGAACTTAAATGCAAACTCTGCTCTGCTTCTTAATTTATGGCCATTCTATTCAACTCTTCTTTTTAAGATGATGTAGATTCTCTCACTGGGCTCCTGTGTGCCTTGCTGGAGCTATATTATCCACTTATAAATCTGAGGGTTCCATGGGAATATATCAGAAAACAGGATCTCTTGATCAGCTACTTCAAACCTGTCCTCTCTCCTCTAAAAACACTTGTCAGATTGGATTTTTTTTTCAGACTACATTCAAATGTGTGCAACTTAATCTTTCAACTGAATGCAGGCTTGCAATTCCGTCACTTTTCTCACCTTTAGTCACTTTTTTTACAATTGATCACTTTTAGTCACTTTTTTCATGGTGTATCACGGGGTCCGACAATGTAATAAATCATATTTTATTCTTAGTGCAAGTGCTACAATCACTTGACATGACCGAATCGAAACGAAAACGACGAATAAAATACCAAAATGCGATCCTTAATCTTATTTTTCTTATTAAAATGTAATTAGTCATATGGTTTCCAGAATTTAGGGATTTTAAAAAGTCACGAAGAAGTTCCTGAAATGTAAATTTAATACATTAAAGTAACTTACGTCAGAACGCACATTTCTCTTTTTCTTTTACTTCACAGTTTTTGTTTAGATACTCTAATCTAGCTATGTACAATTTCAAAACATTAATATATGCAGAAAAATGTGATTATAAAATTATTGTATTGTACGTATTCAAATCTAATTTATAGATTTTCTTGAATAAAAAGCAATGTTGAGTTGTGTTAAACAAAATTTTTAACCTTTTGTATTTGATACTAAAATCATGTCTTGCATGAATAATTTGATTTAGAGTTAAAATAAATTGAAAAATCTTAATAATAGCATCTGTAATCAAGAGGAAAAAAATTGCTTTTTTTTTTCAATGTTTAGTCACTTTTTAATCACTTAATCTGTATTATTTGTCACTTTTCTCACCTTTTTGAAAGTACCTCAGCAGTTGCAAGCCTGCTGAATGTGATAACTAGAAAATAAACACTTGGGAAAAAGATGACTTGCATGTTTTATGTATGAAATATGACATGTTGCTCTAAACAGATGTGCTACAAATATCATATGTTACAAATATGAGTCATAGCAGCCCAATGATAACAAAAACTTATGACACTACAAAACATATGAATAGACAGTATGGTATGACTATTGTTTATAAAACTTCAGTTACAGATTTTTCATTTGGAAATTATGTGTAAAAGATTTAATTTACTGGTTTGCCAGTATCACAAACCTTTGTCTGAATGCTACAAACATTCATGCCAGCAGTGGTATTTAAACACACAGATTCCCATACTAAAAGGAAGATCCTAATCTGTTTGATTGCTTTCTGGAGTGAATGCACTTCAATCATGGCAGAATAAGTAAGAAAGAGTTTGAATATTTCCCTGCTGTTATTTGTTTGATCACTGTATTGTGACCAAATTGAGATTGCTGCTGTTGGATACAATGATATATGAGCTCAAATTTTACAGTTAGTGATTTTAGTTGCTTGGAATTTGTAGTCATTCTATAGTTAAAATTGATCCGAGAATGCATCACAAACTAAACCTGCCTTTGATACTCTTTCTCTTTGATTTTTGAACTCTCCCATGGTATGTTCTGTTGAGGAAAAATTGGAATATGGTCTGTAATTAAAATAAAAGCCGAAGTTTTTTTATTTATTATAGTAGTTTTGTGCAATTGTGAAGTGTTATATATGTTTCATTTTTAAAGCTTTGTATTATGCTTTACCTTTCCCTAGAAAAAAGTTTTTTTTAAAATCTATTTCTTTCTTTTACATTCAATTAATGATGACTTTATTGTATTTATTTTATAGGATATTCATAAATTTCCATAGGTTTCATCTCATCATTTCACCCATTTCAGTTTTTTAAGAGGAAATTAAAATCTTCATTATGGCTGTTTATACTCTGTGTAAACCTAAAAACTTTAGGATGATTGGAGAAAAAGATCTTGACTACATTAATTCAAAAGAAGATGTTAGTATTTTATTATAACATGTGTCTTGAGACTAGTAAAATTTTGTTTTACTTTCTTATATCCTAATAAATATATTGTGCTTTAACTGTAATTTATTTCTTTTATATTTGTGTTTCTTTAAAATATGATATAACTAGCAAGTGTGCCCATGCTTCGCTACGGTAAACTTAATATATATCTTTTAAACAAAGATTTTTTTTCATGCATAACTCTCTAAATTCATCACAGTTCAGTTCAAGTCATTCGCATATTTATATATTTCTATTATAAGCGTATTATAACAATATTCAATTTTTATAATCGAATTTGTGTCATATTAAATTTGCTCAAACTTTTTTATGGTAAAATATAAGTTTAACCCTAAATTACATTACTGTATTACTACTGTACGTTGATTAGCAATGTTAATAGATCTTGCCATATTACGTGGTAGAATAGGAAGCAGAGGTTTTGACAGCAACAATGCTGGTATTAATAAATGTTTTCCAAAATTAAGGAAATTTATGACAAACCACGTGGTTTTTTTATGAAACAGAAACACACATTAATAGTAACAACCATATGAATATAAAGATAACTATATAAAATGATAGGTTTTTATTTGCCTATGAGAGTCACTGAAATTTGTACTTTTTTTGTTAGAATATTGTGGATAAACATTTCATTGTAATGTAAAAATTAACCAAGAATTAAATTCAAAATTAGTTCTTATATAAAAATGCTATAATTTGTGTCAGATAGAAATGAAAGTTAATCACTTTATATCTAAGTTTCCAGGTGAAATCGAATTGATACTACGCAGACGATGTTTAAATAATATAAAATAAGAAATGAATAAATGAGATATTTAAAGGAATGACGTCATAATGATAAAAATTATCGTTTTCACCTATTTATTATGTGATAAATTGAAATTTTTAATCTCCTGCTTTTAACAGAGGAAAACTGCACTTAAAACAATTACATGGTATTAACAGCATGACGTCACATTGATAGAAATTATTACTTCTTTCACTTAGTTATGATGCGATAAATTAAAAAGTTGTCGTTGTCTCTTAACCGGGGAAAATGATGCTTGGAATAATGACATGAAACACTCGAAAAAGGGGGAAGGAATGGATTTCGAACATTAAAAATTTTTAAAAACCTTCCTAGGGATGTACCTAATAATTTCCCAAATTATCACAGTGATTGGATGAATGGTTTTTGAGTCTATTGAGTACAGACACAAATTCATTTATATATATAGATATTGTTTAAGTACACACTTTAAACCAAGGGATAATACCCTGTTATTTCAATCATTACAGGCAGTTTAGTAATTATAAAATTACTGAAAAGTAGTTCTATAACTTATTGACACACTGTTAAATTTAATGTATTTAAGATTTTTAAAAATGATAATGACTAATATTTCCTTAGTTTCTTCTATGTTGATGCATTTTAATTGTTGCTAGTTTACCTTTATTTCATTTTAGATGTTTTATTTGTATATTTCAGCTTTCTGAAAAGATATTTGCTATGATGCAGATTCATCATTTAACAGATGAAGATATTGCAGAACGAAGATTTCTTCATTCAGAGCTAGTTAGATTTTTACAGCCATATTATCCAAACTGTGATATTTTACCCTTTGGTTCTACTGTAAATGGTTTTGGATTTAAAGGATGTGATCTAGATTTGTTATTTCTGCCTTTTCCTGAATACTGCAATCTTGTAAGCATTTATTCTATTATATAACTAGCTCTTTCACACCTAGCCTTTGGTCTGGATATTTAAGGTTTCCAAATGAAAAGTTGTGTTTATTTCAATATTTAAATTAATATTCAGAATGTATTGCACTTTTATTAAATATTTTTAAAATAAACCAATTCCGTTTCAAAAAACAAATAGCACATTTTATTTTAGTTTTCTTTATAAACTTAATACTATATTTGGTAATTTATATTTCCTGTTGACTGAAAAAAATTAAATAAATTTCTTGCCTGATTATTTAAAAAGAAGCAAGTTACTTATAGAAATAAAATTAATTAAGGTCTGATCTCACTAAAGGTAATCAGACCTTTGTTAGATTTATATAATAATCTCTATTAGCTTTAATAAAGACTTTGTGAAGTTTGTTCTAAGTGTGTGACAAGAATGAAATGGGAATACTTTTAATTTTCCAAATCTGCTATCTCAACAATGAAATAGATTATCATTTGAAAAAATTCAATTCTGCTTACAACAATCTCCAATTTTGAAATTTCAAAAGAATTGGTGACATAAAAAGCTCTTGAACCCTCACCTTTGAGTTTTTAATGCTTTCTTATTATATTTTATTCAGCTTCTTTCCTCACTACACTACATTACAGTGCACATACTTGAAATTTTAAGACCTTTAAAAGTTGCCTCAGACCTGAGGCAGTTCACACCTTCCACACCATTCTCAGTATGCTTGTGTTATATATAGAGAGAAAGAGACAGATTATTTACTTTGATACAAAAGGCCTTAGAAATATGAATGAATACAAAGAATTTTTTTTCTAATTTCTTCATTATTTCTTATCTTCATTCGTAATTTAAAAATTATTTTAATGTAAATCATTCTCCTTTTTATAGCAATCAGGGTTTCACACCAAATATGTGTGTAAATATCCAAGCTGGTTACAAAGTCTTTTCTGGATTACAAATTTTTACTGTAAGAAAAATATTAAAATTTAGCACATGGTTGTGTTGATATATTGTAGAAACATTTGGACAGTTTTTACATCTGTAAATTTCACTGTGAGCAGCACATTTGGTAGATCAATGAATGTCACATTTACTTTACAAAGTGATTTAAAAAAAGAGTTCTGTTGCTAATGTGCATGTATTGTTGTGTTTTTGATATTTTAAATAATATTTTTAGAAGAAGGTGTTATCTACTGATTGAAATATTGTTTCAGCATTAATGGAGTTTAATTGATTATTTAATTATGTATGCCAATTTTCATGTGCTGGCATGTTATAATGTGTACAACACATAAAAAACATTCAATTATTGCTTTTTATTTTAATGTTGCACATAGTTTCACAGAAAATATCACATATAAATCTCATTTTATTGTCTCTTGTAACAATTTGTAAGAAATATTACACAATATACTTACATTTATTTATTTGTTTGAAAAGAAATTTTTTTGGCAAATGTGTGTTGTCAGTATTTACTTTTGAAGTGAAACCTGGACATAAACAAAATGTGTAGTATAAGGATTACAAACAACTTAATGATGTATGATAAAAAGTGTACTAAAAGGAACAGGAAAAAGGATAGCCTGGATTAGACTTTGAACAAAAGTTTTTGCTGTCGTTGTGCATTTTCGTTTAATGATAACTTTTAGGAAGCAGAGGAAAGATTCAGTAATTGAATACTAATGGTCATTAATGACTTCTATCTGTGAAATTTTATTTTAATGAAAAAAGAAAATTAGTGTTGTAACTTTTACAACAGTATTTGTGGCAGTTTTAGATTTTCCTTTGATGAGAGAAGGTTTTATATGATTTTAAAGAATGAAGAAGCCTTCTGTAAAATTTTCTTATTAAAACTTGTAATCAGAATTATAAATCTAAATCAGTTTCTACTAACCATAATTTTTCTTTCTTAGTGGGTTCTTAAAACAATTAAAATATTCTGTAAAAAATTTAAAAACTCCTTAATTTTCACTTTCAAAAACCTTGTACTTTCTAGTTTTTCCTTTATTATATTTTCTTTTATTCTTAATTGATATAATTTTAGGTGCTTAAATATAAAGTAATAGTTATGTGTGCGTATAGTCTTATTTTGCAAAAGATAAAGTTATAAGTTGTTAAGCAGTAAATAAGTTATTTGATTCTTATGATTGTTTACATATCATTTCTTTTCTTTTTATTGGTATTAATAATAAGAATTCTGTATTTCAAAGTAGTGGTTTACATTAGTTTTATGAGAAAGTTATTAAAAATGATAATATCCACCAAATCATTGAAAAAATTTAATACCGTATATTTCCATGTAATATAAGCTGAGAATTTTTGGGGCTTTTTAAAGACCTAAAGTGGGGTGGGGGAGGTTGGCTTATATACAGATCTATAGAACATATATAATACATGTGTTATTTGGCAACATTTTTTGCTGTTGGTGAAAAAAAGATACCAAATCTTCAAAAATTAACGAAATGGTTTAAAAAAAACAGTAAATAACAAAAGAGAAAATATTTAATGATGGAAAGTAAATAAAGTTTGCAAATATTTTTAATTGGAAAAAAAAAATTGCAAAATAAATTTTAAGTGACTTTTATCTGTTTTCTAGTCGTTTCAAAACAACACAGTCCTATAACAGTAGCATATTGGCTAATCATATACTAAACACAAAAACAGTTATCTTTATATAGGGTTATAAGATTTGAAACTATTGTTGTTAGCATCTAAGTAAAAATATCATTGGCCACATGGTCTAGCACCATGGCAATAATCTAGATAAGTTAGTATAAAATTGTGAAATTTATAGACAGTATTAAGTTATTTAAAATGTAAGTTGTTTTTCCTCTTTATTTTCGAAATGTACTAAAAGATGTCCTTGTATTTGTCTTGAGGTGTGACCAATCCTTTATCTCGACAGTACTTAAATTGGATGCAGTGGCAAAAAAGGTTTGACAAGTTTTGATCTAGCATTTTACATTAAAGAAATATAATTGGAAAATCTTTCCCTGATTTTACCTGCTTAATGATATATTCAAATGAATGTTCTAGAAATTGTTTTTTCATTTTCGCTTATATATGGGTTTTGAACTTTGGGTAAATTTTTGAAGGAAAATTGCACCTTTGGCTTATATTTGAAAATATATGGTAATGAATTCAGTATTATTCAGTATTGTTCAGTACTATTTATTTTAGTATAAAACTCTTTTTTTTTGGTTCTTTTAAAGAATTAAAATTTAAAATTTTTTCATTCATTTAGGATTTTAAAGACTGTGAAGATGTTTCTATTCCAAATCCTTCTCAAGTTGTCAGAAATGAATATCTCAGAAAGAAATTATTCTCCATGAGTGAAACATGTCATCTTAAATTTGTTAAACGTGTTTTTTATGCTAAGCTTTATTTCTTCAAAAAAATTGTTTTCATTCCTGCAAAGTGTCCAATTTTGAATCTTGAATTTGTAAAATCAAATATTACTTGTGATTTTTCAGCAAGCAACAGGTAATTATTGTTATTTAGTAAATAGTAAAATTTAGTAAAAAGTTATTTAGTCATTTAGTAAATAGTAAAAATACAATTGCTATGTATTTTTTATTATTAACACATTACATGCGGGAATAGGTGTTTACCCACTTGACATGCCAATCGTTATCTGTGAGAGTGGGTAATCTCCCTTTTGAGCAGAGTGTGTGTTATCAGCGGGAAAGGGAGAATACCACTATTTTTTCTTGTTATTTTTTTGGTATTTCCCGCTACATGCGTATTACTGCATCCGTCAAGCTCGCATATAATGTGTTAAATTCAATATATTTTTAATGTTGGATTAGTTCAGATATGTACTCATGAAGAAGGCTGATAATCTTGAGCCCTTCCTAAGCCTATAATCAAAATATGTGCCTATGACAAACTTATGACAACTTCCCAATTGTTTTTTGAACAATATTTCATATGTAAGGGTTTTTATTTATTTTACATACCCTAATTTCGAATAGATGAGCTGCCCTAGTTTATATGCCACACATGTGGTGATTGATTAAAAGATACAAAAGCTCATAGGATAAGCTGCCCTAGTGTCTGTGTTAGACACATTATAATTTAAAATAAAAATGAAAGTTCATCAGATCATCAGACCTCTAAATAAAGTTTTTAGTTCCCATTGTGCAGTAGTTACTTTTGTTCGAAGGTAAATTCTTCTAACTGCTTGACACTGATAATTCCTTTTGTGTCTTCTCTATTGATCATTTTTAAATTGTTTTCCAAAACAGTCTAGGTTATGATGCCAAGCTAATGAGATATTTTATTCTTAAGCATTTTTTCTAATATTTGGAACTTAGTGATGACAGAATAGACAGAGCAGTGTTCCTTTCAGAACTAAAGAGTCCCATACTTGAATCTTGTGGCTATCATGGATGTTCACAGCCATTTATAATCAATAGTTCCTGGTCTCATTAGTCTTTATGTTGCAATAGGAGTTACCATTATGCTCTAAACCAAACCAAACTAATTCCTTACACGTTCTGACGGGACACTGCATCTCTTGTTAATTTTTAATTCTCTAGCTGTAGCCTGATTTCTAATTTATATCACTTTTTTTCACTTCAAAAAGCTTAGAAGCCAATGCATATATTTTTCTCTAAATAGGAACTATAATGATAATAACTATAATTCATCTTAATATTTTGAAGCTAGTAACAGAAAAATTTTAATTCCTTCAGATATGCCACAAATATGAACTTTTAAATACATATAAGCCATGGTTCATCAACCATAATCATGGTATTAGTTTTTATTACCAGGTGATTCTTGAATTTGCTAAATAAGCCATTTTTTTTAAATTTAAAAGCTTTTTGTGACTTTAGAGTTATTTCATGCATTTATAAAATACCTTTTTTAGTGTTACAAAAAATAAAAACCTATTTTAGAATCATAGTAGGTTAAGAACATCTGAATCATTTAACTTTGTTAAATACTCATCACAATATTAAAGTTGACATAAATGATGTAATCAGTGAGTGAGTAAAAGAATAAAGAAAATTGAATTTTAAGTTATAATTTTTTATATAATTGTTTTAGAATTTAAATTTTTATTTTGTATACAGAACTTTAAAGTTTTAACACTCTTTTTTATTTATTTCAGTATAATAGTGCAATGTAAAATTATTAATGTAGTTAATGAAATTGGAATTTCCACTTCAGGTACTTTTTTTTATTTTTGTAGCTTAGTGTGTCATATTGAACTTCGACAAATGATTTTACTGTATTTTGTCAAGGTCTTCCTAAGACAAAATCCAGGTAAATACCTGGGTTAGTCTTACCAGTTTAAAAATATAGTGTTTAAAAAGTTTGATTATATTATAACATGTGCATATATATAATTTGTTTAGAATATATTTTTTAATTTATTAGTTTTTAGTTTATCACCTTGTCATTCTTATTCTTGATCTCTTTAAAGTAATATTAGACTTTACACCCATTTTTCAAGGGCAAAAATGTAGCAATCTTTATTTTTCCATTCCAGGGTTTTTGAAGTTTGAACTCTTAGCTTGTAACTTTATTATTAAAAGCAAATTACATTATAGAATAATATTCAAATTTGTACAAACAATGAAACAGATTTGGGGATAAAACACACATTTTGACATATTAATTATAAACTCAAGTTTAATAAAGGATTTTCCTATACACCTACATGATTTTGCTGATTTATTTTCTTCCCCGAGAAAAAAGTTCACTTCCCATTCAAAATGTCATTTGAATTAACAGTTGATCACCTAATACATGTTTTAGTAACTGATGTCTTTTTCATAATCCACACCACATAAGTATCTTGTTCTGTTTATTAATGCTTCAGTGAAAATACTTTGTTGTAACATCAACATTTTTGTCTCTTAGATTAAATAAATACATTTAAAACATGCAATTATATAATAATATATTTTATTTTTAGGTTGGTTCTTTGCAATACAAAACTTCAGTGTTTGTATGGTAATCTAGATGATCGTGTGAAACCTCTAGTAATGTTTTTGCGCTATTGGGCAAAGGCATTAGGTTTCATTCAAAAGTATCTACTCTCCAGCTATTCATTTTCCTTTTTAGTTATTTTTTATCTACAAAATACTGAGCCACCTATTCTGCCTTCAGTTCAAAGTTTAATTGAACTAGCAAGTAAGTTAGAAATGTTAATTTTTTTCAGTAAAACTATACCCTGCAGCTGCTATGAATTTTTTGTTGTCATTATAAAAAATACAAAGTAATTACTGAATTATACATTGGTACTACAAATATGTATTTCATGATTATCGTGGTACATTTTCTCAAAATATACATAACAGTATGATGCAAATGCATTTGTTTTTTTCTAATCTTGTAGCGGGTACAATTAATCCCCTCTCCTTTTTACGATAGATGGTGCTAAACAACCATCAAGTGTGTTCTAATATACTGTCAGTGGTCGATGAGAGTGTGTTTTTGTGCTCTTTGTTGTTTTGTGTTCTGTGTTGTGGAACTTTGAAAGGAAAAAGTCTCGTCCTTCTACAATCTGCATATTTTGTATACATTTTACTATACAATCTAATCTTGAGTATCTTGAACAATTACATAATTATATAATAAGGTCAGTTTTTTTTGTAATTGTTTCTTAGACCTATATGAATAGATATATTTGCTCACACGTTTCTAAAACATTTAGATGTTTTGTTGGTTATGTATATTACATTCTGTTCACGACTACTCTATAACCAAATTATTATTATTATTATTTATTTTTTTATTTTTTTTTATTTATTTTTTTGTTGTTGTTGTTGCCCAAAATACCTTCTACCTCTTCATTTATGTTTTCAAGAGTCATGGTAAAGTTTCTAGAATTTAAACTAGCATTCTAAAAGTTATTTAATAGTATTAAATTATGATAATTATAAATTAATGTCACGTTGCTATATGCATTGTGACAATATTTAAGATATGACACCACACATTGTGACATTATTAAGTACTGTACATAAGTTTACTAGTGTTCAGTGTTAGAGGTATGTATAACTCATGTTTTAGGAAAAAACCAAAGTGTCTTTTGACTTATACTGGGATACTTGACAACTAAGTTGAGATTCTCATACTGCAAAATTTAGATTATTAGGCTCTTATATTCTAAGTTTGGTATTGAATTTAGCCTTGGTAGCTTAGTCAGCAAAAGCATTGATCTTGTATCCAGAGGGTTGTGAGTTTGAGGCTCCAGCTGGACAAAGATATGCCATGTTCATTAATGGCAGCTGGGTTACATAAAATAGGTTCATGGTCACAATGTCCTTCAAGTTCAAATGATACCTCTGGAAGTGGTAGGCAAAGTCTGGGGGGAGGGGGTTGTGCTTGGTCCCTGCTTCTAAATTCCAAAACTCCAGTGGGGGTAATATCACTCTCTGGAGCATTCCATAAAATATGCATACTCTTCAGGTGGTTCTAAAAGAGTAGCAGCTTCACAGCTATGTTTGGCATAAAGATATCTATCTATATTCTCAGCTGATTTGGGAAATAGAGATTCGTATTGGGTCTACTTGCAGTAATGCTTGGAAAATGGCAAATTCCTGGGAAATATGCCAGGAAAATTAATGATTTTTAAAATTTGTGTCAGTAATTGCTCCAATTTATTTTTATATTTTTTAGATTAAAAACAAGTTAAATTCTATTTAATAATTAAAGGGAAAAATACTTAAAAGATAATGTGAATTTAAGTGTTGATAATTAGCTCTAACTTAGATTTTTGTGTAGTGTTACCAATAGTATTTTCAGCAAAGAGAGGTACCATATGAATATCATTTAAATTATAATTTGTTTTGTTTATTATTTTAACTTTAGTTTGAATCTTTTCATATGTTCTTAAAAGTTAAAACGAACACAGTGTTTTGCTACTGCAATAAAGTATATACATATATATATATATGACATATATAGCTTGGCCTGCTATACTTCGCGGCTGTAGCGTGGTCGAAAAAATTAATACGAAGATCCAGGATAAATTTTATACATGTTTATTAGGCAGCATACAGAGCAAAACTTCTACAAAGGGTCGTCGCGCAGCCTTATATAACCTTGGGGACGCTAACCACTTGAGAAAGGAATTTGTTATAAGTGCTTTTAAGTAGGTTGGCGAGTTAAGCTCGCCAACAGGAAGGAAACAAAAGAGTTTAACGCCGAAAGGCCACTAAAAAGATGAAGAAATTGCGGATTTGGTGGTTTTTTAATAAAGGTGTTAGTAATTTTTAGTTTTAGGATTAAAGCGTTAAGTTTTTAGATTATAAATATATATATGGTTTTCTAAGATTCTTTAAAAAATAAAATAAGTCAGAAAATTCATTGAAAATATCCCCAAAATGTCGAGGAAAATTCAGAAAATTAAAAGTTTAGAGTTCTTAAAAAACCTGAAAAACAGGAAAACCTTGGGAATTTTTCTAAATGTATTCTATAAACCAGGAAAAACAAAAATGTTCAAACAATTGAAAAAAAATAGACATTATATCAAGAGGGTTAAGAAAAATAAGTGCTTTAAAAATAATCGTTATTCTTCTGTAAAACAAAATGGTAGTATTTCAGTAATATACATTACATTTGGGGCATAAAGTATTTGTTACAAAAATACAAATTTTTTGTGATTGTGCATAATTTCAGATAATACTGAAAAAATACATGAAATATCCTTTTTATTTATTTATTTATTTAAATCTTAAAATTCTAAAAGTATGTGATTTTAAGAAAAAGTAGGGGAATGTTTTAGAAATTTATGTAGCAGCCATGAAATATCAATTCACTGGATACCCTGAAGTACCATGAAAAGTAGTAATTGGTTTATTAAGTTCTTCTAATGATTTTGTATTTCTATTATGTTTTTTATAAATATTCTAATTTTATTTTATTCTTATTAGGATATTCTGATAAAATAGATGGATGGGAGACTGCAATTTGTACAAATATTTATCACATTCCAAGAAATAAAAATCTTGCTACTGTTGGTTGGTAAAACATTTGAAATACTTTCATCTTCTATTGTATCAATTTCATCATTTTGCCATGTAATAATTGTGTTTATTTTGATTATATTAAAATACATGTTTTTTGAACATCTGTAAGGGTAAAGTACAGATATTATTTTTTAACTTTGTAAGGAATTGCTTAATTTACAGTTAAAAAATTCCTATAATTAATATGCAACAATAGCCAGACCAGTATTTATGCATTTTCAAAAGTTTTTCCTTTTTTGAGAAGTTAAGTATTAACATGATAATTTTTAAGTTGTATTTTGACAAATTTTGTAGATGTAATGGCAAGATTAAACATTTACATTTTACATTTTGTTCTAAAATATGAATTTGTTATAAGAAAGAATATTTGATTGCCCATGTAAATTATATTCAGTTTTATGAAGAAGGCGCACATATTTCTTAACCCTTTCATGGGCTATTTATTTCACTTTTGAATTCCTCCTGGGTTTTGTGTTTTATTATATATTAAACCATAACATTTAAGGAAACATATTTCATTTTGCCAAATTTTATGTGCATATTTAAATTCTAAGAACTCTACAGTGATGAAGAAAATTTAATTGAATGGTAGTTATTTACCATGAAAGACAAAAAGCATGTTGCAATGCATAAGGGGACATCACATACTTCACATTTAGCATGGGTCCTTTTTTCTAGGACCTTTGTGCTACATTTCATAATTCATCTATTGATGGATATCAACTTTGGCATATGATTTTTGGTGCTGGTTGAGTCCTTTGCTTGGAAGTAGTAAGATGGCCTTTCTTTTTTCTTGAGGTATATCTGTCTATTAGCTAACAAGCTCATACTATTTGGAATGTTAGCTGTCTATAATTTTTTCACTTCTTGCGGCATATTTTGCATGATCTCCATGGGCCAAGCCCTCGAGTTTCCCCACTCCAAAATGGTTTTAAATTAATAAGAAAATTGATTATAATTGTAAATTAATAATTTCACGAAGCATGGTTCTAAGCTGCCCTTTATTGGGCCAGAACCAGTGCTTGGTCTTCCTCACAATGTGATTAGAAAGACTCTTAAAGATCTCTTAATGGCAGAGACCTATAGGGCTTGGCTTGATTTTAATAATCAGAGGCAAGCTAAAGAGTTTAACCAGAGGTTTTCTTGGTTGAGGATTAAGGAGTTATTTAAGCTCATCAGGAATGAGTTGAGGGTGGCCATTGGTCTTTTTGACTGGTCACTGCTGTCTCAAAAGACATCTGAACATCATTAACATCAAGGATAGTCCAAGGTGTCATGTGGCAGAGGAGAGTTCCTCACATATTTTGTGTGAATGTGAATATTACACTGCTAAGCATTTTGAATATCTATGATATCATTTAATTGAACTGTGGGAGCTAACTTATGTCCTGGTTAAATTGCTGCTTAAATTCATTTCAGCTATTAATCTCTGTGACTTAATTGTTAAAATCTTCTTTTTTTTTTTTTTTTTTTTTTTTTTTTTTTTTTTTAATTAACTCATTGCTGGGATTGTTATGTTTTGGGGAAATGGGAGGCTTTTCAGTACAATAGGCCTTGGGTTGCAGTGCTGGTGCTCTTTTGAGCCCCTTTCTCCCAACCTTACCTAATTCTATTCTATTCTAAATAAGAAAGTAATATAGCATTATTTTTGTGGTTTCAACAAAAGGGAACGGAACCTGTACCAATTAATGTACTTATTTTACTAGAGATTGTCCTTCACTTTAGAAAGTAACTCAACTTAACTGAGGTTTTCAAGGCTTATATAGAATGGCTTCAAAAGTTCACAGCAAGGAATGAGGTGACAAGTGTTGATATTACCTCTGTTGAAAATTGGAAAGAATATGTTCTACCAAATATAATTGAAGATTATGGCCTAAGGAACAGTTATAATATTGATAAAACTGGCCTTTTTTTTTCAAACTGTTGTCTTTGAAAGCCCTTGTTTAGTAGATTGACTCCTGCTTTTTTTCCTACATAATAATATAAATTTTTAATTTACTTATTCTCTGTTTTCTATTAAACAAGTTGTAACAAAAATAGAATATAATAATAAACTTAATGAAGTATATATAATTACTTATATATACTTTATATTTAAATTTACTTATTCTCTGTGTCCTATTAAACAAGTTGTAATAAAAAGAGAATTTAGTAATAAATTTTATAGTAATGAAAATATAGTAAAAACTAAAATAAACTTTTATATAAATACATGCTTTATTTGAGAACTTTTGAGAATTATCTACATGAAGGCTAGGTGTAAAGCTAATATTAACAAAAAAATTAAAAGCTAGATCTAAGCAATAATTTCAAGTTGCATAATTGGTCAATTATATTCTCAAAAGAACAGCTATATTTTCTTTGTCATAATTGTTTTCTTCTAATGTTCTTTTTGAATGGTTGTTGTTGTGATGTGGTTAATTAAGTGAATGAAAACACTTCTTTTCAAACACAAAAAAAAACTTATTTTATACAACACAAAAACAAGTATGATATAAAAATTTGCATGTGCGAAACAAAATGAAAAACGGACAGCATTCCAGCTGCCGTGTGGATGCATACTCGATGTGAACTGCTACTACTAGAAAGTTCTGAATAGCACCAAAAACGAATCACAGAAAAGTTTAGTTATTTTGTTCTGGATTCACCGGAACAGTTGTGAAGAGAACTAAGTTTTATACTAACCACTTCTACATTCAAGGTTCATCTGTTCTAAATACACCAGTAAATAAGAGTTAAATATTTTCCATCAGTGTAGATCATATATCATGTAGCTAGTAGATTAGTAAAACTTATGAAATTTTCTGATTATTTTAAAGACCAAAATAAGCAGTTTTAAGGTTTGTTAATATGTGATCTCATTTACATAAATTCTTTGCATATTAATATCTCTCCGTGGAATGGTAATATGCAGACCATTCCTGACAGAATTTTTGTATTATTCTCCAAGCAGTAGAGAGTTCTTAATTCCTGTTTTCTATTTCACTTAACATCTAATATTATTTTAGTTAAAAAATGTTTTATGAAAAGTCTTCATTGTATGAATTTTTGTATTCTGACTGTATTACAGTTTAAAGGTTTTATATTTACAACTTAAAAAAAAAACATTTAATTGTAGAATTTCCATATTGTTGAAATTTCAATCACATTGGTGATTTAAGAAATTATATGAATAAAATTAGTAATCATTAAATTCAAAGTTTGCATGCTTTCTCAAAACCTCCTGCATAACTTTTGCATTAAAGAAATTTTTTTTGTAAGACCCTTCAAACTCCTGAATTTCCATATTATCTTCTTCAGATATCTTACATTTTTATTTCAAAATTGTGTATGATTCATGAAATTATGTTAGATTTTTGTATGTGATTTTTTTTCAACCTATTTATTTTCATTTTTGCAATTTTCTTCTTTTGTTTTTTTAGAACAGTTATTGATAGGCTTTTTTGATTTCTATTGGCATTTTAACTTTGTCCAAAATATTGTGAGCCCACATACTGGAAGAGCAATGCCCATAAATGAAATCCTAGAGTCACAAGATGAAAGAATCAGAACATTTCAGGTAAAAATCTATTCCTTAATTTTTTTATTAAAAAAAAAAATTAGACATGACAATTATTGTCTATGCACTTTACACTTTGTCCTTTGATTATTATATATATGAGTCATCCAGAAAGAAAATTTCCCAAGGCCCATAAAAAGAAACAAACCATTTTTACGTGGAATGATTTTATTGCAAAAAGGGTACAATAGTTTTTCAGCTATTTCTCAACATAATAACCACCTGAATTGTAACACTTGTTGTCCCATTTAATAGGTTTTTGTAGTCCAGTGTCATAGAAGTTTACTGCCTAGCTTTGTAGACAACATTTCACAATTACAGACAAGAATTTGTGATGACCAAACAAGAACTCTTCAGGTACTAGAAGAGAAAGTCACTGGGAATAAATTTCAGTTTGTAGAGTGGAATGCACAAAAGTTAACTCTTAATCAAATTCCGTCATCAATTGTATTTAGTGTATGGATTGTATGTGATGAGTAGGCAGATTTTTTTTGTCTTTGATATTTGGGTTTTTCTGAAGGTGGACAAAATGTTCATTGCTGCAGCTGGCTATTTGTCATTGATGACAGCATTGCACTCAACATTCCTAATGTGTTGCTCCCAGCAACTTCCACTTGTTCTTGCACTTGAAGAAATTTCTGTTCAATCACAACAGATAAAGATCTGTAGACAGTCATGACACCAGACTACAGAAATTTATCCCATGGTATGACTAATATTAAAATTTTAGTAGTTATGTTGTGAAGTTGCTGAAATATTTCAGTATCTTTTGTAATAGATCTTTCTTGTTAATAATGATTTGTTTCTTTTTATGGGCCTTAAAACCTTATCACACAACACGAGCAAACTGACAACTATTTCACTCGACTGTTTTATTTTACAGTGATGTAAAAAAAAAACTATCACTTCTAGATTTTTACAGACTAAACTGTCATACTTAACAATTGTCAATGTCTATCTTTATCTCATGTGATATGGGCCATACGGATAAAGCAAACAGGATAGTTTTAAATTATAAGTTTGTTTCATGCTTATTTGATAACATTATACTTTTTCCAATAAAATTTTTTTCAAGATAAATTAATTGTAAACTTTTAGAAGTTTAAGAAATCTAGAAATAAATTACTAATTTTTATTTTTTTTTTTTTTTTTGTCTCATATTAAGGCTTTATCACACTAATGCCAATTGTATCAGGTGATTCTTTTGAGCTACAGTTATGTGAAATAGGGTCTTTCTTTAAGTTAATCTTTTCCCATCTAGTATGGGAATTGTCAAACTAGCTGAATCAAATCAGCCATTTACAGACAATAATAGTGACAGTGCAGATTGTAGGATGGCTGCTGTATCATGTCTAAGGGAGTGGTGCACTGAATTGAAAATAATTATTGCAGTAGTCATAAAATAACATATAGAATGTCAGGGACACAAATATTGGGTTGATGCATAATATTCTCATAGATAAGAAGGTCTGAAATGCCAGTCCCCCCCCCCTTCTTCTTTTCTCTTTGGCAATATTCATATAATTGCCAGTGGCAGTATGGGATTCCACACCAATGAGGAAAGGGGAATTTGAATCAACTAATTCGACAGAATAGTAACCCTATACCCTGTAAAATTGGTTGAAGTTGCAGTAGGAAGTACTTTTTATGCATAAAAATATCCAAAACAAACACAATATTTGAATATCAGGTAAGATTTTGTAGTCATTGTTTGCAGAAAATCTACACAAAAGGTTTTGAAAATGAGGAACTACATGTAAATTTTCACTTTTGTGAAGCACAAAACAGTTGACAGTATCTTCATCTTGTGATATGGCCTTTAAGAAACTTACATCCTTGTGTGGAATGTTTAAGTATGAATATACAATACTTTCAACCCCTTGACGCAGAAGAATGAAACATAGAAACATATTTTTAAATATATGTTTTTCTGCTAAATGTGAGTCGGATTTTGCTTTAGTATTAAAGGATTTTTGTTCAAATCATTTTAGATATTTAAGTAAGTTATTATAAATTTCTTTTGACAATTTTGTGTGATGATCATTATAAAAAGGGGGTGCCAGACAGATTTCTGCTCCAAGCCTCAAAAGTGGTAGGTCAGTCATTGCCTCTCTATTGCCATAGAAACAGACTTGTTTCATTTTCTTCAAGGGAATCCAGAAAAGAGGCATCTACTTTAGTTTACTGAATGCTTTGATGACTTGTTGGGGATGTTATTATTATTATTATTATTATTATTATTATTATTATTATTATTATTATTATTATTACTAAAAAACTACAATCAGACCATATAAGTGGGGTGACCCTATATGTGGAACAATACAACCCTATTTTTGAATATCAGGTAAGATTTTGTAGTCATTGTTTGCAGAAAATCTACACAAAAGGTTTTGAAAATAAGGAACTACATGTAAATTTTCACTTTTGTGAAGCACAAAACAGTTGACAGTATCTTCATCTTGTGTGATATGGCCTTTAAGAAACTTACATCCTTGTGTGGAATGTTTAAGTATGAATATACAATACTTTCAACCCTTTGACGCAGAAGAATGAAACATAGAAACATATTTTTAAATATATGTTTTTCTGCTAAATGTGAGTCGGATTTTGCTTTAGTATTAAAGGATTTTTGTTCAAATCATTTTAGATATTTAAGTAAGTTATTATAAATTTCTTTTGACAATTTTGTGTGATGATCATTATAAAAAGGGGGTGCCAGACAGATTTCTGCTCCAAGCCTCAAAAGTGGTAGGTCAGTCATTGCCTCTCTATTGCCATAGAAACAGACTTGTTTCATTTTCTTCAAGGGAATCCAGAAAAGAGGCATCTACTTTAGTTTACTGAATACTTTGATGACTTGTTGGGAATGTTATTATTATTATTATTATTATTACTAAAAAACTACAATCAGACCATATAAGTGGGGTGACCCTATATGTGGAACAATACAACCCTATTGAATTATGGCAGGATTATATTCACCTAATAGACAAATAATTATACTTTTAAAAAGTACATTAAAAATTTACTTTTTTTTTTTTTTTTTGGGGGGGGGGTAGAATTTATTAGCTTACTTTACTAATCAAAGTACAGCACACGTACATACATACATTCATGTTCAGTGTATTTAAAAATAATCAGGTATATAAGTTTGCTTCCTTTTGTTGGTTGTTAACACAACTTTTTCTAAGTCCCTAATGGCTTTTAAATGCTCATCTGCTGCTTCTGAATTAGTAAAATAACACCTGAGGTCATGTATGAGAGAAAGATAACTTCAACCAATAAACATATAGATGTCCACTTGTTATCAGGGGGGACGAGAACTGAGAGAGGTGGAAAACTCCAAAGATGAGTCTACAGAAGCAAGAAAGAGGGAAAGAGGAAAATGAAGGCTTGAATTCAGATCCTCTCCAATTTCGCACTGACTTCTTTAAAAAAAAAAAAAATTAGAAATTTAAAAAAAATGGAAACTTGTTGAAAACATGAAGCTGACCATATAACCAGTAACAAGAAAAAGAAAATGACTGTATAAGCGGTGCACTTTAACACATGTTCCCTATTAAGTTAGATGGGACTTTAGAAAACTGACCATATAAGCAGGGTGACCTTATAAGCTGGTGACCATATAGCCGATACTGACTGTATTTTGAAGCTAGACAGACAGTATGTTAGTGTAATATATTTATATATAGATTTATAATCAGTACATTATGTGAGAATTTGCTGGATGATAAAAAAATTGTAATAGGTTAAGCATTATAAATCATTTATAAGCATGGATTCTCATGTATAAGTGATCTTGCTAAGTCAGGAAAAATTTATTTAAAACAATTTTTTTTTTGTTATCCATATTTTTTTATACAAGGGACATGTAAAATCTAAGTTGATAATATTGAGAGATTATTTAATTTATATATATTTTTCTGTTGTCACTGAAAAATAAAGAGTAAAATTAGTTAAACCTTTGACTGAATTTACTTACATATAAAGACTATATGTGATGTTAACTAATTGGTAAGTGGATATTGCTATGTTAGTGATAAATTTATGAGATACTTCTTTGTCAATTTTAATGTCTGCTTTTTCTCTTTTTCTTTCCATATTCTCTTGTCATATTGATTTGTTAAAGTGCAATATTAAACTTGTATTTTATGAATAAAATTGTTTTTTTTTTTTAATATTTTGAAATTCTGTTAATTCATATTATAAAAAATTACTTTGGTTTTAATTACTCTATATGCATTTTTAGTTCTTCAAGTTTCATGTTTTTTAGATTATGTTTCCATTTTTTTTCTTCAAAAAATGTTTAGAGCATAAAAATTTATTTTAGAACTTGTTGATTTGAAATATTATGTAAATCTATCTTCTCCATTCTTTTAATCATTCCAGTTTTAGTTGGTAAAATAACTATTCAATTGGTTGTAAAGTAGGATTTTGTAAGTAACTGATTTTCATTAACTTCTTAAATTTTTATTGCCAGTAATATCTTAGAGATGATAATAGTCAATAAAGTCAATATTTTTCTGATAGGTTAATATTTTCAAAATTTAGTCAGTAAAATCAGTATTTGATGAAAAATTATTTTTTTGCATGTGTTTGTGTTTTATTTGAATATTTCAACTTTTCATCATTACTCTAAAATTATTTTTAAATAAGGGCAGAGTTGCAAGTAACTGAAAAATATCTGGAAAATCTAGTGAAACATATATATATATATATATATATATATATATATATATATATATATAGGACACGTTCCACTAAACGACACTAGAGTCCTGATTACACTTTCATACTTTATTCAAATCTCATAGCACACTACTTTTCAATCATCTTCAATGGCATCGCACATGGCACCCAACTTTTAACAAAGGCAGGCTTAGCTGCTTTGAGTAGCCACAGCTCTGTCCGTGGAATGTGCACACTGCTCTCTGCTATAGATCACTGCACGTGAGCCGTATTTATGTGGCTAACTCCTCACGTCTCGTCACTCTCAGTAAAGAATCCTTAATTAAAATCTTTTAAAATTAATCTACAATTTATATCCTGACATATATATATATATATACATACATGGGAAGGAGAAATATGTAATTTTCCCATGGATATGCTAATTGTTGTGATTTGGTTTGTAGCCATATATCTGCAGATTGAATATTTTCCTTATTTTGCTATTTATTAGTAAATTGCTATATAGTAATATAGAAGGCTTATTACATGCATGAGCAATTTTTATTATACAATTGTGATATAATTTTACTATGCATAATATTTGATATATATTGTGTTTCTGTCTGAGTGAGCCTATGTAAGAAAAGAGGGGAAGTTTTTTTAAACGTCCTTCACATCCAAATGTATTTCAGCATCATCAGTCTTGACCATATCACATCTTAAAACTTGATTTATGATCAAATTGATTCCAAAGTAAATGTACAATTTGCATTATTAACAGAATAACAAGAAAAGAAAAGGTTGTAGTTGTAAAAAAATCATCATTTATTTGTCAATTATCTAAGTTATTCAGTACTTTTAGAAATCTGTCAATATTTTGATCAATATTTTACCAATTTTGGTTTGTAAAAGTATTTTTAAGCCTCTGACTAGATTTCATCCCTAAAATCTAGAAAAACTTCACATTTCAGTGAAACTTATTCTAATGGTTTCTTTTGCTACATAGGTGATAAATGTATACAGTAACCTATTGTAACAGTAATATTCAGCTTGAGAAATAGAATTGTAAAATTCGTTTCTAAGTCAAATAGTTGGATTACATGTCATTATACTTAAATTCTGCTTATTCCTCTTGCTTTATATTAATTTTGTCATATTTCTTTTAAGGTATCAACATTCAGTATTCAAGATCCTTTTATTTTGTCTCGTAACATAAGTAGAAATGCTTCCATAAAGTCATTATTTAAACTTGCTATATTATCTGCAAAAAGGCTCTTGCTTCAAGGAGTTTCATTTGAGAAACTGTTTGATATTTCTGTGTACCAGTCAGAAATAGACAAATTTTTTGAACCTGTTTTACAAAATTTTGATCCATTTCTTGTATCATCTACTGTATGTCTAAGTTATGAAATATGCTGTAAATTAGGCATAACAAATGAATTTTACCTTTGGCATGAGAAAGTATGTGAGACTGTGCTTGAGGTATTGCAATATGGACTACTCTTTCAATGTGAGGTTATTGATAAAATTAGAAGAAAAGGAACTCCTCCATTTAAGAAAAGAAAATCTGACATGAGATGTGGGGATCTTGAACTTTTAATGTCCATCCAGTGTGCTGTATACTACAATACTTGTCAGTCTCGCAAGAAAATACCTTTAAATGAAATAGAGCCTGAATTAAAGGGAAAGGAACAGTGGTCCTCTGTTCTTTTAAAGGAACATAATTTATCCCTGAAGTTGATGCAAGGTTATAGTACTTCACATTTGCCACTGCTGTGGATTCTTTGTAACTGCTATAAATATTCTTCTGAGCAAATATCTGATGTTGTCCTTATCTTTTCCCCTCTTACAAATGCACATATATTTTCTAGTATGTCAACTTTTTTAAAATCCTATGTTCAAAAACAGGTAATAAATATACTAAGTAAAGAACATTAATTTTTTTTTTCTGTTGGTAAGGTTTTTTATGTATAATTAGATTGTGCCTTACTGTTCAGTAGCATAAATTGTTCTTAAGCACATATTAAGTAACATTTAAATTATGATCATTCATTTTTATTTTTAATCATTTTGTTGAACATCTTTTGTGTTGTTTTTTACCATCTGTGGTTAAACAATATCCCAGTCCTTTCGGAAATATTTTAGTTCATGGTTAAAAGCTTTTATTCATTGAGTCATTTGTAAAGTAAGTATTTGCTGTTAAGAATTTTTTTTAAGCTATTGAATTTTTGTCTATTGGAAAGGGTCATCATGTATAGAAAGTGACTTGCTGCTCAGTTGCTTGAATTATTTTTAAGTTTATGAGAAGGTAACAGTTGAATTATAATTTGTCCTTCAATTTTTTTGTTGTTTATTTATCTTTTTCTCCTCTGATTAAATAATCTTTAAGTCCTCTTGAAAACATTTCAATTTATAATTAAGTATCTTTATTCATTGAGCTGTTGGTCTAATACCAATGTTTGCTGCTAAAACTGTTACATTAAATTTTAAGCCATTGGAATATTTTTTTTTCTTTCAAGAAGGTTCTTGATGTATAGTTAGATAGTGCTTTCCTATCCAGTAGCCTGAATTTTTCTTAGCTTATTAGAAGACATTATTTGAATTGTTATTCATTCATTTTTATTTTTATATCTTTTTGTTGAAAATCTTTTGTATTGATTTTTATGATCTGGTTAAAGTCTTTCAATCCTTTGGAAAATATGTGAATTTATGATTAAATATCTTTATTCATTGAGCCATTAACATAACTGTTTATAAGATTGTTATAAGCTATTGAATTATTTTCTGTTCATAAGTTTCTTCGTGTTTAAAAATAGAGCCTTTTCTTTTAGTTGCTTGAATTATTCTTAAGTATTGTAAAAGATAACAATTGAATTATAATTTGTTCTCCAATATTTTTTAGAAATCTTTTATATTCTTTTTATCTTCTCTTCCATGTTTAAATATCTTTCAGTCCTCTTGAAAGTAAGTCAATTTATGATTAAGTAACTTTATTCATTGATCCATTAGTGTTGTAACCAAATATTTACTTCCAAAGTTGTTTAAGTTTTAAACCCTTGATATTTTTTTTTCTTTTGGGAAAATTCATGCATAGTTAGTGCCTTACCATTCAATAGTTTGAACTGTTACTAAGCTTATGTTCAGGCAACATTTGAATTATAATTCATCACTTAAAAAAAATCTTTTTGAACATCTTTTCTGTTACTTTTTACTTTTTTTAATTAAACAATTTTTCAGCTCTCTTGAAAATATATCAATTTAGGATTAAATATTTTTATTCATTGAGCCACTAATGTAATATAATAAATAAATGTTTGCAGATAAGTTCGTTAAGTTATAAAGTTTTTAATTATTAAGTTTTGCCATCTAAAAGAGTAGTTTTTTGTGCATTCAATTATAACTAAACTATATTCATCCTACAAACCTAGCAGAAATAGTTATAATTTTTATTTATACAGTTATCTTTATCTTTAAATATAAGTTTTAGTATTATCAATATGAAGGAAGTCTGGTTCTTCAATTTAATTAATTTTTCTAATCAAATTTCTATCTAATTAAAACCACATAGTATGGGAATGTAAAAGTTTAGCATATACCTATCCACTTATAAAAAGTATTTTATATCATTAATTGTCATTTAAAGACAACCTTGGTCTGTAGTAGGCTGTAGAGCTATGGAAGAAGTAGGAGGGAAATAAGAAAATTATAAAAGTATGTTGATCCTGTTTTGAACTTTTGTCATAGATAAATTTTTATTACTATACTAAACTGCCATCTGATTTCATATAGATAGTACAGAAATATTTTTCCAATGTATGGTTTCATATGGTTTTTTGTGTGTATAATTTTTTTGTTTTTGTTTGGTATAAAAATGTTAGGGATTTTTCAAACATATGTTTTCTAAACATATATACATCTTATTCAGCTTTGATGTGCAATTGTATAGTCTGATGTATTTTCTTGAAAGCTGATAAATTCATCTTCATCTCATACAAGTGTGTTCATATTAATGTATGCATATTTATAGGTTAGATGTTGGTGTATATATATATATATATATACATATGGTCATTGTATAAATGCATTTCTGTTTTAGTTAGATCAGTTACTACAAAAGAGCTACCATTTAAAATTATAGTTATAAAAGATAATTGATGTTTATTTTCTGCGTAGCTCTAAACTTATGGTTACTGAGAATTTATTATTATTATTTTTTTTTTAAATGTGAATGTTTAGTCATGTTATGAATTTGGGGATTATTTTTTTTCTCTCAAAACTTACTTTGTAAAAATTTTAGAAAATGTTGGGGTATGTGTGTTTATCTGGTAATTTTTCCTATTTGTTAAATTCTATTTTATATTAGTTGTTACACTACCGTAAATCATCTGTTTGTTATAATCAGCTATTATATCTTAAGAGACACATAAGGTATTCTTTTACTTTTATATAGTGTATATAATCACATTTGTACTGTTTACTGCAAATCAAAATTGCTTATTAACTGTGATTTACAAGAAAGAAACTGTGATTCATTTGTCGGATTTATGACATTGTTAATAAAATACATTTTTGTATATGTTACCTCTGTCTGTGTTGTGGAATTTTTATACATTTCACCATTAAAATCAATAATGCAAACTTAATTGTAGTATTAAAGTAATAGTACATAACTTTCAATTTTGTAAGCTAAATATAGCTTAACTTTTAATGAATCTTCTATTATTTTATCAACTTAGGATTCTATGTGCTAGAGATTCTTCTCAATTTTGATTAATCTCAGAAGCAGGAGTACTTCTGATTCCATACTCATTCCCTACCTACCAACTAGGGTTGGCCCATTTTTAACAAAGGTTTAAAAAAAAATAGTAATTATTTTTCTGACATGAATACATATTTGCCACTTTTTGCAAAAGGAGCTGCAGTAGTTCATTTGACAAAGATATTGATCTCATAACCCAAGGATTGCGAATTTGAAACTCAAGACAATCAAAGATCTGTCATATTCATTAATGGCATCTAGAGCATGTAAAATACATTTGTGATACCAATGTACTCCAAGCTCCCACTCGCCACACAATGGCTGATTGGTTAGGGTGCTGGCCTTCAGTACCGGAGTTCGTGGGTTGAAATCCCATTATGGCGTGGATGTTAGTAGCCATTCGGAATCGGCTTTAAGCTGTAGGTTCTGGTCTCATTAGCCCTCGTGTTGCAAAAATTAGACTGTAGCACTCCAAACCAAACAAAGTTCCCACTCTATAGCCTCAAGGTGGCAGGACAAGCTTGGTATCTTCTGCTTGTTCCCTACTTCTCAATATTAAAGACCAACTTTGTTATGTGGTTCTTGGGTACCTAAATGGTGCTCCCTTTATAAAATAGCCAACAAATATTTGCAGCTTTGTAGAAATGAGTGTTATAAGACCAAACACCCCTGCATTTGAAAGTTAAAATAAAATTACTTTTTAAATAGCTAAAGAATAAGATTATTTAATTTACGCAGATTTAAGTATTTTAGTTTTTACTAATTTTAACTTTAATCTAATAATATATAACTTTAATGCTTTTTTAACATGGAATATCTAATACATCATTGAAGCAATAATCTAAATCTAATTGGTATTAAGTTTATATGCTTTTTTAGTTAATACTATGAATGCAGAAAACGATATGGTGAAGAGTAAACAACAATAAAACAACACACTGTCTTTGATTTAAACACTTTAGCAGTTGTAACTATTAAACAACTAATTACTTTGTTTTAGTTAGTATTTAAAAGAAAAGTAATACCAATTTTGTTGTGTTTTCAGAACAATGGAAATTAAATACTATAGTCTTTAATATAAAAAGGAGAAAAAATAACTTAATATTAAAATATAACTTTAATAGTAAAAAGAATTACTCATAAAATTGTTTAATTTTGTCAAACTCATTTGCTTTCTCTACATCAGAACACCATTTTTGTTTTTTCAACTTTTATAACAAAATGCAAGTTTGTAACATCTATTCCCAATGTATTTCTTTTAAATTCAGAGTTTATAGCATGCAACATAAATAAAGGGCTTCTTTTAGTTATTAAAAACAACATTATTACCTTAAGTTGAGGAATTAAAAAAAAAACAGTTTTTAAATCTCATGTCTCCATATAGATTTATTAACAAAATAGATTGTGATTGTAATTTAATTGCTATCATTAACCCCTTGACTTACAAGTAAAATGGAATCAAATGTGTCCAAAAATATACTACTAAGTTCTGGCTCATCTGAACAATTTTGTTCGAGTTGAGAAAGAGAACGTTTCATTTTGAAATTTGCATTGCTATATAGTATTTAATGAGGTTTATATATGATGCTAATGTATAATAATTCTGTAACAGTAAAAATTATGATATAATATTATATGCACAATGTCTGTCGGAGACTCTATTGATGTCTCAGAGACATCAAAGTCTACTTCGGCACATGAGATCACTGACGTCTCCCAGACGTCATTTTATGTCAAGGGGTTCATGAAAGTTATTTTTATTATATTAATATTAATAAAAAATAGATGAAAATATATATAAAACACTATTGTCACCACTGTGATATGTAATGGTTGTGAATGCTGGGCAATGACTAAATCTATGGAAACAAATTATTGACCTTTGAATATAAGAAAAATGTTTAATGCAGTTTGGGAAAACCGTGTATGGAGATCTATATTTAACTTTGAAATCTACCAAAATATAGACAACCAGACATTGTTAACTAAATAAAAAGTCATAGAATTCAGTGGTAGGACATTTATTTAGAACTGAGAATACCAACCCAGTAAAAAAGCTCACATTTGCAAAGCCTATAGAAATTAGAAAGCAGGGAAGACAATCAAACACTCCAGTCCAGGCTTGATTCTGTTGAAAGTGACTAAAAAAATCTTGCATAAGTGAGACTGGAGGGGCATTGCCTCAGATAGGACCAGATGGCAGAGACTAATTAGGTTACATATACATTCTACGGTGATAAATACATGTGGAGTATGTGCTGGATAAGTCTATGAGTTTAAACTTCCTTTTGCTAGTTGGGAAAGGAGTACATAATGTGCAAACTTTACATTTTTAGAACATAATCAAAGTAATTTAGTTTGTTGTATAAAAAGCATCGGTGGAATTTAATGTGATTATAATATGCCAAAAAATAAAAAGAGGGGAAGAATACTTTTCAGATAGATAAGTGCTAGGATAAATGTCCAAAATTTGTCAAATATAACACTTTTATACGTAATAATTCATTTGAATTTAAAATAACCCCCAAAAGTGCTTTAGAAAAAATTGTGTAATGTTTCTAATTCTGGCGAGAACTGAATTATTGGCGGCAACAGTGTTTAAATGCATCGAGAGTTTTAAAGTATTCGAATTTCAAGCATGCGCAAACAACGAATTTTAGTCCCCAGGCAGGTTCTATGGTCGAATGATTGGGCACTGCTATTCTGTACAATAATTCGTGGGTTTATATACCGCTACTGATATGGATGTTCGTAGCCGTTCGGAATTGGCTTTAAGCTGTAGGTCCCGGTATCAGTAGCGCTCGAAACTAAACCAAATCTAGTTCTTTGGCTGTCCACGTAAATTCCTAAGATCTTCACCCTCCTTTCCTCAAATAAAAAAAAAAGGCTCAATAACAGTTGCGCCAATTGCTCCAGGCTGAGCAAAAACGATACCTTTTGCGCCATTGTTCTCTAAAGCTAAAATTATTCCTATGCTCAAAAATTCCATCTTTTGTAACAGCAATCCCGGTAAGCAGAATTTGCTAGCCATTTTTCATTTTGTTTCATCAGCAGAATTGTAAATTCCAATTTCCTTTTAGTGTGAAAAAAAGGGGGTGGGGTCTTCTAAATTAATTGAGGGGCAATCGAAAGTCAAAACCGCTGTGATATCCCTATTTTAATAGGATTTTATTTATTTATTTATATATATAATATATTTATGTGCGTCTGTTTTCACACATAAAGCCATTTTGCATTCTCAAATAACGAAACTGCTGATTTTAATCTGTTTTAAACATTTTTTGATTAGGTAGGATGGCTATTTGTTTTTATATTAACAACTTTATTTTTATATTAACTTAGTATCTTATATATTATAATATATATATGTAAAGACTATAAATTTTACATGAAATTTTTTACCAATTTCTTTATTTGTTTAGGCTGTTGTGGTAAACGTCTCTGTCCCTCAAAATAATACTTATATTTTATTTATTACATAAGGATTAAGAAAATTAATCATCCCTCCTCTAATTGCTCCAAAAACTCTTAATTACATCTTCTCCAAATGCGCCCAAACCCCTAACCACATCTGTTTCAAAATGTTGTTACGCCGAACAAAGGCCGTTTGGTTAGGGTGCTGGCCTGCGGTATTGGAGTTCGTGGGTTCGAATCCAACAGTGGCATGGATGTTCGTAACCGTTCGGAATCAGCTTTAAGTTGTAGGTCCCGGTCTCATTAGCTCTCGTGTTGCAAAAAGTAGACCTTAGCACTCCAAACCAAACCAAAATGTTGTAACTTCTGTTCCACCCCCTGCTCTCCTTTCATCGTAAGAATCGGCCCCCGACATGGTGCGATTTAACACCATTTGGAATTCTTTTTATGGGGTAATTTAAAGTCACAGGTCTAGGTCAACAAGCACGCCTGCATTGAAGGATGAAATTCAACTCTGCCTCAATGAAATTTAGCCTCGTTTAATCAAAATGGCCATGGAAAATTTCGACAAAGTTGTTCTTATGTAACAGCAAAGCCGTGGAGGCCATTTGCCTTATGTGCTGTTCTATACATAACCATATCCTGTGTACTTTATGATTCATTAAAAAAACTTATAAAACTGTTTTTTATTTAACTCAAATCTTGTGCTAATTTTGTGACATCTTTTATATAAAAGTTATAAGTATCACAAGCAAAGTATAAATTACTTTTGATACATTTTATTTTTTCTGTAAATCTGATAAATACTTTCCAATCTCTTTATACTTATCTTAACTATAAATGTATGTATAAATGCATTGATATACAATATTCGCATCTCCGCTTACCGATTATATCATCAAGAAGACAATAGCACATTTTTCTTATATCGATGTCTGCTGACAAAATCGAAATTTCATCTTTCTAGTTTCACAATATTGAAATAAAAAGCTATTCAAGTTCATTTTAAAGTATATAAGTCATTATTACTTTAAAGTATTGATATACATATTACTGTGTTATGTCCCCAAATATATTCCCCAAAATTTTGTGTAGTGTCCCCTAGTTTTCCATGGATTCGGGGTCACCACGCTGATTGTTCCCAACTTACTGTTTGAAAATATTGTTGCCCATAATTAGAGTTGTGAGCAGTGGAAAAAGCCCGGTTTAAACCCGGGAGAAAACCGGGTTTTTTGGGAAGGGAATTTTGAAAATGTCCAAAACATGGGAATTTTGAAGTATTTTGTTTACTTTTATCCTAATCGCACAAGACAATTTTTACATTTCATAAATGATTTGATATTAATAGTTAACTGGCAACTGTAATGAATGAACGTGTAAGGAAGCCAAACAGCCAAAAAATTAAATAATTGGGATTAACTAACTATATTTGGCAAGGTATCATGTTTAGCATGAAAGTATGAGTATATTTTTCCTTTGAGAAATATCCAATATTTTTATTATTACATAAATATTAAGCAATAATCTGTAGCCTCGCAAAACCCATAAATCATTATTTTTCTTGGATAGCATCTCTCTCTCTCTCTCTCTCTCTCTCTCTCTCTCTCTCTCTCTCTCTCCCTCCCTCTCTCTCTCTCTCTCTCTATATATATATATATATATATATATATATATATATATATATATATATATATATATATATATATATATATATATATATATATATATATATATATATATATATATATATATATATATATATATATATATATATATATATATATATATATATATATATAATGTGTGTGTGTGTAGAAATTGAACACAAAATACAACATTGTCATTTGATGACACTTTTAAATGATATATGCATTACAAAAAATAATAAACTGTTATTTTAAATTTAATGATTTATTTTTATATTATAAAAGGAGGGGAAAAATTTATCATAAAGCAATTTACATAATAAATAATGATAAAAAATAATGCATATAATTATTATATTAGCATTTAAAATTGAAGCTACCAGTTATGTATTTGATAAGACTAACAGGGTAATTAATTACATAAGTACTGCTATAAAATCATTTAAATGCTCATTGCTATTATTTCTTGAATATGTATATATATATTACGAAAAGTTTAAAAAAATCTCTTAGAAATAATATGCTAGTTCTTAAATAGCCACTGTTGAAAAAATAAATGTAAACATTGTTAAAATGATTTCCTCCCAAAATTCCGGGTTTATTCTCCAAAATTCCCGGGTTTATACCCTCCTCTTCAAAATTCCGGGTTTTTACATCTCTACCCATAATAAATTGGTCAATGTTCCTACTGAGTGCAGAGTGCAATGGGTAAACGCCGGAAGGCAAAGTACCTGCTTCATTTAGAGACACACATTTTAGTAAAAACAGATATTTATCTGCTAAGTATGAAATACGTATTCAGGAGTTAAAATAATTCTTTATCATGTGAATGGATATGAATACTGATTGTGGATGATGATTAGGATAGTGAAGAGGATAAATAGTAAGTAAAAAATATAACAACAGTGCTGTAAATAAATGTGTTAAAGCTGGTGAGATACAGGAGCTAGGATCTTACTCTTCATACTAAGAAGTGTAAGCTTAATAAATCGGAATATATATATTCTTAACGATACATTCAAGAACACGAAAAGAGTTCTTAATGTGACGACAGACTAGTTCCGCATGTTAAAAAGTTACTCGTTCCTGAAAGTAAATATTCTAAATCCGGAAACAACTTTTTTTCTTGTTACTGTCGTGGTGCTTTGTGCAGAATGAATAACGTCAACGAATGAAGTCATTAACGTAATGCTTCTATAAATAGTATCATCCTGAAGGTATGCATTTTGAAAACAAGCATTTTATTTTTATTTTATTTCAATTTCTTTCTTATACAATAAAGAATTTCTCTGTAGCAGACTTAGTATAATTCTTAATGCCTGACTTTCGAATATTTGAATCGTAGTTGTAAATTTTCACCAAAAAATGTTTTGTTACATTTTATATAATTTGCTTTTGTGTTTTTTTTTATTATTGAGAAATTTAAGCAAAATTATGATCAGTAAAGCTACATTTAATAGAGATATTAAACACTGAATTGATAAAGAAAGAACAGAATATAAAAACAGGGATGCTAAATTAGTATTATTATTATAACTGTTGTTAATTACTTTATAACTATCATTACATTGAAATTAAGATCACGAAAACTCACGGCTAAAGAAAGTAGATTATTTTTTCTTTTCGTTCTAATCAGTATGAGTTTAAGCACAGGTTACCTCTTTGACTTTACCAGATATAATAAAATTTGAAATTGCAAAATTGGATTACTTGTTTTTAACCTTTTCAGGCGAGTGCAACGGGATTGTAAGAAATGAGAACAGTTTAAGAATTCTTTTACCACTATGATGATATTTAAATGCTATAAATTATTGGGCTTATTAGCATAGACTATTTTTTAAATAATTTTTTTTTTATAAAACTCGTTTTTGCTAGAATTAAATACGAGAAGTCTATGTATGACTCTTTTTATATAAGTTCTTAATCAGTTGATGCATTTATTCTTCTATTGTCAGATACCTATGAAATTTTGATGAAATGGCTATAGTAGCAATTTTTTTAATTAATTATATATTCATTATTTTAAAGAAATAGATTTTACAATAAAGTATTTTTAAATTCTTTGTAATGAGTAATGTAAATTATTTACTCTTCACGTTTTTGAACACCAGGAAAAAAAAGATATATTATTTGATGAATAATTTATAGTTAAAGAAGCTTGATTTTAAAATATTTTACCCAAGTCAAGTAAATTTACCCCACAGGCGCCCGATACACGATACCTTCATGCCAACCCTGCCAATGAATTCCTTCCAGGTAAAGCCATGGGATCTGGACCTTCCCCGAATTATTTTCAATGTACGCATTACAAGATTTTTTAAACATATTAAAATTTGTCTACATTACTAGTTTCCACTGCAAATTTTGATAGTCTTCAACCATGAGAAAAATAAAAACATTCCTTCACAATAGACCTGGTAACAAAACGTAAACGGGTCAAATTACAGAAGGTTCATATGTTCATAGATTTTATAAATAGCATATGAAAATATCATGTAAAGGTTTACCCTTCAAGTAACGATTCAAAACTTAGTTCCAAACACTCTTAACAAGAATATAAACAAATGAACGCAGAGAAATCCTAAACAGGGCCAGCTAGATGGGCTGATCAATCCTAGTACCTGACGTTCAATCAATTTGTATTTTATAAGTACCAAAATAAATATAAATTTAAGTGTTATAACTTTTAATAAAAATTAAAACTATCATTGGCTTTTATATAACTTTTTCAGTAAAATTTCAGGAAATATTTCTTTAAGAATAAACCAGAAGGATTTTAAATGTTTATTTATTAATTGGAGTTTTAAAAGTTAGATATAGGTTGAGACAGTCTAATTAATTAGAAATGTTTACTTACAGATTTGATATGAGAACAAACCCCAAAACCTTGCAGACTTTCCAATCTTTTGATTCAGAATTGCTGCGAGTATTCTAAATTTATGTTCGGCTACTGTGCATTGATGCTCCAAATTATATTGGGATCTTTTTCGTTTGGAGGTTAAAGTAGTGAATTTTTTACTGCTAGGTACTCCGTAAAAAACCAGTACTTTGACCTTGAGTTAGATATAAAATTTTGACCTCCAAAAATTATGGGACCTAAACCCATTGGCAAGTTGGCCCGTGCTTTAATCAGGCCATGGCCGGCCCTGGCCCTAGGTGGTAGACAAGGTGGGCGACTGCCTACGGCGGCAAAATTTAGGAGCGCCGGAACCGCCTGAACTAGGGCGTAAAATAAATACATAAATAATAAACCCTACCCATAAAAGTTTATTTCGATTGCTTAGATCTAGAAAATAAATTAGTACTAAAATCAAGTGCAACAGGAATTGACAGGTAGTTTCAGTTTGTTAGCTCTTTAAAAATATAAATTTTGTTTTTCATTACAATACTCTTTCTATATTATTCATTAGTTTTCTTATCTTAATTCAATTATATGTCATTCTCCATGGTTGTTAGGGCTATTTGATACTTTTTTCTTTCTTAAAAAATTAATTTTTTAATTATTTTTTAATTTGGAGGGAGGTGTTTGCATTTTTGGTTTCGTCTAGGCCTGTGTGTGTGTCGTTAAGCCGTAAATAAAGTCAAAAAAAGAAAACTATGAAACATAAATAATAATATTTATGGCAGTGACGTAGCCAGAATTTTTTTTCGAGGGGGGGATCCAAAGTCTTAATCCTGAATGCAAAAGAAAACTACGAAACATTAATAATAATAATATTAATGGCAGTGACGTAGCCAGAAATTTTTTCGAGAGGGGGAGATTCAAAGTCTTAATCCGGAATGCAAAAGAAAACTAAGAAACATTAATAATAATATTAATGGCAGTGATGAAGCCAGAATTTTTTTCGAGAGAGGGGCAATCCAAGGTCTTAATCCTGAATGCAGAAAACTTCCATAAAAAAAGAAGAAAAAGATATTACACACACATATAAGTATATACATGTCTTATACATCCATAGTTTTGCATGGATACATTAATATGTCCTAAAACGAATCAGCGACGCTATACATAAATTCACTGCATCTTGAAAAACATATTTGCAGGCACAATGTGCCTTTTAATTTTTAACCAGGTTTAAATTTACCTAGTAAACACTGGAGCATTTTTAATTTACAGTCCAGTATCTACAAGATGAATTTAAGCGAAAGTAATTTTATGAATAACTAGGGAAATAAAAAAAAATATTGAAAAAGGAATTACGACATATCCTTTTATTTTTCTTTTACAAAATTACGTACCTTGTATGACAACGAAATTCGAAAACAAAATGACATAATCAATAATTTATAAACTCCCGTTCTATAATAGTTATTAATTATAGTTATAATTATTTCCTCTACATTTTCAGGCCAGCTCATTTAGCTTATATGCATCGAAAGAAATGTTCAATTTGTCATCCTCTTGTGACCAGTTCGGTTGCAAAGAAATGTTTGGCAATGGAAACTAGTAATAAACACTAATTTTAATAGGTTTAAATAAATCTTGCATCATAACATTGAAAACATTTCGGGGAGGGACCAGAACTCCCGGACACCCCAAATATGCCCATGGTGAATGGATTACTATTTAACGTTTAAGAAATGTGAGAGTACTGATAATTGTTTTGTCCAAGATCCAAGTAACGATGGCCGAATGGTAGAGCGCTGCTCTTCGGAACCGGAGTTCACGGGTTCGATGTAATGGATGTTTGTAGCCGTTCGGAATCGGCTTTAAACTGTAGGTCCCGGTCTCATTAGCCCTTGTGTGCAAAACAGTAGACCGTATCCAAGTCTCTCCCCGTAATGTTTTCAATGTAACGATGCAAGATTTATTTAAACCTATTAAAATTAGTGTTCATTACTAGTTTCCACTGCCAAACATTCATTTGCAACATAACTGGTCACAAGAGGATGACAAATTGAACATTTCTTTCGGTGCATATAAGCTAAATGAGCTGGCCTGAAAATGTAGAAGAAATAATTTACTATTACAGAACGGCAGTTTATAAATTATTACGTCATTTTGTTTTCGAATTTTGTGTGTGCTGTGTGTTAAAAAAATATTATTATAAGTTAGTGACATTCCAAAGTAGTTCAATGAATATTAGAAAATGCCGATGACCTTTCTTCTTAAGAGATTAAAAAAAAAGTGTCTCTTCCCGAGGAACGCTCATAGCATAAGGCTTCAACCATGAAGACCTTAAATGTCCTTGATAAAATTGGGATATCTCTTGTAGATATCTTTATTCTTTTGGGACTGTGGCGCCGTGGCTTAGTTGGTTAAAGCGCCTGTCTAGTAAACAGGAGATCGTGAGTTCGAATCTCGCCGGTGCCTAAGTTGAAACAGCCTTTTTTTTTTTCCTTTAGGGTGGAAAAGTCTTTTGAGTATAATCAATTGTCGAACTTTAAAAATAACGTTTCTTTTCTATGATGAAGTATTATTGATATTTTTATATTAAACATCAACTTTTTTTTATACAAACTTAGATATTTTCAGAAGAAGATATTCGTTAGTAATTCCTTTCGTACAATCCGTTAATCAATATGTTAATAAAATGTTTTACTTATTCTATATATTAGTAACTATTATCGGTAAATATATAAAAAGTCACCATTTAAAGGAAACCTATAGAGGAACTACCTTTAAGGAACATTTTTTCACTACATTCTGAAGCGACGAAAAGTCTTTTGACTATAATCAGTTGTCGAACTTTTTATATGACATTTCTTTCCTACGATGAAAAATTGTGCGTAACATAAATGTTTTTAAATTAAAGGTCAAAGAAAATTTTTTTTATGTAAACTTAAAGTAAGAAATTCGTTAGGAATTTCTTGCAGCACGTACAGTCCATTTTTCTTCAATATATCAAGAAAATGCTTTACATATTCTTTATATTAGAAAATACCATTGCTAAGTATATTAAAAGTCACCTTTTAAAGGGTCTACCTTTAAGAAACTTTTTTCTACATTTTAAAGGGAACATTAGTCTTTTGATTATAATCAATTGTTGAACTTAAAAAAAAGTTTCTTTTCTAGTATGAAAAATTGTGCATTATTGATGTTTTTAAATTAAAGGTCAAAGAAAAAATTTTTTTATGCAAACTTAGATGGTTTCAGAATAAGAAATTCGTAAGAAATTCCCCCCAGCTCGTATAGTACATTTTTCAAGATATCAAGAAAATGCTTTAAATATTTGTGAGATGTTAAGACTTAGTGGAATGTATAATAAATAAGAATAATGTGAATGAGGGGGATACCAAAATACTTAAACACAATGAAATAGAATTGATAATGAATATGTATTGGATCAGCGTTGGGAAAATGACAACCCAATAATTATTTATGATTAAAAGGAATAAAGCATTTACTTACAATGACTTTGACTATTCTCACTCCCAACGTCGTCCAAACCCCCCACTTTAAAGAAAACCAACACAAAACAGAATGTATAGCCAATTTAATCCCTTCGCTCTCAGCGAACACTATTGTATTACATATATTTACAGATGGCGCTACGCTTCACGGTTACAAAATAAACAGTTTACAAAGCTATTAAGCAATTGCTGTCGTATCATGGCTATTGGACGGAACAATATTCTTTATATTAGAAACTACCATTGCTAAATATATTAAAATCCACCTTTTAAAGGGAACATAAATCTTTTGACTATAATGAATTGTTGAACTTAAAAAAAAATTTCTTTTCTAGGATGAAAAATTGTGTATTATTGATGTTTTTAAATTAAAGGTTAAAGAAAAAAATTTTATGCTACTACTTAGATATTTTCAGAATAAGAAATTCGTAGTTCTTCCCGTATAATCTATCCGTATAGTCCATTAATCAATATATTAATGAAATGTTTAATATATTCTATATATTAGAAACTATCATTGATAAATATATTAAAAGTCACGAAAAGAGTGGAAAATTTTAACTTAATATTTAGCCGTTAAATATGAGTTTTGCAAGAGGAGCAAGTTAAACGAAAGAAGCGAAGTTAGTTTATTTTCTTTTTAATTATTTCATAAATATGTAATGCTGTATGACAACAATCTTTCCAATCAATTATTAATTAATAAATTTTAAAACAATTTCCCTCGAAATTTCAGCTACTCTTACAAAAATATATTGGTAGTAACTTATTAAATTTCCTAGCTGAATGATTATAAAAATTAGTTTTGGAAGTTCACTGTCGTTCTAATCGAAAAGAAAACGAACTTATTTTAAATTACTTAGCTTGTTCTAATTTTTGTTCTAAATGATATTGACTTTTGTTATACTTTTTAAACCTGCTAATGACGGAACGAACATGGTGTAATATAGATTCGGGGCAATTTACCGTTCTAATTGCTTATTAGAGTAACGAAAACTTTTTATAGAGATTCGACCGTTGTGAGCGCTATTTGTTTAAATGGAATTTATTCGATCGCTGCACCTTAATCTGATTACAACATACTCTCTTTTATTCATCACGACACTTTGTAACGTCTTTCACGTCGCGTGTTGCCGTGAACGCGACTATTTTGTCCGATTTCTAAACAATCAAGGCGATCATATCGTCTTAAATGAATCCGTTGCGTGATGTTTATAAAAGATCGTTTTTGCAGTTACTTTTAATTAATTGTCGACGTTCCCTTAACGTTGCCGTACGACGGAACAAAAAAGTAAAAGGGATCTACTTTATAACGGATCTTATAGCTGCTTTGTCTTTTGAAGACTGGATTTCTAACCTTCCTAGGGTTTTTGGGTCTAATTTATCGACACATGAAAAATTTAACTTTCGTAGATTTTTTTTATATTTCCGGAAATTTTTTTAAAAATATCTTACGGGTTTGTTTTCAAAGTAAATATTTATCAATATTTTAGATGCTTCTGGAATTCAGAGATTTTAGAAAAATATTGTTTGGAAAATGAATAATAGTTAAAACACTTGGTGAGTTATAAGAATGTAGTATATATCTAAACATTTAATTATTGTAGTATTAAATTATTTTTTAAAAATTAAATTTTAATACTCGAAAATAAAAGTTAAAATTTGTTACCATGTTTTCCCTTCATGTAGTTACAAAGTTATAAAACATTTTAGCTTTAAAAAAATCTATTATAGTGTTTGCTTTGGTTTTCGATTATATATAACTTTCTTATTCGCGTAATGCTTTTTCAATCTGGAGAAATCTAAATACCTGATACCTCGCAAACGTATGCCTACCCTGACGGTATTAGGCATACATGATACCACTTACCTGCCAACCTCCCAGTGAAAGGAAATCCAGATTTCATACACCCCCCACAATAGCAACTTTACAAATAGGTTAATTAATCCAAATTTTTTTTACAATGCTGAAAAAATAACTTCAACATATGTATGGAATGAGGAAAAAGAAAACTATAATAGCAGCAATATCAAAAATAGGATGCAAATCACTCGACGAAATAGATGTTGTCATTCTTATAGTAATAAAAACATTTACCATCTTCTAAACCCTATATATTTACTGAAGTTGTATAATAATTTCCCCAGTGTTTAGTTTTATATATATATATATATATATATATATATATATATATATATGTATATAAATACAAGTGGATACATACACACACTTATATATATATATATGTGTGTATGTATGTATGTGTATGTGTAATGGGTGTTTTTAACCACTGCAAACTTAGAATGTTATCCGTGCTGGGTGTAGTGCCGTAGTTAGATTATGAAATGTGGAAGTAAAAATGTTGAGATTATCCATACAATTCATCTTTTGTGCTCTCCCGCCAAAACATTTTATATTATAGTGCCGTGAGGGTACAAATGAGCCAGCTGATAATGTTAAGATTAATCACACGATGACTCTTAAGAAGTGAAACTAAGTTACATAAGGAAGTTATATAAGAATAGTTGAGCTTAGAAGAAACTAATATGGTGTTCTCGAGGTCATCAAAGGTTACCACAATTAAAATAGAAACAAAGATGTTTCAACAAAGGTTGTAATTTCAGGGATACAGTTATAATTAAGTCAGTTGGTGTGGTTAAAATATCATTATATATACATATTCATAAATGTTCATTTATCATATTTTTTTAAAATTTAAGCTGCAAACAGAGGTGATTCTAATCCGAAAATTTAATTTCCTAATTTTCCGAAAATTTGTGCAAGTCTGTTCAAAAAAAAAAAAAAAAAAAAAGAGATTTTTTTTCCCCTGAAAATTTAAAATGAATATTTGGAAAAATCTGTTTATGAAAATTTAAAATGAAAAGCTTTTTAAAACCCTCTTCCACTTCAAATAAAAAATGTATACATGAATTTTGAAGATAATCAAAGTTTTATATCCTTTTACGCTTTTTTTTTTTTTGTTGCTTCCACATTTTTTTTTTCTACCGAAGAACAGTAATAATGTTTTTTGATTTTCTTTTTTAATGCAATATGTTAAAATTTAAATTTAAGTATTAAGATTAAGAAATTGAATTTTTGTTTTCTAGATAACCTACGTACACATTGATATATGTGTGTTTGTATTATTTTATACAGAACATACTTATATTTGCCACTCTATAATAAGGTGATATATATTAGGATATATTAATATTAAGTATTGATATTAGGTAAACGATATATCACAATATTAAAATTCAGATACCATGCAGTACTAGTTGTGACATCCGGAAATTAACCTTAATATAATTTTTATTTTAAATTAGTAGCGTATACTTTTTCAGAAAACTTTGTATAATGTTCAGAATTTTTTTTAAAACTCAGAATCACCCATGGCTGCAAAATCGCTCAATAGAAAATAGAAGCTTTTTACTGATGATAGGGACAGCTATTACAACAATCAGAGGAACAAGTTCCCGGTTTCATGGAGGTTGAAGAAAATACATGGAGGCAGACATGCCAACATTCAAGCCCCTCGGTCAGGAGCAACAGCGTGGTTTTAAAATTTAACATGATACTGTGGAGTTCCAGACGCATGCCTCGAAGTACAATGGTCAACTTGTTACCGGCGAGGAAAACAGCTGATGTTGGCAGGTGGGACCTCGGTAACAATGGAGTGGAGCCGTAAAGTCTGGGGTTGTGATATTATAACACAATAGCTATCACTCCTCTGATGGTTGGCCGATAAAAATTAATATCGAGGCATATCGATAGCCCTCCTAACCTCCCCAGCCTATGAGGGCCCCGGAAAATATGTCAGATCATGATGTACCGACGTCACTTCAAGGGCCTTTAAAAGCAGGAGCGAGGCTCTCTTGGTTTCTTCCATTATTATTCAATATTTTTGGCTTTTTTCGTACGGATGTCACTGGCCACAAAAATATTTTATGTTTTTCTATCCCTAAACTCTCTACTCTCTAGTTTTGTGTTATGAACTCACGAATCCACCCTTCTATCTCTTTGCTCTTTTATGTGGTTATTTTTTGCTCGTTGTCATTTTTGTGCTTACTGACAGAAGCCTTTGGATTGAAGGACTCGGCCCATATGGTCCAGTTGCCACATCACCTTTAAAGCCTTTAAAGTCTTGGTTTCATCTTTTTTTTTTTTTTTTTTTTTTTTTTTTTTTTTTTTTTGAAACGGCAGTTGCTTGCAGAGCGACGTGTTCACCACTCTAGAAAGAGGTAAGCCTTGGTGGGTAGCGGGGTGACTTTATTTTCTCTTTTGTGCACTTGGTCTGTGAGCCAAGTCTTGGTTATAAACTATTAGAGTCTATGGAGAGAAGGTTTCTCTTCCTTTACGGTCAAGCTGCCTGATTAGCGATCGGCTTCATGTCGTTCGAGAAGCATCGAAAGCAGTCTACAGGATTTATTTCCTTATTGCGGACTCGAGAAACAGCGCAAGCAGTCTACACCGGTTATCGACATCAGATGATTTCCTTCCGGTGGACCTTTGAATATAACTTGTATATATACCCATTTATCCAAGATCCCTCAATAAATGGAATTTTAATGTACTGGTTGTCTGAGTGGTCTCCCTAATCACCTGTGCACTTCGGTCTAGGTGATCCCTAGTTAATACGGTACAATACCCACAAAGTACATGCATATGCAATTTAGATACATAATAAAGAAAACAACCCAAACAAATTATACATAATTGCATATTTTATTGGTTTCCAAATTAAAATTGAGCAAATTAAATTAAAAGTAAATGCATAGTAGTAAATTTATAAAGGATAAACTAAAATTTGTACATTTAACAATGTTTAAATAGCTTTTTTTTTTGTTTCAAAAACTTCTGTTTCAGAAAAGTTTTTCTTGTAGCAACATTGACCATGATTAAAATATTTATATTTTTCTATTATCATGGATTCTAGAGGTCTAGTAATTTCAAAAATTTTTCACATGCAGTAATGCTTTCTGGATTAAGTAGTATATTCAGCATTATTTTTGGCAAGACTATATATTTGATTGCTGAATCGTGATCTTTTAGTAATTCAAAATTTGTGTTACTTTCCGGAGTAACCTGAGGAGTTACCGGAGTTATTAATCTCTCTCATTTCTCCGGAGTAGTTGGCCTGTTTGTGAGGGTGGGGGAGACGTGCCACTCATCCCCCAAATTTGCTGCAATTTGAATCACTATGTGACACGGATGTCAGGCTAAAAAACAGATTAAAAGTAATAACTAAATATATGTCCCAGTCAGTCCCTTTGTTGTAAACATTTCACAATTCGATTTGGCATCAATAGTGCACGAATTCTTTACATGAAATTTGTGTCAGTTAAAAACGTACGAATGCGTTTTGATAAGATCCACTTTCTATGAGCGTCTGTATATAAGAGCGGCTGATTTTGAAGAGAAGTGCGCGTTTGACAGCAGATGATTTTCTGAAGATCCAGGAAGAAATAGATTGAAGTTGTTGAAGAGTCAAGTGAAGCGAATCACCCGGTTTCCGAAAGAAGAATCAATGCAGAAGGAGACAAAAGAGTTATTTCTTTGTCTGTGTTGAATGTCATTTCTCTCAACTTTTTTGCAGATGGCAGATAAATTAGGAGATCGCTTGTTTATAATTCCTGGACGACTTATATGTGCCACAGGGACAAAGGATGATAAAATGGCTTCAATTTCTATTGACTGGAGGATCCTGAAATAATATGTCGCGAACTATTTTTGTGTCGCCGTTTTTCTTACATTCATGATTCATTTATTTGCAAAATAACACAAATAACAAATATGTCACCGTCCCCATTCGGTCGGAAGTACGTAAGGTTACGCGATTGATTTTGTTTCTGTTATTGAACGGACATTACTCTATTCACGTCTGAAATTGTATATGAAAATAAACTAACCTTCAGAAGCCAGTGGGAAGAAATTTTCAATATCTTACAATAAGAATCTCTAAGAATTAATGCTAACATTCTAGATATAACATTGTTTCTGAATTTCTAATTTTTTCCTAAGTCGGTTGGTATATTCTGTTTTACCCAGCGGGAGAAAGGCAATAAGTATGTTTATATCATACTTTTAAAAAGTAAATTAAGCAAAAGAAAATGTGTGAAAATTCGTGGTTTTCACTTTTAAAATCTCTAATTGAACAGAAAAATCAGTGTACGAGTTTTACTTTGACTGACTGTATTTTCTCAGCATTAAATTACCTAAAATCATTCGAAGAAAATGCATGGAAAATTGTCTACACACATTTTTAGACACATAACGTGAACATAATTTGAGTTATATCCTCTTCTAACATACAAATGGGACAGCAACATTCGTACCTGTTCAATTTGACTCTGATTTTTAAGTTGATTATTCATAAACTCATTAACGTATCACTTTCTATAGTAAAATATTATATGACTCCCCATTTGAAGGGTTTTATATACAAAGCAAATATAATTTAGAACTGCTATTAATTATCTAGTTTTTAGCTACATACTCAGAAATGGGACAGCACCATAAGTTTCAGCTCAATTTAACTCTAATTTTCAAGATCATTATTTTAATGTATCACCTCTTATACCAAAATATTATGACTCTGCATATGAAAGATTTTACACGCAAATTTAATTTAGAACTATTACTAACTTTCCAGTTTTTAGCTACACACCCAGAATTGGGACCACAGTGTACGTTGCTGTTCAATTTGACCCTAGTTTTCAAGTTAATAATTCATTAACGTATCCCTTACTATAGCAAAATATTATATGACTCTACATTTGAAGAATTTTACATGCAAATAAGTTTAATTTAGAACTGTTTTGGACATTCCAGTTTTCAGCTACACTTAAAAAAAATGGAACAAAAGCATACGTTCCGGTTCAATTTGATTCTAATATTTCAAGTTAATCATTTATAAACTTATTACATCTTATAGAAAAATATTATATGACTCTACATCTGAAAAATTTTAAATGCAAACAAATTTAATTCAGAACTGTTATGGACATTCCAGTTTTCAGCTACACTCCAAAAAATGAAACAAAAGCTACGTTCCGGTTCAATTTGACTCTAATTTTTCAAGTTAATCATTTATAAACTCATCACCTCTTAGAGAAAAATATTATATGACTCTACCTTTGAACAATTTTAAACGCAAACAAATTTAATTTAGAAACTGTTATGGACATTCCAGTTTTCAGCTACACTCCAAAAAATGAAACAAAAGCGTACGTTCCGGTTCCATTTGACTCTAATTTTCAAGTTAATCATTTATAAACTCATCACTTCTTAGAGAAAAATATTATATGACTCTACCTTTGAAGGATTTTACATGTAAAAGAAATTTAATATAAAACTATTATCAACCTCCTGTTTTTAGAAACACACTCTGAAATGGGACAGCAGTATAAGTTCCAGTTCAATTTGACTCTAATTTTAAAGTTAATCATTCACTAACGTATCGTTTCTTATAGCAAAATATTATACGACTCCACTTTTAAGGATTTTACATGTAAAACAAATTTAATATAGTACTGTTATTATCCTCCCATTGAGCTACACGCTCAGAAGTGGGACATCAACATACATTATAGTTCAATTTGACTCTAAATTTCAAGTTAATCATTCTAAACTTATTACATCTTTTTCGCTTAAGCAATTAATATTCTCATGAGTCCAACTACGAAGATACTAGAAAAATTAAACAGAAGTTGTTCAGAAATATCTAGAAATTTTAAATAATTAATAATAGCTGCGTAAATATGACTCGTGCGTGTGTTATCGGGATATCCGTTTGACGTCACCAATTTTCTAAAATTATCCTCCTGAGATAATCGAACTAAAATCCCTGGAAGAATGCTGGGCATGCGCAGTCAGTGTAAGAGAAGTTATGTTTGTATGTGTAATTATAATAGACGTTTGCAGTTTTCGTTAATTGATTTAAAAAATTGTAATATTAGTAGCGCGAAGTCAAATAAAAGTGTGAATTATTTCAAGAAATTTTGGGGTGTATATCTCCTTAAATTTTTATAATGTTAAAATGATCTTGTTTTATGACCATTTTAAACAGCCGATCGATGGTAGAATCAGTAGAATGTTGCTTTTCCGTATCGATGTTTATACCCATTCGGAATCGACTTTAAGCAGTAGGTCGTCTTATTAGTCTAGTGTAGAAAAATAATAATAAATAGATAAATAAATAAATAAAAATATAGATATAAATAAATAAAAAAAAGTAGACTGCATCGACCTAAAATAACCAACCTATTCTAAGTTGTTGAAAATCGGTTTTGAGGAGTAGATACCGGTTTAAATATTACTCATGTATCAAAAAACTAATCGTTTGTAACCAAATCTGTCACTTCTGCGTCACATGGCCGAACGACGGCCAAACGGTAGAGCGCTGTTCTTCGGTACCGGAGTTAATGGGTTAAAATACCTTTGCTGGCATGGATGTTTGGATTCGTTCGAAATCGGCTTTAATCAGTAGGTCCCAGTCTCATATCCCTCTTGTAGCAAAACAGTAGACAGTAGTGCTTTAAACGAAACCAAACCTATGTGATATTTGTAGAAGAGCGTGATAGGTGTGGTGATTAAAGAAGGCAATTATTTATTTAAAAAATTCAGTTTATTTAAAAGTATTAAATATAAAAATAATATAAATTGCAAACACATACCGACCGTTTAAATAACATAACTAGTACAATACCCACACTGGGTATTCAGCTCTGCACCGTCAGAGAATGAAAATCACATGTTTTTTTTTTTATGCAACTCGAGGGCCAATTAGTCTAGCTATAGTACAAGAATATTTATATAAAGGGAAAATAAAATAAGGTAAAGGAAAATGTAAAAACCCAAAATGCACACACACACACATTTAAAAAAAATTAGGTCCTTTGACCAGTACATGTAGGTACTTCTGTTTACAAGTTTAAGGGCTGGTCCCACCAGACTTCTTTAACGCTAACCGTGATTAATCTCTGTTTAAACCGACAATTGCTTCCTACCATTGGTTGGCGCCATGGGTTAATTGTGGTTAGCCTTTAAACGACTTTGGTGAGACTGGCCCTAAAACTATCGTATACTTAATTGCTGGTTAAGCCCATACCAAGCACAAGTTTTTCTAACAAAATCACACCACAGCGAACCTTTTTAAACACCCAGACGTTCCAATTCTTTAACCCTTTCCTTTCTCTGAGTGAAAAAAATAAATAAAAGATGTGTCTGCTGTCAAAATCAAGTAATTTCTTTCACCGTCAAATACCAATGGCAACTCCTCATTATTTCTCAAATGATATCAATGTAATCTCTAAAAACAAATTTCTTTTTTCGTGACTAATTATGTAATTGTTTCCCTAGATAGCATCAGGAGTTAACCTACATCATCTCGAATCGAGCCAAAGATGAACAACCGATTCGGAGAATTTCGACAAAAGTATCTCCTCTTCGGGATACTTTCGTGAAGTCTGTTGCTGGCCAGAAACGTCACGTCTGTAATGACGTCACGTATCACACACCCTCTTATCACGCCGTAAAATTCAAAATCACGACCGAGAATTGAACGTGGAGGAACCGCTTATTTAGTAAACTTGATAATAACGTCTTTCACACCAACATTTTTTCTTTTTTAAACCGTATGTGAAACCCGTCATAAACATATTGTTACATCAGGGTTTTGAAGTCAGGCACTTCCGTGCCATATTGATTAGAAAGATATCCTTGAAAAAAAACATTCTGTGTTTTTTTTTCCCATTTCTCTCTTTTGCTGAAGAGAAAGAAGGTCATTATTTTTGTTTTTTCACTTCGACTAATGAACCTTAAGCAGCGAAAGCGGCTTAAAATGTGTAATGAAATTTTGATATTTCGTAGGATTAGGAATCGTAACGATATGCAGGATTCTTGAAGCATTCGAAAGAAAGAAGCTTGGTTTACACCCTAAGGAGGTTTGCTAAAAAATTGTAGAACAAACTTTATTTTTACTTTAGTGTTTTTTAATTTGTAGCATTTTCAACCTTTCGTGGGAAACAACATTTAAGAATCCTTTTAAGGGCCGTTCTCACCAAAGACGTTTAACGGCTAACCGCGATTAACTCATGGTGACAACCAATGGTGGGACGCAATTCTCCTTTTAAACAGAAATTAATCGCTGTTAGCCGTTAAGCGACTTTAGTCAGACTGTCCCTAAGCATACGTACTTAATTTTTCTTTTTCAGAAATTTTCATAAAGAGTAGGCCCATTTAACTTTAGTGACTCTGTGAATAAAACAATAATTTTAGAACTATTATTAACCCTTCAGCCACTTTTTCAGCTCACAACTCTGCATAAAATATTTCAAATAAGTAATCAATTCCCTACTAAACTTAACCCACCACACAATATAAGAAAATAGCTCTGATCCTCTTATACTTCGCGGGAATTTAACTCACTTAAATGGTGAGACAGCACCTCTTTGCTATAGATTATCAATAAACCCCTCAAAATTGCTTTTGCCCTATGCCGTAGGAGATGTCATATTTCCACTCATGCCTAGAATGCTACTCTTACGTCTCAGAGACGTTATCAGTTAAGATAATAAACTCTTAAACGCTTGGCGTTTCTGTGTGGGCGAGAAAGGTAATGGCACATTTCAATAAATAAAAACCTTTCGTGGGAAACAACATTTAAGAATCCTTTTAAGGGCCGTTCTCACCAAAGACGTTTAACGGCTAACCGCGATTAACTCATGGTGACAACCAATGGTGGGACGCAATTCTCCTTTTAAACAGAAATTAATCGCTGTTAGCCGTTAAGCGACTTTAGTCAGACTGTCCCTAAGCATACGTACTTAATTTTTCTTTTTCAGAAATTTTCATAAAGAGTAGGCCCATTTAACTTTAGTGACTCTGTGAATAAAACCTTAATTTTAGAACTATTATTAACCCTTCAGCCACTTTTTCAGCTCACAACTCTGCATAAAATATTTCAAATAAGTAATCAATTCCCTACTAAACTTAACCCACCACACAATATAAGAAAATAGCTCTGATCCTCTTATACTTCGCGGGAATTTAACTCACTTAAATGGTGAGACAACACCTCTTTGCTATAGATTATCAATAAACCCCTCAAAATTGCTTTTGCCCTATGCCGTAGGAGATGTCATATTTCCACTCATGCCTAGAATGCTACTCTTACGTCTCAGAGACGTTATCAGTTAAGATAATAAACTCTTAAACGCTTGGCGTTTCTGTGTGGGCGAGAAAGGTAATGGCACATTTCAATAAATAAAATAAAATAAAATAAACTGTGACTATCATTCATATCTATCTATCCATCTCTCTCTCTCTCTCTTTATATATATATATATATATATATATATATATATATATGTATAGGATAAATATCAGGGGATATTTCAAAACTTGAATCAAGGGTAAAAATTCCCGCGTCATTTTCCATTATATATATAACCCCTTCTATAGGGCGTAACCTGTAGCCCCATATATATTTAGGTATAGGGGTAAAAAGGGGAATATTATATATTTTACCCTTATTCAAGTTTTGAAAACCCCTGAGAATTTTCCTTACAATATTAGGAAATATATCCAAATATATAAAGGAGATACACGCTATATAGACATATTTTCCTAGAGATATTTTCCCACATATATGTTAACCCAGGTGTTATATACATATGTAAATAGAACTTATATGCTATATATCATATATATATGTCCCTATGATGAAGTGGGAACCCGTCCTTCATACATATTGTCTTAATAAAGGTCTATAGCTGAAACGGTATCATTATTTATATATATATATCGAGAAGTCAGTCTCATTACATATATATATATATATATATATATATATATATATATATATATATATATATATATATATATATATATATATATACATACAGTGCGGCCACCCTTCTAAATGGACAATTTTTCATGGCACGGATTTTTCGACTCATATACCTAATGGTAAAATAACCTGTATGAGCGGCCACCCGATCCCCACTAAACGGCTCTAAAGTGGGATTGCCCCTTTCATTTTTCGGGACATTCTACTCACTCCATGCTTTAATTTTGAGCGGAAAAACTCAAGGTCAGGTTTATGGTCGGATATAAGACAAAAGAATAACTTGAGAAGTCCATTCCCGCAGTCCCCCCCCACCCCTTTCTAAGAAAGATTAAATTTGTTATTTCTTTTGTATTCTCCCCACACGATGGCCGAATGGTTAGAGTGCTGACCTTCGGAACCGGAGTTCGTGGGTTCGAATCCCACAGTGGCATGGATGTTCGTAGCCGTTCGGAATCGGCTTTAAGCAGTAGGTCCCGGTCTCATTAGCCCTCGTGTTGCAAAAAGTAGACCGTAGCGCTCCAAACCAAACCAAACCTTTTGTATTCCTATCGTACCAACCATAGAAACTAAGGGTGGAACTGGACAATCAAGCGTTGAAGGTGTCCTAGGGCCTTTGTTTGGATTTCCAATCGGTAAAGTTAGTGAAGAATTGCACCTTTGTCAGCAAAAATGCCATTCACACCAGTTTCATTTCATTAAGTTGGTCAGTGATCTGAGTTGCAACGATGTCGAAATGCGTGTTTCTAAATCTCGAGCAGAGCATTGAAGTTCTGCTTGAATATGAGAATGGCAAATAGGTAAGAAAGTTAGCGAATTATTTAACTTCGGAAGAAAAGAAATCAACAAAGTCATTAAAGAAAATAATTTGATTTTGAAAGAGTACGAAGACTACAGAACAAACAGAAACAAATTGTAGCCTTTAAAAAAAATGTAAAGAAGCATGGAATAAAGTACTATTTTCTCTTTAGATAAGTTTTAAATTTCAAATACATAAGGAATATATGTGAGACTTGTTTATATTACGCATTATAGTAATTATCTTATAATAGTAAGTAGAACCCTTCAGAGCGGCAGAACAAACAGAAACAAATTGTAGCCTTTTTTAAAAAAATGTAAAGAAGCATGAAATAAAGTACTATTTTCTCTTTAGATAAGTTTTAAATTTCAAATACATAAGGAATATATGTCAGACTTGTTTATATTACGCATTATAGTAATTATCTTATAATAGTAAGTAGAACCCTTCAGAGCGGCCAAATATTCTCGGATCGGAGGGGTGGCTGCTCAGAGAGGTTTCACTGTATATATATATATATATATATATATATATATATATATATATATATATATATATATATATATATATATATAGAGAGAGAGAGAGATAGATAGAGAGAGAGATCTATCCATTTGTCTCTCTCTATATATGTATGTATATATGTAATCCAATAATTACAAAACTGGTGGACATTATAGCCTCTATTATTTTTACTTGCCCGGGCTACTGGGCAAGGAGAAACCTAATCAGCTAACAGTAATAACGATGCAGTCGGGCCATCGAAAGAGACCGGCACAAGTCTAATTAAAACTTTATTTCAGATCTGCTAAAACGGACATCTTTACTAGTCAACGACACACAAGAGAGAGACACAAAAATCACTCTGCTCGAACAGAGGTGCACCCAAGAGCGAAGACAGAAAGAATTTTCCCAAGGGACAAAAAACTTACTCAGTGAATTAACGTGGAGCTATTTGCCGGCTACAGCTGGAAAACGTGTTGAATATACAGAAAATTTACATCTATTAGACAGAAAGCTCTGGGAAATGGATTAAAAGATTTTAAGTCGAGAACGATCCTTTGATTAAGACATTTAGAGGCTGGGAAAAAGATTTTAAGGAATTAAAATGGAAGAGAGGAGGTTTTAAGGAAATATTAAAATTAAATAGTTTTGATATATTAAATATATATATATATATATATATATATATATATATATATATATACACCATATATATACTATATATATTATTTTACATTTGAAATGAGATGGGGAAATAAAAATTCTTTATTATATATGTGTGTATATATAACCTCCACATATACAACGAAAAGCCTTTACATTATGACCACCCAATAAATAACATATAGAACCACCTTTAACCCTGGAAACAGCCAGCAGACGGCATGGCATTGATTCCACAAGGTGCTGATTGGTAGTCTTGGGTAACTGGTACCAAGCATTCACCAAGTGGTCCTGCAATTTCCACACATTGCGAAGGGTAGCGTGGCAGCATGAATTTGGTTTTCCAGGTGGGACAAAAAAAATGGTCTGCTTCATCAATATCAGGTAAATTTGAAGGCCAAGACATGAGATGAAAGTCACTGGAATATTCCTCGAACCGCTATCTGACGATTCGACACTTATGACATGGTGCATTATCCTGTTGGTGAATACCATTACCCGCCGGAAATACTGTTTAATGAATGAATGAACTTCGTCTGTAACGATGTTCACGTAGAGCACAGACGTCAGGGATTGTTCTATGGAGATGATGGGTCCCGATTTGCTCCATGAAAACGTTCGCCACACCATAATACCTCAACCACCGGCTTGTCTCCATCCAACGGGAGCCAGGGGATCCTTTGGAAATCTGTGATTCGCACACGGCTGTCGATGTGATGGACCAGTAAAAGTCACATCGTGCAACTTTCTTCCATTCTTCTAATGTACAATTCCGATGCTTCTTGGCCTATTGCAGACGCAGCTATATACGTGATAATAGCCTAATAGCAATGACGTGCCTTCAGTGCAGATACATGCTTCGGCCTCCGACTGCGTAGGGCCATACACAGCAATGTACACTGCACAGTGTGTTGAGAAACATTGTCTGGGTCGCTATTGATGTAGCAGGGGATAATTTCGGCTGTTGTAGCTCTTTGGTCACAGCGTAGCAATCTCTGCTCTCCTTTGGAATCAATTCGTCGTGGACAGGGATGGACAGATTCTTTTCGGGGTGGGCTGAAAAAGCAAATGAAAACAAGTTAACTGGCCAACATAATTTATTCTAAAACTTTGAAAACTGTAAAATATATTTCTCGGCCCATTCCTCTTTACGTGCATGAAACTGCGAGTCAACTTTACGTTTATTAGTAGACATTATAGGGCTGAAATATTTGTTGGATATCCAGAACAACCAAACAAGTTTGGGAGACACTATAATTAATAATTTCACCACTTTTTACAATGATGTTGTCTGTGCGCCATCTTTTCACGTAAAATAAGTAATACTAGAACACTGGACGGAGCTTGAAATGAACATTCTCTCAAATGCGAGCTTTAATTCGTCTTCGTTGTATTCTTATAGTTAACGTGGTCGTCGACTTCATAATCGGAAGATTTGATTCATAATCGAAGTTTAAAGTTCGAGTTGGCGAAAGATCCTCCGTGTTCTTTAATGTCACCTGGTTTGTGGTTGCAATTTCCTCCAGGTTCTCCAACGATACCTCTGAAAATGGCAGGCCAAGCCTGAGATTCTTCTGATTGGTACTTGCTTCTAAATTACGAGGACCAAGAGGGGAGATGTTACTCGCGACCGTAAAATTCCTTAAGCTACGCTGTTTGGATGTTGCTAAATGAGTAACAGCTTCGCACCTGTGCTTGGCATAAAGATATCTGTATTTCCAGCTGTATTAGAATAAAGAAATTAAGTGGTAAAATAAGTTCTCAGATATATTTCTTTTTTCAAATTTGAAATGAAATTACCGATTTCGTATAGCGTGTTCATAATTAAACTTCCTTACATTAAAGTTGTGTACAGTAGAAATTAAAAACCAAGATGGTACTCTGATGGATTTCTTAGCCTTCCTGTTCTTAAAAATCATTTTACAGAAGAACCTGTCATCATCCGTCACTTTCCTAATGTGTGGACTCCGATCCCCAGACCTCAATTAATGCAAATTTTGGCTTTTGGGACATTTGAAACATCTAATCAGTCTTGAAAAACAAAGAATTATACATGACCTGAAAGGCAGAATTTCACGATAAGTTTATGCTCATAATTTCTCCGGACATACTGCGGTCAACTTTAGAACATCTATCTTATAATATCAAATAATAACTGAAAATGATAGCTGTCATGTTGAACATGTCTTGTTGCAATATTTTTTTAAACTAAAGTAAATGTTGGTTAAATGTATTTCATCAAAAGTGCCATCTGGTGAGGAAATATAGACCTATTTTTCACAAACAAAATCCTATTACTTTATTATATTCTACACAACATTTCATGACTTTCTGAACAATAATTTCGACTATAGACAACTTTAAAGTAGGGAAGTTTAATTATGGATACCTTTTATATAATTGAATCACATCGGAAAGGAATTTGCACTACTCTTGAACTGCAGGTAATCATTTTCCATAATATAATTTATTATGTTATATAAAACTATATGTTATTTCAGTTTATAGTTTGGTTTAGAGCGCTACGGTCTACTTTTTGCAACACGAGGGCTAATTAGAACCTACTGCTTAAAGCCGATTCCGAACGGCTACGAACATCCATGCCATTGTTCGAACCCACGAACTCCGGTTGAAGGCCAGCACCCTAACCATTCGGCCATTATATGTTATTTCAATTTGCGGTTAGAACCTTCAAGTGAGGCGTAGTTTGACCATTCCTGGAATTTGATATCACTACTGAAATACATATACTCCATATACTGGATTTAATTCCTTTGTCATCCAATAGATCAAGAAAAGTTAATTCTTTATTCTTTGATTATAATCTTTAGAATAGTCAGCACGTACCCATCTATCATTATAGATGGAAAATAAATGTAACTAGTTTTGTATTGTCCATTAACATGTCACTTTTCAAAGTTATCAGAATTCTATCTTAATCTGCACCTTTATTGTATTGGGATGAATGTGAATTTGGTTATTCACGTATTGTAGATACACACACTCTAAATATCTTACAAAAGAGGGCATTTATTTCTATAAATGCTAGTCGTCAATGGATTTAGATACATTTTCCGGCTTAGGTAACTGAGAGAAGAACTGTCAGTAACAAAATACGTATAAACTAATCTAAACCTACTGTAAGGAAAATTCTGTGTTTGATCTAGTTTTTCAGCTGATTTGTCTGCTTTTAAATCCTACTTCAGTCAAACCTGTCTATCTCGAAACCTGCTTATCTCGAAAACCTGTCTATGTCGAATTTTTTCAATTTCCCTACATTTTCAATAAAAATTTAAAGTATTTTCCAAACCTATCTCAAATTATTTTTTCCCAAACCTGTCTATCTCGAATTTTCGTAAGAACCACAACATTCTAGTTTAGAGCCTTATTGCGTTGACAACCGCACAAGTTCCCATTTCCCGGAAATACACTTCTAGTTGTCTTTCTAGGGGGGTTATTTGGTCAGGGACTGGGTGGGTATTGTACTAAAAACGGGTTCTCTGCTCTGGAATAATAAGGGATGGGGGTTGAGGCAACACCTCCTAAAAGAGCCTTTAGGAGGCCTTTAGGAGGTGTTGGTTGAGGAGAAGGCAATAGAAGGAAACCGAAGAGCAACTAACCGGACGAGGAAACTGATGAAAACCGGAAGGAATGGATGATTATCAGACAGAAACTGAATGCTGAAACTTCATTTAAAGACTTTATAGAAGTAGATGAATCAGTGGTAACAAGCGGAACATTATTAACTGATTCCGAAATTTTAGAAAACGCTCGTGGAACTTCTGAGAATGAAGAGCATCATGATTGCAAAGAGGATAACATCGATGTAGAAAAAGTTGTTACGAAGAATTTTTCTTGAATCCCAAGAAAATATTGATCAAATTGTTTGCCACTGTGTTAAAACTACAAAAACTGTCCAGTCTAAAAAAGTTTTGCATCAAAAACTCCTAATGGATTACTTTCTGTAAGGTATGTAAATAAAACTGAAAGTACTGCAAATTTTCAATCTTTTGTATTGTGTAAAGAAATTTTCTTAGTCTATTTTCATAAAACCTGCGTATCTCGAAACCTGTTTATCTCGAATTTTTTTTTTTACTCCCAAGAGATTCGAGATAGACAGGTTTGACTGTATTAGATTTAAAAAAAAGATTTCCGAAATCGTATCTTTCCATTTATGATTTTATAATGTATTTTGTTTATTAATCATGCACACCAATATCTTAAAAGAATAGACACCGAAATGCCAAAACATTATGACCACTTTGAAGCTGTAGCTCAGTTGTCAAGGTTATCGATCTCATAACCAGAGGGTTGCGAGTTTGAGGTTCCAGCTGGCCAAAGATCCGCTACGTTCATTAATCATGACTGCCGAACAATGGCCGAATGGTTAGGGTGCTGTCCTTCGAAACCGGAGTTCGTGGGTTCGAATCCCACTGTGGCATGGATGTTCGTAGCCGTTCGGAATCGGTTTTAAGCAGTAGGTTTCGGTCTCATTAGCCCTCTCGAGCAAAACAGTTGACCATAGCTCTCCGAACCAAACCAAAAGTAATATATAAATATATTTTTCCCCAACGTAGATGGCAATACAGGCATTATATGCCTTTATGCCAATACAAGACTGCGAAGCTGCCATCTATTTAGCACCACAAGAGGAGCACGTGTTTCTTAAGAATACTACGGATGATAGTAACATGACCCCCGCTGGGATCTCGTAATTTAGAAGCAGGAATCAAGCAAAAGACCCCCACGCTTGGCCTACCACCCCCAAAGGTATCGTTTGAGAACTTGTAGGACATTGTGACCTCGAATGTATTTTATGTGTCCCAGTCACCTTTAACGAATACGGCAGATCTTAGGCCGACTCGTGCCACGAACCCGCAACCGTTCAGTTACGAGATCGCTGCCTTTGCTGACTGAGTTAGCGCGGCTGACCAATATATAAATAGGTACAGTCATACCCCGATATAGCTTCATCATCTGTTTAGATAACATCTTGCTTGGCGTATAACGAATTATACCTCTACGTTTTATGACCCTATGAAGAAATTAGCACTATGGAGAGTTTAATTAATATCTTCGCTAATTATAGTGCCAGAGAAATTTGAAATACACAGTCTTCCCCGCGTCAATAAATATCAGTGTGTAAAAGTTCTTTGAGATTGGAAACAAATTGCAGAGGATTCTCAGGACATACATGCTGACACTCTTCTTTATTTACATAGATGCATTCTGATGGTAATGTACCCTTCCCTCGCGTGCGAACAACGCCCTTAGCGGTTGCCGCATCTAAATATGTACTCTATATTTTACCATAAATTACGAAGAAAGAAGGAGATGAAAACGAAAATATAAAGAGCTAAACAAACCCGATTACACTAATCCGGATCTAGGCAAAAGACAGCTGCATTTATGCCACCAGAAATGTCTCATTTGTAAGCCACCGCAGGTTGCTGCTAAGCCTGGCTCTCTTGACATTCACAGGAATGACAGCAATTTTTTTTAAGCAGGTCAGGATCGAGAAGATAACGGAAATATGTGCATAGGTTTAAAGCAGGGATTTTTTTTGTTAGGGAGGGGGGGATTCAAGCTGGGTGTTTTAAGGAGTGTTTCTTAAAGAAATTTCCATTTTCCTTTTTCCTTCTATTGAAATCGAAAAGGACTAAAGAATGTGGGTCGCCCTTTCGGCATGTCATGCGCATAACTATATGTAAAAATAATTTTTTAGATTGATCTAAGAAGGTCTTTCGGTTCGGTGAGTGAACTGCTTAAATCGCCCTAGTTCAATAAATTGCGATAGCATGAAAAGATATGTCACTTTGATTTCAGTAAAAATTAAAATAATCGGTGTTTTGCTTTACCATCCTTTTTAAATCCTCTGTCAAATTTATAGTTATTTAATATCATTCAAATGGGTCGCTGGTACAAAAACATTTTAAGAACTCAATAAAAGTTTTTAAATATAGTCCGAAAAACTCTGAATTCTGTATTTATTCACGTAACGGCGACTTCTCGGACTTTATGTTAGAGCGTATTATGTATTATGGACTTCTATGTTAGAGCGCAATTCGAAAAAAACTAGCTCATATTTGTTTTTCCGAGGTTGGGCTCTGCACAGTCTATAGCAGCCGTACTTCGGCATTAGCGTCACTTGGTCACGGCACTATGTGTCGTGTAACTCTAGTTTAAATTTTGGTATTTACCTATGATCAAATTTATAGTGGTTATTTATTTTGTTAGTCACAAAGACTAAATATTATTTGGGTTGCGTTGTGCAGACTATTTAAGTTTAAATTCTACCACAGGTTCTGAGAGACTTCAGACTTAAAAATAAAACTAATAAGCTAAATTAAGAGTTACTGAAATCAGCTTAAAATAAAAAAAAGCAAATTTATTATAATGATATATACATTACTAATATACAAAAATTTGATCAAGTTTCATAGGATTTACTTTTTTAACACTTTCAATTAGGTGCCACACTAATTAAGATTTGACTATAATAAATTTCTATCACTTAGGTAACTATATAAGAGAGAGGACCCAATCTAAAATTCAAATATTTATAATGAGTACCTTTGTGGATCTATTTGGTTGCCAGGGAGCTGTCTAGGACTGGGTATAGGTAATCTCGACTGGTGTAGTAGCAATTATCAATCTTCCATACTACCTCTGGTCAGGGGCTTCCTTCTAAGTATTTGGGGTGCGGCCATAATTATTGCTACAGAGGAACACTGCTGTTAGCCGCGAGAAGTTCCAACGTTTCCGGAGTCTCTGTCGAACTCAAGGTTGGCCTCCTGAAGTCTCACAGTCACAATCGTCTCCTCCGACTTTATGACCTCGGACACTCGGACTTCTCTACTCGACTTTCAAACACTGACAGTCGACTTCTCCCCTCGACTCGACTGCCGAACACCCTCTCCCTCTTGACTTTTCTTATTTTATATTATTTTCATCTCTGTCCTTTCTTAATTCTTTTCGTCCAATCGGGAGAGTTGTATAAATCTATTTTTCTCCTTTACCCCGCCTTGAAACCGCAAACATGGGAAAACCTTACCCCTTCAAATTGGGCACTATCCCTTAGGGACTCATAAATAACTCCCCAAAGGTACATTCTTATTTAGTGTCATATACGAAGACGCGATTCTAATCTGGTACTGGGATCAGAATCCTCCCGAGAATCCCGCACACAACGAAAAGCCGTTGAATTAATTTTTATGATCCTCTCCCCTTTACAAAAGATTTGATGAGGTTAGATTTAGATCTCAAGCAATTCACTTCTCGTTTTATTTAATAGGAGTTATATTAATTAATCAATTATATTAATTATATCAATTATATTACTTATCAATTAATAATAATGATCTAAATCGCCTCATCACACAGCCTCCAAAACAAGATAATTGAGATAAACAATTTTTTAAACCTGAATCTTATTTCACCAAAACTTAAGAACACGGACTGCTCTGCTGCACGTTCACAAATATCATAAAATGTTGATTTAAATAACAAAGTTATGGATAACTGTAGATACTTACCAATTTAGGAGATTGTTTATAAGATTGTCATGCACTTTAGGGAAAAAAATATTTCCAAGAAAACAAAATAATTCTAAAAAATACCTATCAATTGTCCTTAAAAAGGAATGGTAGACATTAATAAGTTAAGTACCCGTGCTCATTAAGTTCGTATTTTCAAATATAAATATCTTTATATACAAAATTCTTTTGTGTTTTTGTAATAGAACTCCTCGTACATGACTGGACTGATGTTGATGAAATTTTGTGTACGTAATTAAGTTGATTCGAGAATTTTTCTTAAGAATGCAAGTAACAATAAAAGGAATTTTATGAAGATCTAGTCAATTCATTTGACGTAATTTTTTTTAAGCCATTCTAGTTAAATAGACTCTCTGCAAAAAGGGGAAAATTTTTTAAGTTTTTAATTTCGTCCGCAACATATATATATATATATATATATATATATATATATAATATATATATAAAATTCTTCTGTCCATGTGTTTATAATAGAACTTGTCCTAAACAGCTGGACTGATTTGGATGAAATTCTGTGTATATGTAATAAAGTTGATTCGAGAATGGTTTAGATTCACAATTTAATCCGATAGAAAATGTTTTTTTTATTAAAAAACCAGAACTGCACGCTTATTAAGATATTATAATGCAGCTTGAAGTCCTTCCCTGCCAACGTATCTGTGGCGCAGTGGTCAATGCATCGGGCTTCAGTACAAGAAGTTCCAGGATCGAATCCCCGCACAAGCGATGTGGTAATTTGAATTTAATCTAATTATATCTGTGATGAATGTACGCGTGGTAGAGTCAAGTGTTTTTAAAATAATTGCTTTCCTTACTTTTCCATCAAAACGGTTCAATTAAGAATTTATTTTAAAACATTTTACAATTTTTGGATTTACAGCATTAAAACAGGTCAACGTTCTGTGGGTCGTCTAGTATATATATATAAACTAACAAGGCAGGGGTATATGATTTATCTAAGATAAATCATATCCTCTATCTTTACAAGTTTTCACTTTGATGAGGATGCTTAGTGAATCCAAAGTTATGCCCGCAACACTGTGACCTGTAATGTGTGGCTCTTGGAACATTCTAGTTTGTTTTATTATTCTAGAAATTTCATCTACTAGAATCTAGAGCAAGAAACGTGCGGTTATTATAAAGAATGCAAGTGCAGACGTTGAACTGAGTATATCTAGCTGGTACCCTGAAGATATAAATCTTGGTTAAAGTGCCTGCGAAAACTTTGTGATTGCCTCAACAATTTGTTATGGAAGGTAAATATGGAGATGGAAATAGAAATGTGTCATGCAGTATTTAAGAATAAATCTGAATTCATAGTTGAGTATGAAAGTGTATAAAACTCTGTGTCATGCCAGATGACCTCACCGTGTATTTCTTTGTACCCTCTTTTATTTCTATTTTTATGATGAAAATTTTAGACTACGAAGGAGAAATATTTTTAACCTCTTTTTGACTATCTCTTTTCTCTGAACATATTACATGAATTATTATTTACAATGCAGCCCACTTGCTCTTATAGCAATCGCTAGTACTAAGCCGCAGAAATTCGTTGGCCCCTTTTATTATGGGCACCCTATAGGCAGCCAACATCACTCCTAGAACAGCACAAACAGGCAAAGTGGGTCCTGGTTATTTAAACGCAAGGACCAAGGCTTGGCCTGTCACCTTCAGAGGCATTGTTCGGAAACTTATAGCGACCAGGAACTTATTTCACGTGAACCAGCCACCATTAACGAATACGACGGATCTTTATCCTTCTAGAGCCTCAAATTCGCAACTCTCCGAATTTGAGATCGATGTCTTTTGTCGACAGAACTTCTGCGGCTCCACGTATTACATAAACAACTTACCTAATTTGTTTGGTAGATATTTTTAAACAGATGAAAAATTGATGCGTGGTATCAAATGACTGTTATAATTTGTCACGTTTACTTGAGCCATTCGGTCTGCATAGTGGCTTGTCACGCTCGAGGTCATGGGTTCAAATCCCGTACGAAGCTTGGATGACTCCTGAGGATGAAATCGGTCTTTCTCCTAAAAGGGAATCTCATCTCGAAAGGAAAGCAACAAAATCCTTAAGTCCATGACCGAAGTCATCTGCGTTTAGTAATAAAAGATGATATGAATGACTTCTATGTGTGTTTCATCACTTTGTGTTTCTCATTCATACTTCAAAATTGTGTGTTGATAAAATACCTGCCCTAAAGACACTAGTAACAATAACATTTATTTGCGTATGAAATGCAGTTAATTTCCTCAACACATATTTAGCGAAAAAATAATACATGTATAAAATTATTTACTGAAAATGTAATTACTATACTTCATAGTCTAATTTTGTTAAGTAATACATAAACTGAGAACTAAGTCTTTATTTTCTCAACTATACAATCGACATTCAGTTTTTCTTTTTCGTAGAGAAAGCAGCAATTTTGTCATGATAAACATTTCTCCATGTCAAAGTATTGACAGTTCATTGAACATTTATAGTGTGACCCCTCATAAGGATTTCTATTGTGAAAGTCTTTCATTGTCACTCCATCTTATGGTTTATTCTTCGTAATATGCCGTGACTAATGCTTTATAATACAGAGTCAAGGTTATACTCTAATGCTTATAAATTAAGGATAATGGTAGTTTGTATAAATAAAGAATCAAAACCACAACAAATGTGATGTCTTGTAAGTATGTTTAATGAACAAATGGAACAGAACAAAGAAATGGGTGTATGTATCATAGTTCTAATCAAAATGAAAGGCATTATCCATGCAGAAATCGGAGAAGACACTCCTGCACAGAAAAATTAACAGTATACTGTTAAATGACGGTTAATAGGCTGTATGTTTGTAGTCAACTGCAAAACAACCAGTGCAACATTAGCGTCGTTTAATGGCATGCACTAAATTATCCAGTCCTGTCATTTCATCACTGAATGTTCGCTGCAGCTTCGGAATGGAAAAAAAAGTTACAGCTTAAATTTTTTAGCCGAACATGCCTTATGAATGATCGAATTCAAACTAGAAGAAAAGATGGGCCATTCCAAACAAGTAATATTTTCTTCTTCATGGTGGACGATGGCCATCGTCCACCGCGCTGTTCTTGGTACCACAGTTGGTAGATTCAAATCCCACTATTGGCGTGAATGCTTGCAGCCTTTAGGGATAGTCTTTAAGCTTTAGGTCCCAGTACCCCAGCATTTCAAAGCACAATTCTTATGCTATAATTGGTTCTCATGTTTTCCTACACTTTTTACATTATACCATTGTAACTTATCAACAATGCGGTAAATTTTTTTTATGTATTCATCTCTCAGTCCAACAGTACTTTTTTATTTAATTACTCATCAAGTGTTGTAGAGCATTTAGCAGTCATAACTTTAGCACGTAACTTGTAACGCATGCAAGTTTATTTTCACCAAACCCAACTTTAAAAATGTGTTAAATCCCCTATATAATAATAGCCTAAGTTATCTATCCGCCTGCCATCGAATTTATGAAGCGGTTGGACCTGGAATGGATAGAGGTATCCATATTGGATTCTTGATGAGTTAGGGTTAGCAAAATTCAAAGCGATGAAAGTTTATCTTCTCCTAAACTATCGGTTCGATTCTAAAATAAAGTGGTATAAATATGCTTCATATCTATCCCAGCTAAAAATATTGTCCTCATTAAAATATTCGAAATTTCCCCTTCTCCCCCTTTTCGAGCGTTTAATGCCATTATTTCAAGCCCTATTTTCCCCGGTTAAGAGCAGGCGATTAAATTTATCAAATTATCACATAAAAATAACATTTTTTTCTAGCATTATGACGTCATTCCTTTTACCATCTCATTTAATCATTTCTTATTTTAAATTATTTGAATATCGTCTGCATTATTTTCATACGTTTTATGACTGAACCTGTATATTACGTAAATAGTTTTCTTTTATATTTGGATTAAATAACAGATTAGGTACATATGTGATAATTTTAAATTTAATCATCGATTATTTTTTGTTGCAAGATAATTCTTAGCCAAAAAAGAAACCATTTTTTCCTACCTCATAGGGTACTGTCAACACCTCCTAGAGGTGTCTAGCATCACGCTACTGGAAAACTATTTTTATTTATATTTGTTTGTGTATCAAGGCTCGCTCTGACGTCAGTCGAACGTGTTCTTTGCTATCTGGGGGTCCCCATGCCACCATTCTCTCCTCCCTAACCTCTCCTCTAGAAAAGACAGAGATAGGGGTGTGGTTGATTGCGAGTGACGTCAGGAGGGCCAAGCGTCGTTTGGTGGGAAAAGACGCTGAGAGTTATTGTCCAGCGGGCAAGCATGAATGAGCCGTGCCGAGAAAGTAAATGATGTAAATATTTGTATATAACAGAATAAATCCTTCTTTCTTCTCCATCTCGCTTGTGTTCGATGTGTCATCCTCATGAGGCCTTTGAAGAACCCTGCTCGACCATAACGCTACCACAATTACCTATTTTGGAGCTGTGACGTTACAGTACGTTACAATTCTGGAAAATTAAAAATTTTACGGATCCCGTCGTATGACGGGCTATATTATAGTATAAAATAGCGTCAACTCCCCCCCTTTCCAAACGAGAGGCGTATATTTCGTAAGGGACGGACTCTTGTGGAGTCTCCCTCCTTCCGTTCCACCTAATGCGCATAATCGTTTGCTTTGGCTTTTGTTTGGTTTGGGAGAGGTACGGTATAGTTTTTGAAACACGAGGGCTAATGAGACCAGAACCTACTGCTTAAAGCCAATTCCGAACGGCTACGAACATCCATGCTACAGTGGGATTCGAACCCACGAACTCCGGGTCTGAAGGCCAGCACCCTAACCATCCGGCCATCATTCGGAGCTTTGGCTTTAAGTTTTGGTCCTAAAGTCCGTTTTGACAGTTTCTACTTTGACTCTTTCTGTGTGGACTGGCTGTGAGTGGTCCATCTCTCGCATAAGTGTTTTTTTTTGTCTTTTCTTTTTTAAAAAAGGGCGTCGTTGTGCCGCTCCTCCCCCAGATACATCCACACATTTGAAACCTTTCTTTTAAGGTAGATGGTCCCCAAGGTGCAATTAATAGGTGGCGGTTGGACAGTATAGCTAAAAAGTACACAGTGGCACTACTGGCTGAATCAAAAACTGCAAGAAAGTCCAGTTCTCGTTTATCTTTCTAGACATACTTATCTATGCTGGACACTATTGTCTAGCTCCGATTATATTTAAAAGAATATCATATTAAATCTTGCCTGAAAACTACTCGGGGCTAAGGAGAAAAGCACAACCGTAATATCACTCTCAAGATAGTTTCGAGGGAGAAAATTGTGAGAGTGATATTATGTACATAAACTTCAAAAGGTTAAAGAACTGTTTAAATTCGTGCTTAGCAAACCGTCAATCGGTAATACCCTTTCACCTCATAAGTTAACAGAGATTTAAGCAAATCCAACAAGGTGGATATCCAAACCACCTAAGCTTTTGGAAATTGTTCATATGCTCCGATTATTGGGGCGTATGAGAATGTTTTCAATGCAATATTTATTATTTAAATACAACGTAGTTTAAAAATAGAAGTAAAGCAAAAGCTTATCTACGCAAGCATCCATTATCAAGGTATAATACTGAAATTTCAAAAAGAAAGCTCCAATGTTAAGACGGATTAAAGTAAAAATAACAAGCAACATAATGCGATAAAAATCTCATAGCTTCACCTGTCTTGAAAGCACCGAACAACTTTTATTTCAAAGTCTATGACAAACTGCGAGGGTACACCAAGGAAGTCCAGATTAATTCAATTAAAACGCATCCTGATCTGGTTTGAAACCGAAGAAGAATAACAGATCACGATTTTTAGGGTCGAATGACCAAACTCTCCAAGGAAGATCCCTATTAATAGATGGCCAGTGGCTATTGATCAGGAAACAAAGACTAATTGATAATAACTAACAGTGAAAGTGGATCTTTTCACATGGAAGTGGAAGATCGGGCTGAATTATAAACAAGTTCTGCTTCCTGTAGCATGATGTAACACTCATTTGAATCCGAACGTAGCATGAATATATTAAAAAAAGTCATGAATAGGAAATAATTGTGAAACAGAGTTAAAAGTTCTATAGGAAGGTGGAAGCAGACTGATAGGTAGCAGAGTTCAGGAGATGACAGATTGAGCTAATGTAATATATGCAGGTGTTAAACGGGTTACGAAATTTTCTTAAGAAACGCTTCCATGATTACAAATAAAAGAGTGCACAAATCATCTGATCTTTTATCCCGTTGACTATTTATATGATGTTAAGATTGAAAGAAGATCTTCGTTATGAGTGATGTTTGGAAAACTCAATTATAAATGTAGAGTTAAAGGAAAAAGATTCCATAAGAAAGTACACAGTGCCTTTCTCGACAGAATCTTTGTATGGTAATGAAAGGACTGTAAAACGTTTTTTATCGGAGTAAAATCTACAGTGTAACTGTAAGCAGGAGAAAAAAATAGATCGATTTTTAAAACTTTTAAGGAAAAAAAATAAGTAAAACTTTTAGTTCTGAATTTTGATGACGATTATTCTAAATTTTCGCTACGGCTATAAGCATTTTTTTACCGATTGAAAAAAATATTAGTGAAAAATTTATTGCATCACTTAAAATAAACAAAAATAAACCAGCATATTTCACATATTCATTGTTTGCATTGTAAACTTAACGTGATCCATTATTTTTCATCATGAGGAATAACATCTTAATTTAAAAAAAATTCTAGTTAAAGAACTAAACACTTTTTAGAGCGTGAATAATTAAATGTAAAATAAATAATTAGGGTAAAGTTATCTATTGATTTTTTAAATAGTTTCTATAAATAAAATATTCATGTTTGAATACTATGATAGCTTTAGTTTCTTTCAGAATGACAAGATGTTAAATCATATAAAATTTCATAGCATTTAACCTTGCATTTTGAAGGTATTAACCGCTAACTACTTAATTATCTGTTATCATATAGATGACTCATAGCTTCTTAAGTGATTCTTTCTTTGGATTCGTAAGAAACACTCTATTACACTTTTTAATGTTTTTAAAATTAGCTATAGCCTATTAAAGCATTAATATAAAAACTTCATTTTACTTTTCAACAAACATTTTCTGCCCTGTTTAAGGCACTTTCAACTGTGTATCGAAACGTAGATATGTATTAAGCATGCTGTACTCAGTTATTTGTTCCATTAAATATTGCTTAAGTAAACAACTCTTAAAAGACACTCTTAAATCAACACTTTGATAGTGTTCCACAGAAGGATAATGTAACAGCTGAAGCGTATCTTTATAGCATTTACAGTATCCTATTAACTATGTAAATAGAGTGTCAGTAAAATAGAATGTTTCGATGAAGAGTATATTTCTTTACAAACTGTTCTTTGCCAATTATTTACACACGTTTGGGAAATACGCAAAATAAGGTAATAAGAGAAAAGTTTATCTACTTTCTTTCCAATTCTTTAGAGCATTTGCTTATTCAAAACACGCTCTGGACATTTTAACATGAGAACATCATGTAACCTTTCAATATTATTTTCTACTGAGTATGTCAGAAAGTTACTTGTAAAACTTTTAATGATTAACACCTATTCAAAGAGTTATCTAGTTTGGAGTTGGAAATATTTCCGAAAATTTTCAGTATAATTAAAAATTCCAACGTAATTTGAAGAAAATACACTGTACAAATTTTTCAAATACATTTTAGAATTTGAGCTATATCAACTTGAAAGCACTAATTAGTGAAATTTATTAATTATGGAATAAATAAACTTAAGGTTTCAAGTACTCAAGATTCAAGGCATATCGCCGAAAGATGGCAGATTGGTTAGGATGCTGGCCTTCAATACCGGAGTTCGTGGGTTCGAATCCCACTATGGCATGGATGTTCGTATCTCTTCGGAATTGGCTTTCAGCAGTAGGTCCCGGTCTCATTAGCCCTCGTGTTACAAAAAGTAGACCGTAGCGCTCCAAATCAAACCAAAATCAAGACATACTTGAGCTGTACCTTTACGTATTATAAGAGTATTTTAATAAAAATAATATAAAATAACTCAAATAGATATATACATATTATGCAACGAAAGTAAATTTTGTATTATATAACTTCTATTGTTCATTCAATTCTTATTAGAGGATGTAGTATGCGCAGTTAATATTATATAAAAATAGTATTATCTGCTTATGTAATCATCGCAAAATGTAGTAGAATTTTATGATATCGTGCTTATCGGGAGACAAGCAAACTGCAGGATGCATAAAAAAATTATTTTTATGAACATATGTAAATTTAATAATACAAATGCAGTTATTACAAGAATAACTTGAATAATAAAAAAAGATAAATTCAGTTTATATTTTATGCACAAATACATAAATGTTTTCCCAATTTTCAGCAGGAAAAAAATAGAAGACTGGAAAAGTACGATAAACCCGAAAGCGCGATATATGGAGGTGCGATATAAAGAGATGCTAAAGGTTTACATTATTTGATTTTTAAAAAAATAATGTTTTCAGTCTAACAAAATATGCATCTTTATGAATAATTTTTTTTAGAGTATCTAAAGTATTTACTTAAGCGATTTTATAAGAGAAATATATATTTTCGAAAATATATATTTTCCACAAAATATATATTTTCGTGGACTACTGTATTAGGTTTATATTATTTGCTTTAAATAAATTAGCATTTTCAAGCTCACAAAATATTTTTTATCTTGAATAAATTTTATTAGAGGATGGGAAGTATTTCCTTAAACTTCAGTTATTTTGTTATGTGGAAGGTTCCTTTATTCAATAGATAGTTGCAATACTATTCTGAAAGCTCGAATATTTACAAACCCAACGAATTGTTCAATGAGATCATAAAAATTTATCAGGGATTAAAAAGATTAAGTTATAACACCAACATTATTTAAGGCCGGTCTCACCAAAGTCATTTAACGGCTAAATGCGATTAATCACGCGATAACCAATGGTGATCATAAAAATTTATCAGGGATTAAAAAGATTAAGTTATAACACCAACATTATTTAGGGTCGGTATCACCAAAGTCGGCTAAATGCGACTAACCGCGCAACAACCAGTGGTGATTCTCCTTTTAAACAGAGATTAATCGCGGTTAGCCATTAAACGACTTTGGTGAGACCTGCCCTAAGAGACGAACAAATTGCTCGACATATCCGATATATCCAAATGCGATACATCTGGGAAGTGGGGGAGGATATGGTAAAATTTTTTCTTTTATCAGCATATGCACTTAAAATAAAATCAATCATAAAAATAAAAGTGTAAGTACAGTATTGAAAAAAAAAACTTTAATAATAATGAAAGAAAAATTCAATTTTAATTTTATACACAAATACGAACAAAATAATGGGAGACAGAAAAAGTGCGATATATCCGAATTCATTATATACGGAGGCGCTATTTAACTAGGAGTACTGTATTAGGTTTACCTTATTTTATTTAAAAAAAATTAGCATTTTTCAAGCTAGCAAAATATCTTTTTTCGTGGCTATATTTTATTAGAGAATCTAAAGTATTTTCTTAAACTTCATTTATTTTATAATATCGAGAGTCCCATTACCCAATAAATAAACCGAATACTGTTTTGAAAGCTTGAAAATTTTCAAAACAAACCAATAGAGTGATTTCACACAATATCACGGATTGCATTAATGCCCTTCATATTCACTTTCATGTTTACAATAGCCAATAGGTAACCAATAGAGCAATTTGTCGCAACGTCACGATCTACTATAATGCCCTTCCCATTCATTTTCATGTTTACAACAGCCAATAGACAAACAATAAACTGCCCTTCCGTTTGAAATTAAAGCCAGAATTGTCATAAGTTGAGAAGTGCCCTACTGCGTGAAATCGCGTTATATGATACCCTTCCCATTGAAAATAAAAGCCAGAATTGTCATAATTTGAGATGTGTCCTGCTGAGCGAAATCGAACTATCATTCAATGAGATTGGAAAAATTAATGAGGGATTAAGTATAAGTTAAGATGAAACATCAACGTTATCATGAGATAGCAAAATGCGCGATGTATCCGAATACGATACATCCAAGGACGAGGGGTGGGGCATGGTAAAAGTTTTACTTTTATTATTAGCATATGCGCTTAAATTAAATCAATAATAAAATTAATAGTGTAAGTACAGTAACAAAAAGAACCACTTGAATAATAATGGAAGAAAAATTCAATTTTAATTTTATGTACAAATACACTCGATTATTCAAAATTTTCAACAGGAAAAAAATTGGGTGACAGAAAAGGCACGAAATAACGAGGTGCTACTGTATTAGGTTTACGTTATTTGATTTTAAAAAATTGTAAGAATTTTTCAAACTAAAGAAAAATATATTTTTGTGGAAAATTTTTACTAGAGGATCTAATGTATTTTCTTAAACTTCAGTGATTTTGTAATATCGAAGGTGCCGTGCTGATCCGCAATTAATTATGAAACATTCATGGAGTCATTTCCTTATAACGTAATAACACAGCACCATCAACACTTTTGGCAATTAAACTGTACATTTGACGCCATATTCATCCCTATCTTACTGGAAACGAGCTCAGGTCCACATCTATTTCGTATTCCACGCAACTGATATCGGCAATCAGAAAACCATTTCCTAGAGAGTGTTACATGATCAGAATGGAATGCGTGATTTAGAGGCGAAATTAAACGCTTTCTTTTCCGTTTCCTTTTCATTCATATTCCGTTGGGAACGTGGCTCCTTTGACATTTGAAACGATTGTTTGTCAATTCTTTCTAGCCAGAAAAGAGACTGGGAAATACACTCTACGTGTGATGCCATGCAAAACGCATCTCCTGCAGTAACTCACGATTTGTTACTTGACGAAGATCTCCATTTCCACTGTTAAAGACAGCTTTTGATGTCTCAATCCTGACTGGTGTTATAATGACCAACAGCCGTTTAAAGACTAAGAATCTTCCGATAACAGGCGGCACATTATATTTCTAGGTCACTAACTTAATGCGATTAAGAGTTTTCGGCGAGTCGAAGTGCGACAATAACATTGTACAAAGGCATTTATAAACAACATTTATGAGGGTTTATCTTGATAAATTAAGCAAGGAGAGGTATACATAAATATTAAGTGAGGTGGTTTTAATAGCTTTTAATGCTTTCTTATGCTAAAAGTAGGCTTTATGAGCTATTTATTGATCTTTTGTGCTGGAATTCTAAATATTAAACTGTTCTCCAAGTGTTCATGTACTCATGCAGCATAAATGTATAAGAATTATAAAGATACAATCTAATGTAAGATTAATTTTCATGTTTATTCAGTTGTTGTATATATGCAGGTGTAAAGAATTTTCAAAAATTGTTTATAGTTTTCCTCATAAATAAAGCGAATTTTAAATATCTTATGTTAGGACAATAGCTGCAGCAACGTAATTCTTATTTATGAGCTATTTAACGATATTTTGTGCTGTAGATTTAAATATTAAAAATCTTCTCTAAGTGTTCATCCACTTTTGAAATATAAATGTATAAGAATCGTAATTATACAGTATATTTTTTAGAGTTAAAAATTGAATTTCATGTTTGATGTTGATGTAAAGAATTTTCAAAATTTTTTTATAGTTTTTCTAAATAAAGCGAATTTTAAATATCTTATGTTAGGACAATAATTGAAGCAACGATTTTTGGTAATTCTTATTTCTGTACTCTTTAATGACCTTTTGTGCTGAAGATCTAAATATTAAAAATCTTCTCCAAAGGTTCATGCACTTACGCAGTATAAATGTATAAGAATCGTAATTAAACAATTTATTTTATAGAATTAAAAAATAAATTTATTAGTTTGAAGTTGATGTAAAGAATTTTCATAATTTATTTTATAGTTTTCCTCGTAAATAAAGCGAATTTTAAATATCTTATGTTAGGACAATACCTCCAGGAACAATTTTTGGTAATTCTTATTTATGAGCTATTTAATGATCTTTTGTGCTGAAGATCTAAATATTAAAAATCTTTTTCAAGTGTTCATGCACTTATGCAGTATAAATGTATAAGAATCGTAATTATACAATATATTTTTTAGAGTTAAAAATTAAATTTCGTATTTGAAGTCGATGTAAAGAATTTTCATAATTTTTTTATAGTTTTCCTAAATAAAGGAAATTTTAAATATCTTATGTTAGAACAATAGCTGCAGCAACAGTTTTTGGCAATTCTTATTTATGAGCTATTTAATGATCTTTTGGGCTGAAGTTCTAAATATTTAAAATCTTCTAAGTGTTCATGTACTCGTGCAGTATGAGTAAATGTATAAGAATCATAATTATACAATATATTTTTTAGAGTTAAAAGTTAAATTTCATATTTGAAGTTGATGTAAAGAACTTTAAAAAATGTTTATAGCTTTCCTTACAAATAAAGAGAATTTTGAACATCTTATTTATAGACAATATTCTATACCTAAGATGACGCGATGATGATAATCTACGGTGACTCTTTTTCGTAGATTATGTGGGTCTTATTCCACATTTGGTATAGATAATGAAGGAATGACTCACTACCATCAGCTTTAATCAATCAGTTACGGTCTCATTCACGTAGTGAAAATTCTTGATTGGGGTGATCCCAAAGACCTATTTAAAAAACCGAAGACCTAATGATGATTCAGAAAACAAAGTATTACGTAAATTTAAAATATAGGTTAGGAGGATAGAAAGAGACCATTTACTTTTAAAGTGTTAATCAAACTAAATAAACAATGACCAATAAATGCTTTCAGATAAAACTTAAATATTACACTATTATTTTGCATTGCAAACATAATGATGCTTACTATTAAGAACATTGAGACTAAATTGCTCATTGCCCTAGTAATAAATAAACCGTGTCCATAATTAAAATTCCCTATTTTAAAGTTCCCTGAGGTCGAAATTATTGTTCAGAAAGTTATGAACTGTAGGGTAAGACATATGGGATGGGATGGGAATTTGTTTGAGCGAATTACACGTATAGCCAACACTTACTCTAGTTAAAAATATTTATTCCAGCAAGACATGTTCAGCATGACGGATATCATTTTCAACTACCGTTTGAAATCGTAAGCATGTTCTTCAGTTAACCATGGTGTGCTCAGTCGGCAAAGGTAGAGATCTCTAATTGAAAGGTTGCGGGTGGGTTCGGGGTTAGTTTAATTTAAATATGGTCCGTGTCCATAATTAAAATTCCCTATTTTAAAGTTCCCTGAGGTCGAAACTATTGTTCAGAAAGTTATGAACTGTAGGGTAAGACATATTAAAGGGATGGGTTTGGTTTAGTTTGGCGTGCTACGGTCTACTTTTTGGAACACGAGGGCTAATGAGACCGGGACCTACAGCTTAAAGCCAATTCCGAACGGCTGCTAACATCCATGCCTCAGTGGGATTAAAGGGATGGAAATTTGTTTGAGCGAAAAAAAATTAGTTCAAAATTTCATTACCAGAGGGTGTTTTTGATGAATTACACGTATAGCCAACATTTACTCTAGTTAACCCCTTCCGGTAAAATGACGAGTCTAGCTCGTTATTGGTTTTTCATTCCATACCGCACAATGACGGGCTACACTCGTCATGCGACTAAAGTTACTGTTGAATATGATAATTAATTTAGTTTAAAATTTCTAGTGTACTGAATTTGGCAACACTTTTACCACTTGTGAAAATCACAAGTCACTATTGCATATTGTTTACTTAGAATTTCTTGGTACAAGTCATTGCCAAATTAATGAGTCAGAATAAAAAAAAAACCTACTAAGAAATACCGTGTGTGTTACAAGAATCAAATTAGAAGTGAGACTCCCTGGCGGTGTAAACAATTCAGAATTCCTTTGCACTTTGTTTTGAAAAGTACCACTAGCTTGAAGACTATTATCTGTATACTTTATTAATGTTTTGCTTTGATATTTTCTTAATTTTACTGTTTCTGATATTATTTAACACTATGTAAAAAGTGGATCTTAATTAAGAATATGTAAGAATTGTAAAATGAAACAAGTTTTTTAAATAAAAATTAAATGGTTATTTCATGCACAGTTTTTCATTATTAAATCATACCGGAAGGGGTTAAAAATATTTATTGCAGCAAGACATGTTCAGAATAACGGATATCGTTTTCAACTACCGTTTGAAATCGTAAGCATGTTCTTCACTTAACCATGGTGTGCTCAGTCGGCAAAAGTAGCGATATCTAATTGAAAGGTTGCGGGTGGGTTCGGGGTTAGTTTAATTTAAATATGGTAAATTCATTACATTTCGTTTTTTAGAATAATATTTCTCTCATTAACAATACAAAAAAATCTATTAAATGCTTTCTTTTTATCAATTTCAAACTTTGATTTTACATTATATCGATCAATATGGGTCAAATATGTCCAAAAATACTTGGGACATGCAAACAGTTGGGCCTGCTGTATTAAGATATATATGAGCCTTGGTAACTCAGTCGGCAAAGGCAATGCTCTCGTTATTGGAGGGTTAATGGTTCGGAGCCCGATTCGTAATCAGATCCACCTTGTTCGTTAAAGGTGACTCGGGCACGTAAAATAGGTTAGTGGTCACAACGTTCTCCAAGTTCTCAAATGATTCCTCTAGGGGTGAAAGGCCAAGACTGGGGATCTTCTGCTTCGTCCCTGCCTCTAAATTAAGAGGACCCATCAGGGGTAATGTTACTCACGTCTGTAGCATATCTTAAGCTACACGTTCTCCTCGAGTGGTGCTAAATAGGTAACAGCTTTGCAGCTTTGTATTGGCATAAGGGCATATAGTCCCTGTATTGCCAGCTGCGTTAGGAAAAAAAAGTTGATCGCGGTGTGTCAGGGAAAATGTCTTTCAGACGGAAATGTTCGTCGATCCCTCAGCCCACATCTGAAACAAGTGACGACCTTTACGCCCACCCCGACTTTCAGCTTGACTAGAGCTCTACCCGGAACACTGTTTCCCTTTTGAATGTCTGGAGGTGAACAGATTTAACATATTCATGATTGTTACTTGGGCCTCAACTAATTCAATATTTTGATTAAGGAATAACGTATAAAAAAAGAAAATTGTAATGAATCATTGTTCATTGATGAATATCGAGTAATGAGTGTCATATATTAATCAAGAAAGAAATATCTGTGAATAGTTTACATAATAAATGTTTTCGTTCAAATATATGGCATTATATTTTTTACTGTGTTTCCCATTTTGAGAACGAACACTGGTGTTTTTGTTGTACGTACATTACATTATATATACACATTTATCTATATTTATCTTAACATTTACATTTGTTTGTGATAGGTCAATTCCAAACATATCAGAAGAAACAAGAATCAAGAAAAAAAAAATCTTATGTTTTAATTTGTCGTACATCTGACTCCCCCATTGTATCAGGAACCTTAGTTACTAAAAAAAATAAATAAATAAAGAAGTATTTGTTTCCATCTATTAAGTGGCCATAATTATATCTCTGACACGTTATCCTGGCATATACCAGTGCAAATCTCATATTTTAACGCTAAGTCCCATTTTCCTCCTTCCAACGAATTTGCAGTCTACAATCAACCGTAACACCAATTGAAGTTTACCTCTACTCAGCTAAGAATATCCTTAACTAGCACACAGATAAAATAAAACAAGAAAAGTATTGTTTCCACGAGATTTATGTATCTGATTCCTTGGATATTTAAACTTTTCACATTAACTATTTTTTATGTCTTCCCGGCATTTAGAGGTAGCTGTTGTAACGTGGAAACTATGAATTTTCCATTTTTTTTGTTATTATTAACACTGTACTAATTTCACACAACTCTTCTCGACTTTCGATTCTATATTTATCAGATGAAAAAATATCAGAAGCAACTGGTTTTGCAAAACTCAACAACACGATATCTCTGCTTTCCGAGGTTGGAGTGGAGTTGTTTTCACGAATGAGGCATCAAAGAGAAGAAAATTAAAGAGAGAGAGAAAAAAAAAATAAATTCGAAATTCATTTATTTAAAGCTGCTTTAGGATCGTGACCGTTTCATGATTTCGTCGGTCTGATTCTTGGGGAATAACATGTTCAATAATAGAAGGGTTGTAGCCTATCAGAAGAAAGAAATGATGTTTTGCTGATTCTGACATCTCTCATTAAGCACAGAGATAACGCGTTAGGGATGTAATTATTGCTACTTAATAGATGGAAACAAATACTGCTCTATTTATCTTTTGAGTTAAGAAGATTCATGATGCAGTGGGGAAGTCAGATGTTAGACAGAAATTAAAATGCTAGGGTTTTTCTTAAAACTTGTTTATTTTGATATATTTTGAATTGACTTATCACAAATACTTGTAAACATTTATATTATGTTTAGGTGTAAACACACACATACCCACACATATATACAGTTATAATACAATTAGTTATTAATTCATAACTATATTACGTATAATAACTATATTACGTAGTACAAACACATAAGTACAGATGTAAACATATAGTATACTAATACCTATTTTTTGTATTATATAAACTGAACTCCTTGGCTCAACAGCCCTAGGGGGTCAAGGTCTACGGTGCCAATCTCCTTTTTCGAGAATAATAGTGCTTCGGTGAGAAGCATACTTCCGATTAGGCAGTCAATCTTACGCAGAACCCCCAGTGTTTCGTTCACAAGCATGCTTGGTTCTCAGTTTGTCTATCCACTGAAAGGATGAAAGCCTGAGTTAACCTTGTCCAGCCCAGGGATTGAATCTCGGCCCTGTGTCGTTGGAGCGAGAAACACTACCTCCACGCCACTGAACTTTCTTTTATATTACATAAAGAGCAAATATGCATAATATATGTATTTATATATTGTGTCTTTTGTGTTTTTTATAACAGTTAGAGAAGGCTTACTTTGGTAACAGTTTGTTGCTAAGCCAAACAATAATTTTATTCTAATTAATATATATATATATATATATATATATATATATATATATATATATATATATATATATATACACACTATACACAAACATATATACATATATATATATATATATATATATACAAATATATATACATATGTATATATATATATATATATATATATATATATATATATACACAAGTACACATACATTTATTTTCTAACTTGCCTTCACTCATATATACATATACATTCATATATATATATACGCATACACACACATATATATTTACATATATATATATATGTATATATATATATATATATGTATATATATATATATATATATATATATATATATACACACGCACATACACATATATAAATTTATATATATGTATATATATTTATATATATGTATGTATATATATATATATATATATATATATATATATATATATATATATATATATATATATATATATATATACACTTCTGTTATGCATGCTATCAGTTATTTATTCATAACTACAGTATTTATAATTGTAAGCTTTCAAACACGTATGTACAAATATAAACACACAAGTGTATTTATATCTTTTTCTTTCTATGTACTTAAAAGACATGTGAGCCTAATATATGTATATGTGTATGTGCATTTTATCTTCTTTGTTATAAAAGAAGTTTGAGCAATAGTGGCTTCATAAGAGTTTTTTGAAAAGTCTAATGATAATTATATACTAATTTCCAGGGAAAATAAGCTTATAGCGCAGGAAAAGATACACTCGTCAACAAAATAAAAGTTATTTTAAAGATAAAACATCAAAATAAACCAATATAAAGTATAAATGTTGGTTGGTTCATTTGAAACGATCGACTTAGATGCTACACGAGGGATAATGAGATTAGGACCTATTGCTTCAAGCCAATTACAAGTCGGCTAAGAACACCTCAGCTAGTAGCAAGTTTCGAATCCACAAACTCCGATACTATAAAGCAGTGCCTTACTCATTCGGCCATTGTTCGGTTTAAATGCGTATAGTTACTACTGAATTTAATGTCAATATTACAAGAGACGAAAATATGCATTAACAACTGTTTTGCGTAACTATTTAATGCGTATCTTCATCTCAAGTGATACGGGTCTTAAAGTTCAGTTGCAAATAAGCTGAATATTTAAAATGCATTCAATAAAACCTTGATCTACTTAGATGATAAGGTAATAACAAATGAGCTTTTCACAGTTTTACTTTTCAGTTTATTACGGGAAATTTTCTTCTTTTACAACTTAGTTCGGTATTATTAACAGGCAACCGTAAAATCTCTCTTTTCAAATAAAAATAAACGCATATCCTACTCTTTTACTAACCTTCAATAGAATAACCTTTATCATAAAAACCAGGATTTAAGAAGTTATAAGGGTAAAAAGAATTAATTTCAATGAATTATTCTTGCCATTCTTTTTATCAGTTTGAAAGATATAGAACGAGAGTTCACTTCTGCACAAATCTACCATATCACTGTATATGAAATGTAACACCACATATTTTAATGTAAATTCTATTCAGTTTTCGTGCAACGAAAGAATGTAAAGAATCTGTTAGGCATATATTTTATGGGAGAACATCATTTTCTATTTGGACATTTTTAAAGGATATATGGATAAATATTTATATAAACTATCCGGTTTGTTTGTCATGTTTCAATACCGATTGTAAATTTTCTGAAAAGAATATAAACATCCTGTTCTTTATAGATAATTTCTTAAGAGGACAGACTTTTATTACAGAAAAATTGGAGATTTCTAGTTTTATATATGAAATTAGCAAATTAGTATTTTTTAGAACTTTTAATTAAGAGTTAGTAAACTATTGATTGTAACGGTTTATAAAGATTGATATAAAAAATGAGAAGTGTCAAGTAATAAATAAACTGCAACGTTTAGATATTCTGTGAAAGAATCAACACAGTGGATTTATAAAAATAAACATATTGTTAACACAAGAAGTAATTTTGTAAGATAATGTTTTTGGCTCACGTGCTTGGATCGTCCAAGGAGCATTGGAAACAACTACAACAAGAAACTGCAGTTAGATCTGTCTCTCTTTCGAAATCTATATATCTCTTATTTTTTTCATTTCACTGCACTCTCCATAAATTTTCTTGGCTTTTTTCGCCATTTATCTTAAACATTTTTTCCTCCTTACATCTATACCTTAAAATCCAAACTCCATCACTTGTAAATTTGAATTAGTGTCATTATTTACTCTTTTAAACAATCAAGACGGACTATCTTCAATCTTGATTTAGACGGAATACACAAGTGTCAGAGAGTAGCGAGAGATTTGACTACATTGACATTGAACTACAGAGTCAAAATTGGATGAGAGAAAAGAAAGTGCCTGAAGAAGATTTCAAGTTTATAAGTGGACAAGATTCCACGAGTTTTAGCAGACGAAGAAAAATCAACGGATATTGCGAAAATCGATTTAAGAGTCACAACAAAAGACACTAAAGGCAATTAATGCTACAAGAAACTTTCTGGAAACTAAAGAAGGCTTTGGGTCAAGATGGTTTCTATGCCACTGCTAAAATAAGAATTATTGTTATTTCCAGTGCAAGAGCACTTGTTTTTTATAGCATTGTCCAATACGAAGCTGCAGATATTTTTTTTCCCATTTTATTATGGCTGCACCATATAAGAAGTCCTGGGACAACACAAAGTAAGTCCTCGTAACTTATTATTATGGCTGCACCATATAAGCAGTCCTGGGACAACACAAAGTGAGTCCTCGTAAATTATTATTATAGCTGCACCATATAAGCAGTTCTGGGACAACAAAAAGTCCTCGTAATTTATTATTATGGCTGCACCATATAAGCAGTCCTAGGACAACACAAAGTGAGTCCTCGTAATTTAATAGCAAGAACAAGCAAGACCCCTAGGCTTGGCCTGCCACCTCCAAAGGTATTGTTTGGGAACTTGGAAGAAATTTCGTTCACGAATCTATTTTACAATTCCCAAATACGACTTACAGAACAAACGAAAAATGGGGGACATCAAACTGCATCAACAGAAATTTTACACTGAGAGATGTAATTTCGTTCTGCGTTCTGCAAATTGATTATAATATTACATTATTTTATTTACTACATACGCGGATATGACTTGAAATATTCTCTGCACTGGATTAAATTATCACATAAAATGTTAAAACCTCTGTGTCTAGAAAACCTGTTTATATCAATTTTTCTCTCCCCGTGAAATTCGATCTAGACAGGTTTAACTATATACTGCATTCCTCCTGTTGTATTCATGTTTCCATCAAAAATCCTTATTTCCATTCTAAATATCTCAATGAATAAAAGGAAATAGCAGTACATTTAATTGAAGATAGAAAATAGAGAACTTATATACACTATTAAATGCCTCCACCTACTAAGAAAAAAAAGATTTCTCGTGAGTTCGAGGATGATTTGATCACAATTTTTACCACACATTGAGAATTACCCAAATTCTCTTTCTATGCGTCACCTGAGTAAACAAAAATTTCTTCATCTTTGATTATGCTGCTGCCGCTGCTGTACCTGCAATCATTCGTAAATACAAAAGGAGAAATGTCTTATCTTAATCTGTTCTCATACAGATCATTTTAGCCCCGATCTCATTCCTAATTTCAAGCGGTATGACCTGACCTCCAAACGTCCGAGCATAGATGTGTTCCAAAATTATTTTATGTCTTTATGAAAACATAGCTCTCTGAGATTTTTGATAAACATTTCATCTTTAATCTTTCGCTTGTTTACGTTTTATTTATTCTTTTTTTCTTTATTAATGCAATGCATTACATTAACTTAATATGTTTAACATATATGTACTATAATTTCGTGCTATGGACCATACTACATATTGAAGAATAATATTGTATCAATTGGTTGATATAATCAAAATTTTACCTGCTAAAACCAAATATTAGATATCTTATTAAAAGAGAGTTTAATATTTGAGCAGAGGGAAGTTAAATTTCTACATGATAAAATTTTCCGCTCATATATGCATGTTGAAGGATGTGCAGAAATATTTATGTATATGCACACGTATACATACATACATACATACATACATATATATATATATATATATATATATATATATATATATATATATATATATATATATATATATATACATATACAGGGTGTCCAAAACGACCGCATAAACTCTGTACAGCTAGATTCCTGTTTGGGAGTACATAAAAACTACAAAAAGAAACGTTCCTGTACGATCCATAGTTTACGAGAAAAATAGGAAAAATAAAGTATGACGTCACTTCCGGTGCAAGAAAAAACACTTTATTGAAAATATCAACAGTAGTATATGCACGGACATACTCCCTAACAGTTCGTAAGACATTTCCATTACAATAAAACGCGAAAACAATTCTGTACAGTTTTACAGATTTTTTTTCAAATTAAATAAACGCTTAAAGGAGAAAATATATTTATATTATTATTTGTAAAATATCACAACAAAATTAGCTTTTCAAATACAGCAAGTTCTTGTATTTAGTAAACACATCCATAATTAAATACAACAAACAATTTTTTAGGATATTTTTAAATTAAAATAATATTAAATGTTGAGAAAATAGAAAACACGGAAGAAAAATTCTTTTTCTCCTCTTTTTAAAGAATACTGCATACGAAAGTGATGTAAAAAATGCAAGAAAACTACAGGTAGATACAGAGTATTTATGTAATGAAGATAGGTTAGCAAATATTAAAATTGCTTATTTTGGTCTTTAAAACAATCGGAATTTTTTTTGTTTCACTGATCTATTTACTATATGATATATGATTTACTTCCTAGGAAAACTTCTCTATAAGAATATTAATAAAAAATAATTATAAAGCCAAAAATATCTATTTTCATGTATTTGTAACTATTCGAGAGTATAATTTACCGATTATAGTAGGAAAACTTTTTATCCCCACTTATAACTGAATAAAATTTACGTTTGAAAATATACGTAGCGATTGAACATTTCATTATATAAATGAATGGTGCAACAGGATAGTCGTAAAAGTAATTATTTCACTATATAGGTCTTATGAGATAGATATTCGCTGGGAAACAAGAAGTGCTTTGCATAAACTGAATGTTCCGTATATTAGTATTTTGTGAGTTTCGTGTAACAATTTTTGTATCATTCAACTGAATATTCGTGTAAGTAATTAATTTATCACATAGGTCTAACATGTATTTCGTTTCGTAACGAGAAGTACTTCGTATAAATGGATATTTCGTATGATAGTATTTCGTGAGTTTTGTTTAAACGGGTTTTTACTTCATATATATATATATATATATATATATATATATATATATATATATATATATATATATATATGTAATGTAGGAAAGGGAATAATATTGTATGATAATATTGTAATATAGGAAAAACAGTTCTAAGAATAAGCCCCACGAAAACAAAAAGTAATAAGGGAAAACCCTACAAGGACCCTAGGAGTGGGAAACTCCAGCAAACATACAGATGTGAGCCACCTGTGGGTCATGAAGACCCAATTTTAATCCCTCTTTGACGTTACGAAAGTCGTTCATTTAAACGAGTTAATCCCCTTTGACATTATACAGTCACATAACGTTCGGGTACGAAATACCTGCAGCCACAAAATAACGTCCCCACGCTATCTGTTCGGCTAGACTAAAAACAAAACAAAAGAGTGCAACGGCCAATGAAGAGGTTCAAGAACGCCCAAAACATGCCCTCGAAAAGTCTAAATGGTCAGGCACAAAAACAATCTCCAAAACCCCATAGTGTAAGATTTTATATTTTAAATAAAGAGTTCACACATTCTCTATTCCGGCAGCACTTAGAGACACACATTCGCTATTCCGCCATAAATTAGGATGGATCATCTTCGGTATCGAGCAACTGGTTAGACATTTTCGCTCCCCAACTGTATCTGACTCGACAGTACTTCCTCCAGCAGATGCCTCATGTTCTGGATAGAAATAAAGAATGAGTTTGAAGAAAAATCAAAGCCCTGACTGTTTATTTAGAGACTGATATTCCAGACATGACATATATATATATATATATATATATATATATATATATATATATATATGTATGTGTATATATATATACATATATTTATATATGTATATATATGTACATATACATACATTTATATATATATATATATATATATATATATATATATATACACACATACATGTATGTATGTAATAATATTTTAACTAAACTACTTAATTATAATTAATTTCTAAAATAAATTTCTGGTGATTCTATATCGAAAAAGATAGTCTTTGGAAAAAGTCTTTGCTAAAGTCCAGACGGGTATGTATGCTTCACTTTAGCATAAGCTGACATAACGTTTCCCCACCCAACTAACCCACGTTTACCATAGCAACACAACTAATACGATTAATTATATATATATATATATATATATATATATATATATATATATATATATATATATATATATATATATATATATATATATATATGCGTGTGTGTGTGTGTGTGTAATGAGACGAACTTCTCGATGGGTGGTTGCAGTCACGTCCCTAAAAACGATACCGTTTCAGCTAAAGACCTTTATTAAGATAGCGTTGAAGGACGGGTTTCCACTTCATCATAGGGACAGGACAAACTGAAGGGTCAGCTAGCATTTAGTTATATGTACAAGACACGTAACACCTGGGTCAACATCTGTGGGAAAATATCTCTAGAAAAATCTGTCTCCGACAAAGCGTATCTCCTTTTTATATGGAAATTTTCTAAATTGTCCGCTAGGGCCATGTAGGATTATAATTGGTCAGGCCCCTTTTTCTGAGGGATTAAACTGTAAAACCCAGTGGTCAGTTTAAGTTAGGGGTTAAAAAGGAGAATGCAAAAGGACGCGGGAACTTTTAGCCCTTGATTTAAGTTTTGAAAGTTCCTGAGAATTTTCCTTACATATATATATATATATATATATATATATATATATATATATATAATATATATATATATATATATATATATATATATATATATAATAACTTAATATAACGTCCACTTAATTTAAATTACTGTACTTAATTTAAAATACTGTCATCATTGTATCAACATTTTTATTAATTGTAGTGGCCGAGTATATTAATGTACACTTAGAAAAACATTTTTTATTTAGAACACTACACAACACACTATTCCCTGTAGGGAAAAGAACACCAAACAGAAAATATTTGATGATATATTACATCGCGTTCTCAAAGGAAAAACCTCGAAATCTGTAGAATACCTAGATGTTGATAATTTTAATAAAACTAAAAATTGGTTAGTTTAGGATCCAAACATACCTATATTCTTTCTAAACAGAGAAACAAAAATAACCATTAGTATTAGTGAATGGTTATTCTTGTTACATACGCTGTATTAATAAAAGACAAACTGACGTTATCGGGAAAAAAAACTGTATTTTTTTAATAAAAAAGAAGAAAAAAAACTAGTTTTACCGATGACTAACTACGTGAACTATTCCTTGCCACCATAAATAGTACAGGTGTAATCTGAAGACATGTGTGTCTTTAGTGACCCAATGCCCCTTTCGTAGTATTTGACCCTACATGGTTGATAATTACTCGGTATCCAACTTCCTGATTACAGGCAAAAATGACGAATGGTTTGAAAGAAAAAACCCATTTTTTTTTTCTCTTTATCAAATAGAGAACGCGGCAGTAGGTATCACGACATAAAAATAAATCGTTGAGTTGAAGCATTAGGAATAGTTGTCGGAAATCACTTTTGATAGTGAATTACATCTTGTAGTGGGCGTCAAAATATTGCATGCTTAAAAGTGCGTTAACAGAGTCTTGTTAAAGGAAGTGTAAAGGTCTTTTATCTTCTGAGAAAGTTCACTCTGGTAAAATCTGATCTTTTTTTTCTTAATTGTAGCAGTTGATTGCGTCTTTGTAACTTGTTTATTTTACTTTTTGAGTGGCGTGTAGCATCAGCAGCTGAGTTGTACTAATTTTGGATTAGTAATCCAGATGAAAATTGCCTTACGAAACACGTTAAAATCACTTCTAGCTCTTTATAGCAAATAAAGAGCTAGAAGTGATTTTTTTACATGGAATTTTTATCACTAGTTATTTGCTGAGCAATATTCGAATGGTAGGGCACTGTTCTTAGGAACTGGAGTTCACGAGTTTGAATCCCACTACTGACAAGGATATTCATAGCAGTTCGGAATTGACTTTAAAGAGTAGGTACTGGTTTCAATAGCCTTCTAGTAGAAAAACAGTAGACCGTAGCACTCCAAACGAAACCAATTTTTAGTCATTTAGTAATATATAACTTATATTAAACAGAAGAAAAATTTTCCAGATTATTATAAGAATGTAAAGGCCGATGTGACAGAGCAAAAAAATAAATAAAAATTAAAAGTAATTTCGCAGATATTCTTAAACTTGGCTATGTAATAAAGTATTAATCCAATGTTCAATGAAACATTCGTTTACCTTTCTTTTGTTTATACACTGTCTACCAATAAGTATTTGGACACCTATGCAAATGACGATATCTGCGGTCCTGAGGTACGTCACGGCCTCCGCCGGTATACATCGTGTAAGAAACAGCATCGGCATTAGTCGCATGCAAGATGCTGCGCAGTTCGGAGCTCTCTGAATTCGAGAAAGGTATAATTATCGTGTATCACAAATGTGGCCTAAAGAGACATATCTAGCTATCTGAAGTACCAAAAATCGACAGTGGCCTATGTAATTAAGAAGTGGAAGGTGAGCGGTGATTGTCGGAATGTGCTCCGAGTCGGCAGACCAATGAACTGGACTATGGACTGGGGCCCTTGGTCCCCATTCATGGTAAGCTCAACGCCGATGCCTACTGTACTATTTTGGATGACGATGTGCTTCCTACGTTGTGGCAGTTTTACGGTTTGGACCGCAGTTACTTTCAGGACGACAATGCCAGTTGTCATGTTTCGAAGTTAACCAATGCTTGGCATGGTACAATTGGAGTTCATCGAATGGACTGGCCTGCCCAAAGCCCAGACCTGAACTCTATCGAGAACCTCTGGGAGGAGTTGGATTGCCGAATTAAGGGGTGCACTACCCGTCCAAAATCGGTGAAGGAACTTGTATGTGTACTCCAAGTCGAGTGGAAGGCACTTGCTGTAATACAAAGACTTGTGGAATGTATGCCCCGGAGGCCCGCTGTAATTGCCTGTCGTGGAGGCTCTACCAACTATTGATTTTGAATAAAGTTAGTGTTTCTTTTCTATCACAGGTGTCCAAATACTTTTTGGTAGACAGTGTATTCTTTGCATTTGCTACATTTTCTAACTTTTAAAATCTAAATGCATTTTACTAATCCCCTTACAGTTGAAAGTAATTGTTATGCAAAGTCAAGGCAAATAATTAAAGGTTATAGTGTCATTTAAATTTTATTTTTGTTCGTTTAGTAACGGACAGAAATGGAATTGACCTTCCAGTCCCAGAATCCGTAGGTTCGAATCGCATTATTAAAAAGGAAAGGTATAGCTATTTGGAGTTATATTACATTGTGTAAGAATGTTTTTAATTCAATCTAATTCTAAGAAAATTATACCTGTTTTTAAAACTTTTTTGTGAATGAACAAAAGTGACTTTGCAGGTTTTTTCCTAAAACAATGCCTCAGCTGAGACAAGATGTATATGGTTGAGTCTCATTCCGTAATTCTCTTAAATATTTATCTCAAACAAATAATTGCCATGTTCTTTGTAATTATAACATTTTCTGGTGGAATACTTGAATTTTTAAAGTCTGCTGAGCATCTATGAGAGTATATACCATTCCAGAAAATACTTCCTTAGGGGTGCTATAGATTCACATTAAATGGTAGAATTTTTAAATATTAGCTAATGGATGAGAGGAATAAGTGTAGAATGCTGTCTTTCAGTATCATACTCGCTGTATATATCGTATATCAATATCGTATATGGCTGTATATATCGTATATCAATATCGTATATGGCTGTATATATCGTATATCAATATCGTATATGGCTGTATATATTGTATATCGATATCGTATATGGTTGTATATATCGTATATTAATATCGTATATCGCTGTTGACAAGCTTGCTTGAGGCATTTAGGAAGAGACATGAATCTTACTTTATCTAATATTACTTTATCTAATCTTACTTTGACTCATGTATCAATAAGTTCACTTAAATTTCACAGCGAAACAAATCACATGTTTGCAGATCTCACTGTGATCATCTTTATAAAATAGCCAACAGCTTTTTGGTGGATTTGGGATTGTCTTCAGGCAATACACTATCATTCTAAAAAGTAAATTGCAATAACTTTTTTTCATTTAAATGTGAATTAGAACTTCAGGATCATTTAAAAATTCTGTAAGTTCTGTAGTGTACATTTTTACTACGTAAATAGAACTATTTTTCTTATCAATTCTTAAATTCTTATCTTAAAACGTAGAAACAACGTTCCTATATATCAAGGAGGTACTTTCTTAAAATTCCATTACTTTTTCCTCTGAAAATATATAGTCCATATTCATTCTATCACAAGACTCCAAGCTCTTACATTATAGCGTCCAAATCCAAGGTATGTGAATTTGCTGAAAGACTGTAATCTAAAATGCTTATCAAGTAGTTCTTAAGTTGCAAGCATGACCCTCAGGCATGCAGTTAAAAACAAGATTTTCATTTACAGGTGAGCAATGCTCCGATATTTCTCGGAAATATAGTGACCTCTAATATTCTGATATTATACGGTACTCTTTAATGATTATACATAGCATAACCGACAATTTATTCCCTTCGAACTGCTTTATTTAATAAATCATCTAGCATGTCTGGAAGACCACATTCATATAAAAAGGTATCAGATAATCAATGGCTAATTTATTTATTTATTTATTTATTTTGTATAACTTGGGGATAAATGCGGATTCAGATCTTCAAAACAGTATGAGGGAACTATTAAGTTTTTACATAAATAATTTTTATTACGGTCTAAATTAGGTTTCTCAAAGTGTGTTTCGCTGAACTCTATGGTTCCGCAATGTGTTATGAAATATTGAACAATTTGATCAGTATTTACTTGCCATTTTTCCCATTTTACAAATTTTGCTCAACATTTTGACACCAGAGCATTTTGTATCTCGTGCTACACAGAGTTCTTTATAAATGCAATAGCAGTTTTTGCATAAAAATTTATTTATATCGTTTTGTCGTTTTGGCATCTCATTAGATAGACAGCGTAATTTTCCAGAACACTCATCGACTTCCTATAATGCAGAGGTTTTTACACTTTTCTATCACGGGAGCACCTTTGAAATTAGAAATTTAAGCATGGAGTGCTAAACTTCATCTTCCAGATATATACTGAATTTATTGAACATAACGACAAAATAGCACCAATCAGGTGGTTTCTTCACTTAAACTTGCAAGTCATTAGATTTCATCTTTTAAATATTTGTGAACTAATAAACCAGTGTAAGCCCAGTTGCGTTGGGGTAGCGATTCGCGCTCCCGCGACACAGGTCCGAGGTTCGATCCCCGGACTGGACAAGGTTGACTCAGCCTTTCCTCCATTCAGTGGGTAGTCAAACTGAGGATTAAGCATGCTTGAGAACTAAACACTGGGGGTTGACCACCTAACCGGAACATATGCTTCGCACCCCAGGGCACCTGGTCTCGGAAACGGAGATGGGCACCGTAGGCTCTGACCCCCTAGGGGCTCTTGCGCCTGAAGAGTAATTAACCAGTGTTGATAGAAAACACACACACACACAGACATGGGAAGTGAATTTAACTATAACAAATTTTATAACTGTCTGAAAAAATCTGAATGCTGACTTAAATGCGAATTTTTTTTAGACGAGTATACTACCAGTTTTATGTGCCATGCAATAATATTTTAACTAATTCTGCAAAGGTGTTGAAGCTTCTAATTTTCTTTTACAAACACCGATGCAGAGAGTTCAACGTTTTTCTGGTGTTACCTTTTGACTCAAATTAATTTTATCAACTTACAAGAAACTGATGCAATGAATGACAACTATCTTTTTATGAAATCAAATATTTCTCCTGATCGGTGATGATTTATACTAAAATTTTTGTTACACACTGATAGAACAAGAAGCTTGTTTGGTTCGCAGTACTACGGCGAAAGTTTTTCCTACACGAAGGCTAATAAGATTTATTTATTAAAACCGAACATCTATCTCAGAAGCGGGATTCAAACCCGTAGATTCGGGCTTCAAACCCGAAGAGCAGCTTTCTTTCAACCATCATACGGCTGATAACGCAAGAGGTCATACAGTGAAATTTTTTGTCTCATTTCTTTCTAGGAAAATAGTTTTAATTTTAATCTTTAAAATATATTTTATAAGATGTTGTTAATTTTAAATATGTTCTTCCTGACGTGGGTACTGTTTTAGGACATACTAATGGCTTCGCTGCAGGGCACCGGTGCACAAATCCTACGCACACAGTTTGAAATACTCTGTATTAAAATATAAGTTTAATCAATTTCCTCTTCATAGAGAAATAAATCTTTGTGTGCATTTAATGTCCCCAGATAAATAGCTGATTTTCCCCCTTTGGAACGTTATCCTTGGGTCATAACATAGAGGAATGTCTATTGAAATGACCTATTTTTAGAATAAAATCCCTACTGAATTACCAAGATGACTCGGATTTAAAGTTTTTCTTTCGTATATGCAACAATTCAAACAAAATAAAGTTTCTGAAGAGGCCAGGAATTCGACCTACGACTGTTTGCCTTCCAAAGAGAATTTCTGATTGCTTTGTAGCTAAGCTACAAGCGAACCCTCATTTTAGATAGATTTACATATTTTTCCTATAAATATTTTCCAACCACAATGTAACAATGCTATTATATTTTAAATTTAATTTTATAAGTATTTCTCGAAAGATACGAAAAGAGAGCAATACTTTATACTTAAGCTGTTCAATAAGTAATATGACTCATTTTATTGTCGAGAAACCACTCATTAGAATAATGGTTTATGAGGAAAAAAGGCTTGGTGTCTTAATTGCTCCTCGGGGACCATCTGCCTTAAGAAAAAAAGGTTTCAGATTTGGCGATATCCCTTGGTGAGAAAAGACACAACGAGGCCCTTAACAAAAATAAAATAGAATAAAAAAAATGAATAAAAAAATACTTTTATGAGAGAGACACACATTTGTAAAGACGCCATACAGTCTGTTTTGAACTCAGAAAGTGATGAATGGCACATACAGAATGATATGACCGAATGTCACGTGACTTAATGCAAGCTTTTTTCGCGTCACATACCACTCGAGGTCAGTTGTCCCGATTATGTAAGCCCACTTCTTGCTGGTTACTTTACGTTTTATTGAAGAATGACGTAGATATCACACTACGCCGTCCATATAGTCTTGATCTCACACTATGTGATTTTTAGCGTTTTTCTTAGCACAAGAATGCACTAAAAGGTAGTCATTTAGACAAAAACGTTAGAACACTTTTCTTCAATATAGAATTTAAACTTCAGAAAATAATTTAGTTGCGTTTATATATGTATGAAATGTATCGAAAATTAAAATTTTCAAAATTATCTCAATTCACGTTCTGTCTATTTTAATTTTAATTTTCGTAGCTACTCAAATTAAAATCAAGGTCGTGATTCATTGAGATTGCATTCCTCCCACACTCAGAACTAAAAACTGAATTAATAACTGTTACGTATGGCCCTTGCTTTCCTTTTCTAACCCAGTTCTTTTAGAAAAAAGACGCAGATTTTTTATGATATTGATTGCATTTTTCTCGCCCCAACTGTTTAAAAAGCCACAAAAGAAACGTTGATTAACAGCTCTTTCTTGTGAGAAGTTATCCACTTAATTTCCCGCTCCTTAACACGGCAGTTTCACAAATCACCAGCTGCACGTTTGCCTTTTTCTTGTATTCGTCATCCGTTAGTTCTCCAACTTAAAATACAGGAAAATATTATTCGAAAATAAGGATGTTTGTCAAGTTTTTTTTGCCTGATCTTCGAGTTTGAGTGAGCTTTCCAAGACATGACTTGGTAACTAAAAATATGGGATGTAAATTCATGTGTAAGAGGTGAAGAATGGTTTTTACCGATTATACTCACTCACACACAAACATACTTATATGTGTGGGCGTGTTTAGACGGTGAACATCAGATTTTACCAGTTACACACACATACATATGTGTGTATCTGTAAACGTCGAAGATCATATTTTACCAATTACACACACACACACACACACACATATATATATATATATATATATATATATATATATATATACACTCAAGAGCCAAAACATTATGACCACCTGTCAATAAAGAGTTGGCCCACCTTTGGCGCGCAACACAGTTTCAACCCGCCTTGGCATGGATGCCACAAGTCCTTGGTAGATGGCCGGAGACAGATACTACCAAATGTTTAAGCAAAAGTTACGCAAATCCCAGATATTGCGAATGGGTGGTCTTTGAACTCTGAGCTGCCGTCCCATGACATCCCAAATGTTCCCCTTATTGGATTGAGATCCGGTGAGTTAGGCGGCTAGGACATTAACTGGAATTCAGCATCATGTTCCTGTAACATTCCATTTCCAGCTGGAAAAACAGAGGCCATGTAAGGGTGCAACTGGTCCGCAAAGATGTTCAGATACCCTGTAGCATTCATGGTCTGCTCTATCACAACCACGGGTCCCAGAGACGACCAAGAGAACGTCCCACAAAGCATAATATATCCACTACCGGCTTGTGTATGAGCTACTGTACATTGAGGGAGCAACTGTTTGCCTGGAAGACGGCGTATCCTGACACGGCCGTCGGTGTGATGAATGACAAACTGTGATTCATCTGAGAAGGCAACTCTCTCCCACTGATCCAAGGACTGATCGCGATGTTCCCGGGCCCAGCGTAGGCGCAGTTGGCGATGACGCTTGGTCTGCAAAGGCACACGAGTGGAACGTTTGCTGTGTAGCTGCATATCCAATAGTGTCCGCTGAACTGTGTGCCAATTAGAATAGCGCTCCGATACTATTCTAATTGGCCCTGCATTGTATTGGGTTGTCAGCTGAGCCACTGTCTGGCTCCGGTTTTGCTTCACCTCGCGAGACAGTCTACGACGACCTTTTCCTTTGATAGCCTGTGGACGTCCAACACCATGTCGTCTACTGCTGGTTTTACCGTCACTTATCCACTTTGAATAAGTACTAACAACTGTAGATCCCGAACAACCCACGAGTCGTGCAGTTTCGGAAATACTGGTTCCGAGCCTTCGAGCCGTTACAATCTGCCTCTATCAAAATCGCTTAAATCCACAGCCTTTCCTATCGCACAGGGAAGTAAGTAAAAGAAAGATTCTTCACATAGGAGCCACATAGGATGAATTGGCAACAGTACTCCCTGGGCCAAGCCCTCTAGTACTGGGTTTGCTGACAATGGTAGTGCTTCAATCTATTGAGTATTTTGTTGGCAATAACATTAAAATTATTCTTCAGACTCTCCAGCAGCAGTTAAATACCATTTCCACCTGATCACGTGACTTCCACGTCATCCA
>CM063504.1:11650336-11660336 GCA_032207245.1 Pardosa pseudoannulata
CAATAGTAAGGTCTCCCATTATCGAATATTTTTAAGACTAATTATATTTCAAATTATATCCGAAATCTACCATTAATATCAGTAAGTGAGAGAAGAAAATGAAAGTTAAAATGAAGCCTTTTAAATATTCAAAAGCTGGTATTAGTAGCAATAGCGACTACTTATTAGTAGCAATAGAGTAGTAGTAACAATAAATCTTACCACAGTGCGCAGTATATAAGCAATAAGGAATAGAGTAAAATTACCAATATGCATGAGACATTATTTCATCATTGTAAATAAAATTTATGAATTAATAGCTGCCTCATACGTATAATTCTTTAGATTATCTAAAATTATACTGCATTAATATAACATTGAAAAACTTATAATTAGAGCTATACACTCATCTTTCTAACGTGGGGGAAAGTAATGTTAACAACGATGTTAATTAATTATATTAAGAACGAAGCCCTTCATTGACACACGAGGAAAGGTAAATGAAAGTAAGTAGTGTCATAACATTTTAAGATGCGGTTTATTTTAAAATTCATATACATAGATTTCAAATACAAGCTTGAAGAGAATAATTTTGAAATGTTTAAACTATTTATTAACTGAAATAAAAGTAAGATAGGTTTCAGATTATTGGTAAATATTGTAAAATATGATCTAGAAAGATGCGCAATCTATAGCTATAAACATTTATAGTAATGAGTTACGGTTTTTACATGTACTATATGAATACACACATATGTATATATATATATATATATATATAAATAAATATATATATGTATATGTATGTGTATATAAATAAATATATATATAAATATATATATATATATATATATATATATATATATATATATATATATATATATATATACATATATATATATGCATATATATATATATATATATATACATATATATATATATATATATATATACATATATATATATATATATATATATATATATATATATATATATATATATATATATATATATATATATATATATATATGTGTGTGTGTGTGAGTGTGTGTGTATATATATATTCATAGTTAGCGTGATTAAGTATCCTGTAAGTTTATAATATATTACGTAGGAATAAATTTATTCCTGCGTACTGTGATAAACTTACAGTAATCTCTAAATGTTTATTTACTTTAAGTGAGTTAAAAAAAATCAACTTCCATAATTCACAAATGTGAAAAACGTGAGCCACAGCAGTCAGCTACACTCACCTTTTGGCATTTGTGTATTACCGAAGTTGTACTTCATTAATTTTTTGTTTGCCCAAAGGCTACATATATATTTCATACTTTCATGCAGTTAATTCATAAAGAATTTATTTCTCTGCTTTTAAAAATTCTTGTAATTAATAAATCATAAATCGTGTATTATTAATTAATGGGATCTGATGGAAGAAAATCCGTTTAGGTCAAATTATGATGAATTGCTTATTTTTAAATTCTATTTTAAATTAATAAAATTTTGAAAAACCTTTATTCGAGGTAATGAAGTATTTTTTCATCTTAGAAATACTTTTTTGCTGCTCTGATCGATAAAATGTTTGAGCAATAATATTCTTTACTGAAGTGTAATCTTATTTGAGAAATATCCTCTTATTTGATTTTATTGATAAATATTTTACTAAATGTGAGATGCAACAGTTTCAAATATTGACTATAAATATTCCTCTAATAAATATTTTTTAATTTATCATTTAATTATTTTAATGAATGTTTTTATTAGCTCTAGTTAAAATCACCAAGTAGATTTATAAAATTGACATATTCTACAAAAAAAGAATTTCATGTTTTTTTTTCTGTCATAATTATTTTCTATAATAGCTCAAATTACAAAATTTATAAACTAATTTAATACCTAGAATTTTCTTACATTACAATGAACATATAACGATATCATATATAACAATATATATTAGTATAAATTTAAGTATAAGTTTAGTATAAGTTTTAAGTATACTAAACTTATACTTAAGGTATTACGTAAACTTATACGTATTTTAGTATAAGTTTTAATATAAGTTTTGAAAGAAAGTGAGAACGTAGACTTTATTAAATAAAAAACTTAATTAAATAAATGTAATAAGGAATATTTCACTAATAAAACTTTCACATGGAAAAGTTAGCATAAGTGAGCGAGATAATCTCAAATAAAATATTATTTCTTTTAAGAATTTCATAACATACAAAAGGATGCTCAGAGTTTATAGAAATGATTTTAATGATCAATTTTTAATCATAAAAGGATTAAAAAGTGATCTATTATTATTTCTCGCTGCCATTAACTTCTAATTCTTAACTATATCGACAGTTTGAACTTCCCACGAGAATTTTTTTTACTAAGCACTGTCGTGTCAGTTTTATCTCAAACTTCTTAAGTAATTTTTCAAACTTCACTGATAGCTCTGGGATACCCATAATTTTAATAAAAGAAAGCAAAAACGTGCATTTTTTGTACACTTTCGTGCGATAAGGGATGTTAGAATTTCTTAGCTGTAATAAATTTCATTTTAGTGTCTGACATTTCTTTGCTAGAAACGTGTCAGTTGACTTAGACGTGTATCTAGAATACATGTCTAAGCCATAAGAAAATTTATTGATAACCTATTAAAAAGGGCTGAAATTAGGCTGGATTTGGGCTGAAATTTAGGTTGGGATTTATATCCTTAATTTATGATATTGCTTAAAATATAATATTTTAACTTCTTAAAATTTTAAATAATAAACTAAGTTTATTATTAGGGGTATTTTATTTAAATATTTACTGCAAAAAAGATTCATTTTTATCACAAATGTTACGCAAACATAAGTGCCTAATGAGGCCAATAGGTTTTTTGAAAATAAGAGTTGCATTATAAAAAAGATATTTTATAAAAAATATTTTTTATAAAATATTTTGCTTGAAGTTTTATGTATGAGTCGTTTTCTTTGAAAGTTGTGTAATACCATTTTATGGAAATATTCAAGGGTTTATGTTTCGAGGTTTGAAAAATATTAGTCTATGTAAATATACCAATTTTATGTTTTTTAATTTAAAATTGGTTTAAAGTTTATAATGTAATCGTTTTTTAAAGGATTAGTTAAAATAATGTTGTAATATTTTTGAACTGAATATTATGTCTTTTCAGAAAGTAATGTAATTTTTCAAACTTCACTGATAGCTCTGGGATACCCATAATTTTAATAAAAGAAAGCAAAAACGTGCATTTTTTGTACACTTTCGTGCGATAAGGGATTTTAGAATTTCTTAGATGTAATAAATTTCATTTCACTGTCTTGCATTTTTTTGCTAGAAACTTGTCAGCTGACTTAGACGTGTATCTGGAATACATGTCTAAGCCATAAGAAAACTTATTGATAACCTATTAAAAAGTGCTAAAATTGGGCTGTATTTGGGCTGAAATTTAGGTTGGAATTTATATTCTTAATTTATGATATTGCTTAAAATATAATATTTTAACTTCTTAAAATTTTAAATAATAAACTAAATTTATTATTAGGTGTATTTTATTTAAATATTTACTGCAAAAAAAGATTCATTTTTATCACAAATGTTACGCAAACATAAGTGCCTAATGAGGCCAATAGGTTTTTTGAAAGAGTTGCATTATAAAAAAGATATTTTATAAAAAATACTTTTTATAAAATATTTTGCTTGAAGTTTTATGTATGAGTCGTTTTCTTTGAAAGTTGTGTAATACCATTTTATGGAAATATTCAAGGGTTTATGTTTCGAGGTTTGAAAAATATTAGTCTATGTAAATATACCAATTTTATGTTTTTTAATTTAAAATTGGTTTAAAGTTTATAATGTGATCGTTTTTAAAGGATTAATTAAAATAATGTTGTAAGATTTTTGAACTGAATATTATGTCTTTTCAGAAAGTAATTATATTTCAATTTCAAAAGTTACGTTAATTTTTTATTGATAAAATTTTCAAGGTTTTTTATGAGGGGGGAATTGTTTATAATAAAAATTATAACAAACTGCATTTATTTTAATCAGAAAGAAACATTTTGTCAAAAATAGACTTTTATTTTTTTCAAAGACTATGACTCCTATGTATAAAAATAGTCTACACACACAAATATACTTAATATAATATTTTAACTTAATAAAATTTTAAGTAATAAAATAAATTCATTATTAGGTCATTAATGTTACGAAAATAAAATAACTTATTGTGTGTATGAACGCATGTATATATTAGATATACATACATCTACATGTATATTTAACCCTTTGAGTACTAACATAATTTTTAGAGAATTAGTTAAAAGTGCCACGCTGTTAGAGGAAAGTAGAAGTTTAAAAATATATTTCTTAGTTAAATTCGGATAATTTTATTTGCGAAAAGTGTTTCAAAAACAAAAAATAAATGTTATAATTCCAATCATCATTGTCGAATTCTCTGTTGGTCGAACCCGTAACGATATTTTTATAATACCTAAAAAAAATTTTTTATACAAGTATGAAACTATAAATAAAAATAATTTACAATATTTCGGCGAAAATAAACAAATTACATAATTTGCTAGAATCACCTAGATATATTATTGTGCGCGTGTTCCAATTCGGAAACTGGACTATTCTCAACATGAAGATGTAATGTATACCATAATACTAATTATTAAAAATACATATTCAGAATATAAAAAACAATAAACAAGAATAGATAAGTATGAAATAGAGATTGTATTAGTTCATGCGTGAGCCAGAAGCCTGACAATTCCTGACAATTTCGGCCAGTGTATTGAGGAGCACGATCGCTCTTCTTGGCACTCAAAGGGATAATACATACATTCATTCATACCCACAATCAGTTATATTCAAACACATCACATTAACTAAGTCACTTTAGTCCAATTAAACTATAATTTAATGGTATTATTTAAAATTTATTTAATGCATTCCTTCTATAATCTAAAGAAAAGAACTGATAACAAATTTAACAAATCGCATACTTTCATATAGCGATGTTTTCAAAGTACCACATTAATGCCTTCTTCCAATACTGACTAAGATGTATAATAAAAAAGATTTTATGACCGAGGATATACGTATTAATAAAAATATTTATTCTAATTTTGTTTTCGTTTTAACACTTACGACTGAAGACGGAACTCATGTCAAGTTTTTAATGGAAACGAATAAAGAAGTTACCCGGAAACTAAATCTACTTTGGCTGGAGGAAGGGAAACAATTATTTGAAAAGCACTCATTATGTGCAGACGTTAATTTACAGCTTAAGGTGAGGTAGTCAATCGAGCAAGCTTTCACGATGTTTTCCTGCTCATCAATTCATCTCCCAGCTAATTATCAATTTAGAGCCGTTCAATCAACAGCTATGTGTAGGTATGCAATAGCAAACACACACACATATACATACATTAATTAATTTTCTGTTTCGTAATATTTTCATTTACTCTCATATATATAATTTTTAAAAGAAAGTTTATATTTTACGTTTAGAGTATATATGCATATATGCATAAATATTTACACACACACACACACATATATATATATTCTATATATGTACGCATACTATATCATATGAATATATGAATACATACATCTATGCATGCATGAATGTATTAAGTACATATGTATATATATATACATACATATATATATATATATATATATATAACTTATGAATATATGCATGAATGTATTAAATGTATATATATATATATATATATATATATATATATATATATATATATATGTGTGTGTGTGTGTGTGTGTGTGTGTGTGTGTATTACACATGCAGACACACACACATATATACTTACACATATACATTATATATGTATATATATATATATATATATATATATATATATATATATACATATATATATATATATATATATTTGTTCATATACGCATGTATATATGTACAGAAATATGCATATATAACAGGTATATATAAGGAAACGCACACATTTATATGGACATAAGTTTACACACACACACACACACACACACATATATATATATATATATATATGAATTTTTCTCTATTTGCAATATTAACAAAATATAATTTTTTCTTAGTACATTTGCTCTTGTATCATTTTTCAATGAAAGATACATTTTACCTTTAGTAGATACAATAGTCAGCGTCATTATATTCTTAATTCTTTGCCTTTACTTTTGTAAAAATAAAAAATATCACCTTCTTTCTTGGAAAATTTTAAAATTTGCAATCTAAAACTTCCAAGTTTAATTAAAGAATTAATAATTAGAAATAGGCACTATCTTGCAACAGAGGGATATGACACTTTGAAGTGGAATCTTGATACCAAAGCATATTTTTATTTTCTGAAACGTCTCCCATTTTTGTAACTCGTAGAAAAAAAAATTCATTAGAAAAGATATGTGATGGATCTGTTTGAAATCACGATGTTTGTATTGAAGATGCTTACTCAGATATGCATTTGTGTATGTATAAATAAGAATACACATATATAAAATTGTCATATATCAATGAATTATTTTTTGTATGAATTTAGAAACAGACTTGTTAATATCTAAATATACTTGTTTACTTATATATGTACATAACATATGTGCATGCCGACAATCATTCAGGGGGAATTCTGATGGGCTTGAGTTCTTTCTAAACCTACAAGCAAAATGATTTACCTTACGTATGATAGAAACCTATTTGAGAACCACAATAGTGCAAAAATTTTTATTTAGCTTTGCTCTAAATATTTAATTCTAGTAAATATGGAAGTTAAAATGCATGATGTAACTGATAAATTGGCAAAGAAAATGCTAAATTTTAATTTAAAATTATGTTTACATATATACGTGTATTTATATATACATGTATATATATGTATCTATACGTATGTATATAATATATGTATATACATATATATTATATATGCCTATATATATATTTATATATAATATATACATAAATGCGTATACATATACATACATAATATACACATATAACACATAACATATATATATATATATATATATATATTATATATATATTATATAAATATATATATATATATATATGTGCATTATATTAAACAATTTTTGTATAACTTTTAATATAGTATATTTTTAATATTATTTCAACCACATAGGTTCATTGTAGAAATGATCAATAAAATAATTAAATAATAGTTTTGACTTTAGATGTATTTTCAATATTTTTATAGTTTACTATCCCATAGTGAGCTTTGTGAAACATTTACAGTTTAATTTTCAGCACCTTTAGAGTCAAAATCCTGCCTGCATGTTTGTGTACATATACTACATATATGTACATGTATATATGTAATCCATTTTTTATAAAACTCCTTGACAAGGAGAGAGCTTAACAGATAGCAGTAATAAAATGTAATCGGGCCGACATTGAAGAGAACGGCAGAAGTCTAGATGAAACTTTATTGCAGAGCAGCTACAACGCACATCTATTCTACTTCACAACAAACAAACGAAAGCCGGCCGAACATTGGTCGATTGGTTAGGGTGCTGATCGTCGGTACCGGAGTTCGTGGGTTCGAATCCCACTATGGCATGGATGTTCGTAGCCGTTCGGAATCGGCTTTAAGCAGTAGGTCCCGTTCTCATTAGTCCTCGTGTGCAAAACAGTAGACCGTAGCCGTCCAAACCGAAGGAAAGCCACAGAGACCACTTTGATCGGACAGAAGTGCACCCAAGAGCGAAGACAGAAACAATTTTCCCACGGTAAAAAAAAAAAAACTTAATAAGCGAATTAAATGCAATATCAGCAAAACGCGAAACCGTTTGCCGCCGACAGCTGGGAAACGTGATGAATAGACAGAAAGTTTACATCTTTAGAACAGCTTTATGAAGAATATTAAGTGGAAAATACTCCTTTGATTAAACTATTTAGAGGCTGGGAAAAAGATTTAAAGGAATGAGAATGGGAGAGAGGAGGCTTTTAAGGAAATATTAATGTTAAAGAATTTTGATATATTATATATATATATATATATATATATATATATATATATATATATATATATATATACACGTACTTTTATAATTATAAACTGTTGAGGAGAGTAAATAATAATTTTGAAATTTATTGACTACTATATACATCGCTCCAGTCAAATATTATCACAACTAGCATATAGCCCATCATATGACGGGATTAGTAAAATTTTTAATATTCGAGAAATGTTAAGTACCCAATGAGGCAGGTAAAAAATGGTTTGTTTTTTGGGTGAGAACTATCTGGTTCACTCTCAATAATTTATTTATTATCATACTCCTCTAGAGTCTCCCGATCCTGTAATGCAGTTTAGAATCACTTCGAATTCATTTAATCAAACCGTGTGGTTATGTATAATAAACAAACGAACAAACTTCTTAATTTCCAAATATATATAAATTAAAAGTTAGATATTTATTAGTCCGTGAAATAGACTCCTAGACTTATATGAAAAGAATTTATTGTTACTACCGGTGGTAAAATTTTCATTGCAACAAAAAATAATCGACGATTAAATTTAAAATAATCACATATGTACCTAATCTATTATTGAAGCCAAATATAAAAGAAAATTATTTACGTAATATCTAAGTTCAGTGATAAAAGATATTAAAATAGTGTAGACGATATTTAAATAGTTTAAAATATGAAATGATTAAATGAGATATTTAAAGGAATGACGTCACAATGATAGAAAAATTGTTATTTTTACCTCTTTATTAAGTGATAAATGGATAAATTGAGTCTCCTGCTCTTAACTGGGGAAAATAGGGCTTGAAATAATGGCCTTAAACTCTCGAAAAGGGGGAGAATGGTTCGATTTCGAACGTTTTAAAGACGACAATATTTTTTGATGTGATATTAAGCATATTTATACCAATTTATTTTAGAATCGGATCTATAGTTTAGGAGAAGATAAACATTACTCTCTTTGAATTTTACTAATTATGAATGCCTCTATCCATTCCAGGTCCAACCGCTTCATAAATTGGAGGACAGACGGACAGATAACTTAGGCTATTATCATATAGGGGATTTCTTTTAATATTCAACATTTCGTTACTTTCTGTTCTTTTACATCTCAATCTGCTATTTATAAAGCGAGCTATCTACTTTGCATGTACTTAGTATTGAAATTGAAAGTAATTTTTAAAGTAGAAAGAATTATTATCTATTTATGTCACTCCCAGACATAGAAGCGCATTTCAAAAATAGCTCATTGCCTGTAGGAGCTATGCGTCTTCTTTTTCTTGGTTGGATGTCTGTCACTTCATTAATCCCCTTTTAATATTTATTGATTTGCATAAATCCGTGAGACATAACCAGCTTAGTGGTTGCTCGTCTGTCAGATTGCTCACATTTGCATATAAAAGCCCAGACAGGGTCTCTTATTACTGAACAATGCGCTTTGTGTTCGCGAGAAAGGCGTCATGGAGTAAAAAATAAAATAACTAGACGCTGCTCTCTGAATGTCTGCTTTGCACGTAAACCTCGACTAAAATTGCCATCTTCTTCTAACAATAAGATAAAACGTTATTTTGTTATTGTCTGTTCGGAGCGGCATAACAACAATAGAGACTTTATTTGTGGACGAATTCTGAGACAGACTGAGTGAGTGGGATACCGAGCTAATAGTCGGCATTGACCGATTTCATTTAAGTTCCCCATTATTCAGCAAGGTATATAGGGAAGAAGAGGACAGATATGAAATAATGTGCGCAAAGTTTGTACAGTTGATTTTCCGACAAGTCGAATTGGTGTAGCTCGGAAAGAAAAACTCTCATCTATGAAGTACGTAAAATGCATTTCAATATGTCCAAAAGGAAATGATCATTCTAAGATATGCACATATCCAGAAAATAAATAAATAACTGGAATGTGTTATATAAAAGAATTAAAATATGAAATACTATAAAAAGAGATAATTTTTTATAATGAGAATTATACAAACACGCTTCAAAATTGGTGTAGGAAGCGTTCTAA
>CM063504.1:11665336-11727836 GCA_032207245.1 Pardosa pseudoannulata
AAGTGTCGCGCAGTTTCAAAAATACTTGTTCCGAGTCTTCGAGCCATTACAATCTGCCCTCTATCAAAATCGCTTAGATTCGCAACTTTTCCCATCACACACAGAAGTGAGTGAAAGAATGATTCTTCAGACTCTCCAGCAGCAGTTAAACACTACTTCCACATGATCACGTGCCTTTCACGTCATCCAGAGGAAGTCATTGCAAAATGTAGGGGTGGTCATAATGTTTTGGCTTTTGACTGTATATATATATATATATATATATATACTATCATGTATGTATAATCTAATATAATATATATTGGTAATTTACTTGAATATATCACCACTTAAATTTGTATAATAAGGGATTATTTTAAAAATACAATTTTTTTAACTATATCTGTCGTTAAAGAATTTTATGTAAATCAAATGACATACAATATAGTTTTTAAAACGAACAGTCTCTAAGGATTATTCATATTTTGTCAAAGTATCAAGTAAGAAAAGAAATATTTGAGTTTCTGTTAATCTTTTAAATTTGTTTCTTATGACTGGTTTTTCCAGGAAATATAACAATAGGAAGAAGTATGTTTCGAAAGTAATTTCTCAAACCTTTGCTATGTATGTATATTTTAACGTTCTTTTTGTATTTTTGTGCAAAGCTATATAATCAATCCTTAAACACTGCCGTCTGACAGCCGCCTTTATAAATATTTATTTAAATATTTTATATCTATTTTGGGTTTTAAAATTTGCGTTAGCTAAATGAATTTTGTAACATTTAATGCAAGCCAGATGACCTATAATGCAGTTTTCCTTGTTAGACACTATCTAAAAAATATTTTGTTTTCTGCTCCTCTAACTCCATGATAATTTAAGAGGGAAATTGTTCTACTTCTGGGTCGCTTGCATTTAAATTTTTTTAAACATACTGCACTACGTGGTTTGGTTTGATTTGGCTTGGTTTGGATCGCTACGGTCTACTGTTTTGCTACACAAGGGCTAATGAAAGTGGGTCCTACTGCTTAACACTAGAATTACGTAGGGTCATTTTGACACCTAGCGAACTTTTATCTCTGACAGCTATTCTATTTTTTTGCAAATATCTCAATCCTTTCTTGACTTTTCTTAAATCATTGTGATTTACGAAATAGTAAAGATTTCAAGAAAATCGTATTTTTATTTAAGCCCTAACAAATGATTATACCTAGAAATACGGCAGGCTATATACTGATGTTGAAGACAAGTGTAAACTTCATAATGACTCTTTCACTATTATTTTAGCAGAAATGGAAGCATTCATAGCGTTGTTGTACGTAAGGGGACATTAGCCATTAAGGGCTTACCAATTCTTAGTTTGTGGTCCAAGACTTGGGGACCAAAGTTTTTTCATGAAACTATGAGTAGAGATAGGTTTCCGGAAGTTATGAAATTTCCTCGTTTTGAAAAAAAACTAACAAGGTCTTCACGTTTGCAGTGTGATAAATTTACACTAATATCCGAGGTATGGAATACTTTTATAGAAAACTGTAAGCTTTGCTACAAACCAAATGAAAATATTACGTTTGATGAACAGTTATTCCCTACAAAACAAGATGCAGTTTTTTACAGTATATGCTTAACAAGCTCGATAAATTCGGAATAAAATTTTGGCTAGAGGTAGATGTTAGGACAAAATACTTATTAAACGGATTTCCATATTTAGGAAAAGATGAAATGAGACCAAGTGATCAAAGTTTAGGAGAGAACGTAGTAAATCGTTTAACTGATCCCACATACCTGCAAAGTCTGTATATTTTTAAAAACAAACTGTAGTTGTCATAATTTGCGTTATTTTAATTTATTTTTCTCAAATATATTATATCACATAGAGAAATATGCAGATATCTTATCAAGGTTTCAAAATGATACCCACCGTAATTTTAGGTAGACAAAGACCACCGTAATTCTAGTGTTAAAGCCGTCTCCAAACGGCTACGAACATCCATGCCATCAACGGGATTCTAACTCGCTTCAAACTGCTCTTTGGTAAATTCGGTACCAAAGAGCAGCATTTTACCATTCGGCTATCGGTGTCTGTACTACATGGTACAGCTAGAAATTCTCCTAGATTATGTTCGACTGAATTTTTAAAAAGAACAAGAAAAATATATTTAATTTTAAATTAGTTGTGCAATTTTTTGTCATAGATTTTTTTAAATGAAATAATGGCATATTAGTAACTTAATTTTTTAAAAAGGGGTCACGAATGACCCTGGAAATATGTCCCGTATTTTCAAATTTTAGGAAAAAAATTTCTATCCTGTAGTAAAATTTGTTTAATTTTTTTTTTCAAATGCGACCTCCCCAAAGTAGAACCATTACCCTTAAAGGTTAACATGAAGCTAGAAGAATCGAATCTAACTTATGCCTAACCACATTAATCCTTAATTTGACAAGATGTTTTAATTTGATGTTTTTTTCAAATATTTTTAATTTCTGTAATTTTTCCATGTCTGTATAGACATAAGGATCTCTGTAAAAGATATATCTTTTTCCATTTTTGAGATAATGTCCACTGTGGCGAACACTCACAATTATGTTATATAATAATTATAAATGTACATGTCCGGTGTAGCGGACAGACTTAGCCAAATTAAGGGTTAACAGGTTAAAAGATTCCTTCATGCCAGTTGCAGCCAATATTTATTTACATTATAAAGTTGCCAAAACATGCTATACAAGTAAAGCCTATTTTGATGATAAGCAGTTTAGCTCTATGTATATATATACATACATACATACATACATATATATATATACATATATATATATATACATATATATACATATATATATATACATATACATATACATATATATACATATATATATATACATATATATACATATATATACATATACATATACATAGATATATACATATATATACATATATATACATAGATATATATATATATATATATATATATATATATATATATATATATATATATATATATATATATATATATATATATATATATATATATATACAGTTCGGTTATGTGACCACTATCTACTTTTAACGTTTTTCTATTTTCTAAATAACTATTTGATGAAGTATTTGAAAAACTTAATTATGAGTAGTGAATTCATTTCCTCACATATCTCAATAAAAATGATTCATCTGAGAATTTAGGGGAACCAACCAAAAATTAAAGAATAAAAGTAGAAATCAATTCACCCTATACCAAAATAAGTTATGGATGATCTGTAAATTTGACCAAATATTTAATTTGAGTGTACGCAATTGTTGCTACCATTTTCCCCAAAAAAGGAATGTTTAATCAAGCTGAATTAGACCTCTGTTTCGGTTTTTGGAAGCACTACGGTTTACTTTTTGCATCACGAGAGCTAATGAGACCGGGACCTACTACTTAAAGCCGATTCCAAAAGGCTACGAACATCCATGCTATAGTAGGATTTGAACCCACGAACTCTGGTTCCGAAAGCCAGCACCCTAACCATTAGGCCATCGTTCGGCAGACTTCTATTCAAAAAATGTATATTATATTTGTGCGATAATTGCTTAATACGTTCATAATTTTTAACCAAATTTTACAAAGATTGCAGATTATTTTACTAACAATACCAGGAATATACTGTTAACATTTGAAATGAATATATTAAAAACTCGACGATTTGTGAGCTGATAAACGAAATGATAATTTTCTGCACATGCGCTAAAGAAACATTTTTGGACCACTACAGTTTCATATCTATAAAACTCTATAAAACAACTTATATTAAAATGTCACTCGAATATCTTTGAAGATGTCGGCAATTTATTGAGATGCTTTTTATTACGTTGAATGAAATGAACAGACTGATAAGGGACTTTACACAAATTAAACCTATTTTTTAAAACATACAATATCAGCGTAGTAGACATTTTTGTACTATACAAATTAGAAATCTCAAATGGTTGATAAGATTTATTATAAAATTTGCCACAACAAAAAAAGGGTGAATGGTGAAAATGAAGGGGTACCTTTCAGCAAATAGAAGCTTTAAAAAACAAAAATTCAATTTGCGAAAAACCCTTTATAAATGTTCTCATTTTATTCAACTTACTAAAAAGCAGCTCAATAAATGGCTGACAGTTTTGTCAATTTAAAAGGAATAATAGTGATATCTTTATTTAAGTTCTTCCCATAAGTACGATATTTTTGATTGGCACTAAAATAGTTAAAAACATCTGTAGTCCAAAGGATGACCTGTTTGCCTTAACTGCTTAGTCTACTTATCCTTAAATATGCTTATGAGAGCTCTTTATCAGTTTGAATAGATTTAAGGGTTTTTATAGAAGCCAGCCGAGAAAATTCTGATGTATAGCTATAAGTTTAACCATTTTATAACTGCAAATTATGGAGGACATCTTAGTGTGGGAGTACAGAGTAAGTCGTGAGAAGGACACTCTGGATTAATTTTTAACTTGCATGTTTCTTAAACAAATAAACCATTATCTTTCCATTAGTAGTAATATTTTTTAAATATATCTTAAAATCCTGTAGAATACTTGTTTTCGAAATCAGGTCTATTTCAGGAATAATAGTATAGAAAGTGCGAGCATGGAAGGAGCAGTAATTCTAGCATTTTCTCGCAAGCAGTTGACTTTTTCTATTGAAATGTCCTTATCTGAAGTTACTACTTTTCATTTGTATAAGGATTAAAATAAATAAAAATTATTGATGTTTAACTTTCATTGCAAAGAAATCTAGTCGTCATTCTCAATTAAACTATTTTATTTCTCTTCTCAAATATTTTAACCGGTAAAAAATAATATTTAATAATTGTTTTGGATCGCTCGTTATAACGCGATTACTTAAGTGTTTTAACCCTTTCGAAGGCCGTGGGAAGATTACTTCCCACTTACATGATCTTACAAAATACACCCGTGGGAAGAGCAAAACCATTATAATATATTGGCCTTACTGTTATAAAGATGGTAAGAGGGATTCCCGCTTCAGTTTTACTCTGTCATCTATTGCTTGGTCAATTGAATATAATTAGTACTTCTGTTTTGAAAGTTTGAAAACGTTGTGTGAGAAATAAATGGCTCACGAAAGGGTTAAGCTATGTCCCTGATAGGTTTGTTCTCAACGTTAATTTCTGCAATTTTGATCTTGAGGAATTGTTATCACTGGAAGACATTGAAGAGAGCTTACTACACTATAGATACATATAGATGAAAAAAAAACTTTTATCATTGTTTCTTATAACGGCGAAAAAAATGTAGAATTTCGAAAGTTAAATGCATGATATATATCGAAACCTGTAATATTTAAAATAATTTCTTATGCTTTAATTAGGGCAGCATGCATCGAAAAGTTTACTATTCGTTCAAACGATTCTTCAACCAAAGTTATTCATAAAAGAAAAATTATAAAACATTTCTGAAAAAATTCTTTTCATACATAATATAGTTTTTATAAACAGAATATATAATGTATTTAACGACACAATACTTATGTGTGAAAATTAGTCATAATTGACTTTTGATAACCTTCAAAAATTCAAAATTACGAAAATTTACCATAAATTTTTTTTTTTTTTGTGATTTTAAGGAAAACTGTATATAAATGTTACTTTAAATAAATATAAAATTAAGAGGTTTTACTTAAATTTTGTTCAAAAATAAAAGCCTATAAATTATTAAAAATATGATTTGTGTGTGAATTATAAGAATCAGAATTGGTGCAAAACTCAGAACAACTCCAATTAGAAAACAATACTACAAACATAATTACGACTATTGTTCCAATCTTATAGGTCTATTAAACTTTCAAAATTTAAATTAAACATAACAGTGGTTTTTTTTAAGAGGTATTATGTCACATTATTATTTCTGCTGACACGATATATTGCATACATAAAACAAGGGCTCACGCCTTTTTGATATATACGATAAAAAATAAAAAGTATGGCAATTATTTCTGAATTAATTAATACTTCTTTCTTAGCCTAAAATGCATTGGTTAAGATATTAACAAGGATTTGTTCATAATGGCAACAATACAAATTGTATTTATTGTTCGACAGTAGGAACAATGGATAAATCTGAGACACATTTTGTTTTCTCACATACAGACAACGACAGCTGGTGTCCTATGCCTTATAAAGAACTGTAGAATTAGGGCTTGATAATATTGATGTTCTAATTTTTCATTCTTGATTTTAATAAAGTTAGGGGTAAGTTCTTAGCAGACACGGAAAAGCACTATTTTCCTTGTTTTACTATTAAATTACTTTCTCTAAATTTAAGCTTTCTTTTCAAATTAAAAATGAAAAGCAACTAGTTCTGTTCTAAAGATTTACATTTCTTATTTATTCCTTCCTGTTGATAAACATTACTTCTGACTTATTTTTATTCTATCATGAAATGGTTTTCTCAACCCTGGAAATAGATCATTGCCTTTCAAATCAAATATGACAAGTTGGTGAAAAGAAGAAATTGGTGACTCCTCTTCTATTTATGAATGTTAAAGTGAGCGTATTTCCCACAAAATATATTTTTAAAAAGCCAGTAACTTTAGCTTAAAATTAGAAACTTATAATTTAGCTTCTAGTTTTCTAGTTCAAACACTGTGACGTCATGCATTTTGGGGGCACTACCACCATATCTGATACCATACATCTGACCGTGACAAAAATTGGACAGCTAAGTGACATATCCTTAATGTTTTTCTCAGAAATCAGTCACAGGGGGAAAAAAAGTACTCCAGGTCTAATATTTGAAATGACAGTGGCCAAACCACGCTTTGGCCTACTTTTCTCACCCCCCCCCCCAATCGTAGATCACAGTCATTAATATTTTTTTTCTACAATTTTTTTTTTATGTCGGTGAAGGCTGTCAGGAAATTGACTTCAGGGCGTGTAAAATAACAAAAACAAGTTCTATCGGCAGTTCTGAATTTCGCTGTCGTTTCTTTTCATAAAGTTGTTTTGTGCGGGGGTCAAGGGAGTCAATGGATCATTCCAGGTTGTTCACCGCCATTTGGCGTGTTTGTAGCAACTTCGTGGATTCGGTGTTCTGGGCCAGACTATTTTCACTTAATGTTATCTGTACTAAAAATAATTGAAATGAATTTCAAGTCTATTTAGAATGAGGTTTCTCCTGTTTGTAAACTTTTGCTATACCAGTATTCAAAAGACCGGTGTGGGAGCAGGTTTAGTTACGAGTTCTTTTCTCTTCTGAATTATGCATACATCGCACGGAAAAAAAAATCTTTTCAAACCAAAGATAATACAAATGTTTCAACATCTTTAGCTAAGGTATGCAGGTCTGTGTATTATAATCATCAAAATTGTGCCTTTCTTCAGCTGTCAAACTGTGACAACACCATCAAAAGCAATACAACTTTTTAAACAAATTTATATACCTTTTTATTTGTTCCTTTTGTTTCTTCCCAAGGCATAAAAATAAATTATTTTCCGAGTTAATAATAATAATTTAGCTTAAAATTTAGTGTTTTAAAGTAGTATCAAAAGGGCTTTAGCATAAAGAGGATTGAAAATAAAAAAATACGGAGAAAACTGAAGAAACTTTAAAGAAATAAATACACATTACTGTAGTTTGTGTATTTAATTCTTTAGTATTTGGAATTTGAATTTAACTTTTTAATGGGAATCTTACAGCGATATCACGAGGAAATAAATTTTGTGATTCTTCTTAAAAACCCAATCTACTAGAATCGAATCTAGGGACAATAATTGAAATCATACATTAAGAGAAAAATGTATCAAACTAACATGCGGAGAGATATTTTGCGATTTATGAATTTGTAATAGGAAAACGGCTTATCTACAAACTGTCAGAAATTGAAGCAGATTTAATAGTATCTCGTTTTCAAAATTATGTGTTATAACAATGCTTGAAAAATACAATGAACTTCTTCTGAACGTTAAAAGGTATTTGATAAAGCAGATATGTTTATTTTGTAACGAGTTCCGTCCTTGAATGAGCTGGACGAAGGATGAATGGTATTGCGCTGCTCTTCGGTACCAGAGTCCCAGGGATCGAATCCCGCTCTTGGCATTGCTCTACGTAGCCGTTCGGAATAGGCTTTAATCAGTAGGTCCCAATTTCATTAGCCTTTGTGTAGCAAAATAGTAGAATGTAGCGCTCTCCAAACCAAAATGTCCTCGGACGAACTAACTACTGATTTAAATGAAAATTTTCCAGTTTTCTTTCTATCCACATTCCTTCCTGATTAACTTTTAACATAAATATGAACTTTCTTAGGTGCAACTGAGGATATAATCGAGAATGGCCTACAATCCTGACTTTTTCTGGAAGCTTAAGAGTACATATGACGTTGAATTTCAGTTTTAAAATATTAAAAATTTTAATGATTCTCTTATAATGATAATATACGTATAATGTTATTACATAAAACATACAGGAAACTTAAATCTGTTAGAAAATAATTTTTGATCAAAATGCGAGACTACAATATGCCTCCGCAGGAAGAAGGCCGAATTTGTAGGATGCTGATCTTCGGAGTCGGAGATCTTGAGTTCGAGTTCCACTTAGATGACCACACCCACATCCAACTGAAGAGTTTATGAATGCAAAAGTGGGTGGGGAAAACCTTTCGACATTATTCATTTTAATGTTATACACTGAATTATTGACTTAAAATTAAAAACTTTTTTTTTATCACTATCACTATTTTTATTAAATACTTTCATTCATTTCAGTATTTCGTGTTCCACTGTAGTATAGATGTTTGTAGCCATCCAGAATCAGGTTTAGACATTAGGTTCCGGTTTCTATTTGGGTTACAAAAAAGTAGACTGTAGCGTTTCAAACCAAGCCGAAATTGTTCAATCATTGATTACCAGATGTACGGCACAACCATATCCGAAATGCTCTTCCTGGTAACATAAGGGAAAATCTCATTAATAAAATAGTTGAAAAATATTGATAAGATAGCAAGAACTGTTTTTAAATTTCAAATGACAATAAAAGTCTATAGAATAAAGCATTTTTTACAGTACAGTTTTATTTATGGCAGTTCAGTAAATGTCAAATAAAAAAGAGAACTAAAATCTTAAAGTCCATCTTAAAACCTTCTATCTGGAACAACTTTTTTTTATTACTTTTTAATTATTTGTTCCAAAACAGGAAATTTCTCTATGTTTGGGAAATTCACGATCTTTTCCTGATTAACTGGAGATTTAATTTCGGACACTATTATGCAAGGGATAAAACAAATCAGCAGATTTGATGAGGTTTAATCTCTTTGCATGCATAATAGCCTAATAACAACAACAACAACAATAAAAATAAAAAATAGACTTCATTAGTGCGAGCTTTTTAAATAAAGCCTTTCCTAAACGCGAAGATCTGAAACGAATGTTTCCTGCCTGTCATGAAATCGCCCTTTACAACAACGTTAGACCCCACGAAGTAAATTAGCAGTAGCGAGCAAAATTAGGTCACGAGGCAAACAGGATGTGTTTTAGAGACGAGGTCTGATCTATGAAGAAGGCCCCTCTAATGTATATACATCAATGACAGCAGATAAGAAAAGAACTTTGAAAGGACTTTGGAAAGTATGTGAAATAAAAATATAAGATGAGATACATTTATCACATAATTTCTGCAATTTCTCGTTTAAGTATAATTGAAATACTTCAATACCATCAAGGCGTTGAGCTTTCTTAAGTAAACATTCATCTTCTTAACGCTCGATGATACTTCAGGGGATGGTGAACTTTACAAAATAAGTGGTTTACAGAGTAATGTGATTGCTTTAATTTTAATTCAGTGTATGTACATAAAAATAAGTATGTTAACTTAAAATCATTAATCTTTATACACATACATTGAATTACAAATAAACCAATCACATTCAAAATGTTTTGTAATCTCATATTTTTTTAATAAAATTTGAAGAGACATTTGAATGTCTGTGAAGAACACTTGGGAAGAATGCGTTTATCACATAAATTCTGGAAATTGTTTATTTATAATTAAATACTTCAGTACCATCAAGGTGTTGAGCTTTAAGTAAACATTTCTTCTTTTCATTTCATATTGTAACTAATCAGAGCCGATGATATTTCAGGTGTTGGTGAACTTTACAAAATATGTAGTTTACAGAGTAATATGATTGGTTTAATTTTAATTCAATGTATGTACATAAAAATAAGTATGTTAACTTAAAATCATTAATCTTTATACCCATTCATTGAATTACAAATAAACCAATCACATTTAAATTTTTTGTAATCGCATATTTTTTTAATAAAATTTGAAGAGACATTTGAATGTCTGTTAAGAACACCTTGGAAGAATGCGTTTATCACATAAATTCTACAAATTCTTCTTTCATATCATTAAATATATCAATACCATCAAGGTGTTGAGCTTTAAGTAAACATTTATTCTACTCATTTCATGTTGCAAGTAATCAGAGCCAATGATATTTCAGGTGTTCGTGAACATTACAAAGTATGTGGTTTACGGAGTAATGTGATTAGTTTAATTACAATTCAATTTACGTGTATATATATATATTTATAATGACACATAATTTTTTAAAATATTGAATTTGAAAAGAAATTTAAGTGAAGAACGCATAGAAAGAATACGTTTTATTGTTACAGAGTAATGTGATTGGTTTAATTTTAATTCAATGTATGTATATAAAAACTATGTAAACAAACATAGAATTATGAATCTTTATACACATAAATTGAATTACAATTAAACCAATGAAATTCAAAATTTTTCGTAATTGCATAATTAAAAAAAAATACAGACTTTGAAGTGACATTTGGATGACTGTGAAAAACAACTGGTAAGAAGTTTATCACATCTATCCTGCAATTTCTTCTTCAATTGTAATTTAAAAATTTGGTTATAATTAATTTTAAATACAAAATTTAACTCTCCATAGCTTTGAAGTCTGGAATATCATTATTTTTTTTATCAGATTTAATTGCAATGACATGCAATAATATTAATTCTTTGACCAGTGCAAGTAAAATGTGTAAAATAGGAGTACATATCTTTATATATAAAATTCTTCTGTCTGTATGTTTGTAATAGGACTTTTCCTAAACGGCTGGACTGATTTTTTACGAAATTTTGTTTATGTAATTAAGTGGATTTGAGAATGGTTTAGATTCACAATTGGATCCAATAGAAAATGTTTTTTTTTAAAATTAAAAATCCAGAATTGCGCGCTTGTGGAGATTATTATAATTCTGCCTGAAACCCTTTACTGCCAATGTATGCTTGGCGCAGTGGTCAGCGCAACGGGCTTCAGAACGTGAAGTCTAAGGATCGAATCCTCGTGTAGGTGACGTGGGAATTTTAATTTAATGTAATTACGTTTGTGATAACTGTTCGAGTGGTAGTGACAGTATTTTTAAAATAATTTTTTTTCTTACTTTTCCAACAAAATGGTCTAATTTACAATTTATTTAAAGATTTTTGGATTTACAGCGTTAAAACAGAACAATTGTCTATTGTATACATATATATATATATATATATATATATATATATATATATATATATATATATATATATATATATATATATATATATATATATATATATATATATGTACAAAAATATTCAGGATGTAGGACTTATTCAGTTATTACAATAGAAAAAACTCTGATTCTATTAATTTTATTTATCTTATTGCTATGTTAAAAGTGACAAGTCTGTACAAATCTATTTCATTTAAGCAATGGTAATAAGAATAAGTAATCCATGTTACAAAAATGAGATGACTGAAATAAATATCTTTTTCATGTTTATACATTGTTTTGGAAAAAAGTCAGGCCTTTTCTATCTTTGTCTGTTGCGGAAAATTTGCTCCAGCCAGCATTGCAAGAGGTGAAATATTTTTAAAGATTGAGAAAAAACAATCTTACATATGAATTACTTTGAAGCTATTTAAGATAAATCATCATTACGTGTTAAAGAAACTGAACATTACACTGGAATCTACTAAAATTTTTATCGCGAACTACTAGTAGTTCGAGATCAACAGTTTAATGATCGCTGCTTTAGAAAGTAAAAGCAACTGAATGCTCCATTCTTAGACTAGCATATAGCCCGTCATATGAGGGGATCAGTAAAATTTTTAATTTTCTAGTATTGTAAAGTATCATATAAGGCAGATAAAAAAAAGGGTTTGTTTTTCCGCTGAGAATTATCTGGTACAGTCTCAAAAATTTGTTTATCTTTACTGACCGCATGTTAGTTGCCAACTTTAATTTATCTTGTCATATTACGTGATAGGATAGACAGCAGAGGTTTTAATATTGACAGTGATTATTTGGCAGTATATATGAATGATGTCTGAAATTTAGCGAATCGATAGTAAACCGTAAGGTTATGTATAAAAAACAAACACACAAACGAATAAACTTCTTCATTTTCAAAGATATATAACTTAAAAGCTAGATATTTATTAGTCCGTGAAATAGACTCCTAGACTTTGTCTTTAATACCGGTGATAAAATTTTTATTGCAACAAAAAATAATCGATGATTGAATTTAAAATTATCACATGTGTACCTAATCTATTATTTAAGACAAATATAAAAGGAAATTATTTAAGTAATTTCTAAATTCAGTGATAAAACGTAAGAAAATAATGCAGACGATATTTAAATCATTTAAAATAAGAAATGATTAAATGAGATGGTTAAAGAAATGACGTCATAATGCTAGAAAATATTGTTATTTTCACCTACTTATTATGTGATAAATTTAATCTCCTGCTTTTAATCGGGGACAATAGAGCTTGAAATAATGGCATTAAACTTTCGAAAAAGGGGGAAGAGGTGGATTTCGAACGTTTTCGAACTCGCTTTGAATTTTGCTAACCCTAACTCATCAAAAATCCAATATGGATGTCTATATCCATTCCAGGTCCAACCGCTTCATAAATTCCAGGACAGACAGACAGATAACTTAAGCTATTATTATATAGGGGATTAAGTACTGGCCTATCCCAGTTATTTTGCTCTAAGATGAATCATGCTACGTAATCTGTGCTTCATATTATGCAAGGATAATATTGCCATCCTTTGTGTATTACCTTGTTAAATACACGCGAAATAAAGATGCAAAATCTTAGAGTTTATAATGGAATTTTTCACAGTTAATAGTCTAGCGATCACATTACCAAAAAAAAAAGCATTACAAAAGCTATTATGAAAAGATTTTTATCCTGATACATAACCTCTAATCGAAGAACCCTTTTAATATTTTTTCCTCTACAAATATTTCGTGCCAGTTTTTATTAAGAAAAGGTAATTAAGCGTTTCACGAGCTAATATTAAAAAAAAATGAACAAGCTTAAAATACTTTAAAATTCATAACCTTAACTCACTGCCACTAAAAAGATAAATGTTTTTTAGAAGCATGAAATAAAATTGTTTTATAAAACATGTAACTAAAACATAAATATTGGATACTTTATGGAAGATTAATGATATTATATCTTGTTTTTTGATTGAAAACCATTCTTTATTTTTTCGTAAAGGATACTAGTTGATTATCGTGTAGTATTAAGCTCTCGATAGAGTTAAAAAAATAATTACTGGAAAGAAATTAATTAAGAACAGATAAAGTTATTGTAATTTATATTTCAATTATTTGAGGAAACGATAATAACCTTTTTCGTAATCCCTGGGAATCGAATAATCTCTTTTGCTTTGAGCTAAACTAGGGATTTGGATTTCATGCCGGCATTTACTACAGGGGGTAAATCCCCAACGCAACCATTTTAGGGGAAGAGGGGGGATGTTCTTCTACGGATATTGTCCCCCCAAAGATTCACAGATTCATGAGACCTGCGCATTTCTGAAGGAACCAAGTCTTTTTAGAAAACAGAAAAGTTTGTTTAGTAAGTTAGGTTTGTTTATAAAATGTACGGAGTCACGATATTCTTTAAAAGATTTTATATTAAATGAAACATTGAATTATGTTCCAAATCCTTTTACTTTACTACTAGCATATTAGAAAGTGAAAAGCTATGTATAAAAAAAGGTCACAACAAGAAGTATCAAATAACAATTCTAGAGAAAGCGGGGGGGGGGGGTAAGGAGATATTCAAAATTCAATACATTTTCTTCTAGCTTTATCTCCTAGGGTAAGAAGAAAATGTCGGTAATCTGTCATTAGGGAGTCTAGCACCTGCAGTCGGACTGTAGTGAACAAACATTAGTGTTACTCATGTTTGAAACCAGGGACGTGTAATACAGCTCTCTCATCTGTTACGCTGGGAGTCGAACCCGCGACTAAGCGAAGCAATTTCCTGTATTGAAAAGTAGCGCGTAAATCTTCTAGATTGCTGTTGGTCTACTCTAAGAAACATGCATTCCGGCGTAAAAGAAACTTGAGAAGCTATTTTTATTTATATTTTAACTTACAAAAATACTGCTAAAAAGTGTTTTAAATAAGGTGGCCAAAAACCTAATATTAGTAAAGGAGGAAATAAAAAATTAAAGAAATAAATATTGGAAATAAAAAAAATATTTTTACAACAATACCTAAACCGAAAAAACAATAGTAATGCAATCGTATTACGATTAATTATTCGTTTAAATATTAATATTTTTCGATTTAATGTGTCATTTTCTTACAAAATATTTGAATATCCAAACAAAAACTTTTCATACTAAATATCAGAGAAAGAGCTGCAGCTCTTTCTGTGATAACGTTCAGTCTTGATTCATTCAGACTTGATTCGTTCAGTCTTGTTCAGTCGTCCAGTTCTATAATCAACGTTCAGTCTTGATTTTTGGGAAGTATTATTTTATCTCACTGATTGTAGTCACAACAGTTAATGCCCAGAAAAATAAGAGGTTTTTAAATCAATATGGGAAAATTTTGTTATTAAGTGTGTAAAGATTTAAAATTACCCTTTGAATACTGACAAGAAGGACATCTAGAATGACAATTTTTAAAAGAAAGACATCACTTCCAAAAGGAGGGTTATTCTCCCTAAAGTACCAATTTATTAATTTTACCTTTAGGGACTAATTGTACCCTAAAGGTAAACAATTGGTCATATTGATTTAAAGCATATATTCCAATAAAATTATAGGTAGACCAATGCTTCATTTGCATGTTTTAGATGAACTACTTCGGTGGGAGTATTAAAGAAATAACATCATTATAGGTAGGTTGTCCCTAGTATATTCCATGAGTTCAAAATCTAAATCTAAATCATTTTACAATTGTTTCTAGGTACTATAATTTAGGAATGAGCTCTAACAGAAAAAAAAGTGCAAATGATTGATTGAACAAGGAACTTCCTTATTCAATGCTCGTTAGCAAATTTCTTCCCTTCCACAGTCTGGAAATATTTTTAAGTTTAGAAACATCTGTCAGCTTTAACTTAGTTTTCTTATTTGAGAATTTTCATCGTTTGTCTTATATAACATTTTTCAGAAAATTTCTGTCTTAGATTGTTAATCTTATTTGTCCCAAAATAACAATTGCTTCTCATGTAGTTTTGTGTCTGTGGCACGACTGTGAAAACTACGGACAAGTTTTCGATATACGAGGTGAAATTAGAAAGGAGCCTATTACGTAATAACGATTTCCAAATGGCTACAAATATTATATCATTTTTAATAATTTAAAAAATTTATATAATATTAATTTAACAATAATTAAACCAAGTACTGTCATCGCCAGAGGACTGATAGCGTTGTGATATTTGTTAAATTGAGATTTTTCCTTATATAGAAGGGCAGATTGTAATAAAAATTGGAAGTGCACAACAAGATGTTACAATGCTTCTAAATACCTACTTTTTGTGTTCTACATTTAATCGTTGTTTTTTAAATTTTTTCTCAAAAATTGTTAAAATATGATATGCTAAATTTTTTTTTTACATAGAGTGCAGATTGCAGTCAAAATGAGAAATGCCCAATTAAATATTACAATCGTCTTAAATATAGAAATTAAACATTCTACGTTTAATAGTTTTTCAGTTATGTGAGATACATACATACGTGGGATAAGACGAAGAAACTTGTAAAAAGGGATATTTTAATTTTCAAAATTCCAAAGTTCTTTGTACATACGTACAGACAATGCCAAAATTAATCAAAATTTATTCAAGCTTAGTAAAAGTGGGTATATCCGTTAAAACGCGAAGACCAAAATATTTCGCGATTACAAAACTTCCTTTTATTCGTATAAAGAATTAAAATTTGAACACTGCTAATATAATATACACAAGACATGAATAAATATCTCAATAGCCTGGAGATTCTCAAACTGTTGAGTATGCCCCCTTCTCTTTGGGGAATATCATAAACCTATATGGGATGCGCAAGCAAATTTGAAAGTCGAAAAGAAAAGATTATTTAAAAAAGTATTACTTTACTGAAATGAATGAAGCAAAACAAAATAAATTTTGATTGGATAAAATATAAAATACAGATTTACACTGTACATACTTATAAATGCATCAGTACTGCACAATGTATTTGCTAGACATAAATGCAACAGAAAAGCATCGATTCTGGTTTTGCCAATGCAGCGGATCGAGGCTGCCAAGTATCAATAAATTTAATATTTTTCTTGATAATTTGTACGGTTTATAATTAAGGTCGCATTGTAGCTTTAGCGTCTAAGCTTATTATTATTGTATTTAATACACTGTTCATTATTGTTTTCATTTTATAGAGTATATAAAGTGTACATTGTTGTTTATACATAATTCATTGTATAGGGGCGTAATGAAAATTATGATTAAAAATTTAGTCCCAAATATTGAAAGTTCGAAAAGCACAACATTAGCCTCAATAGTAAATTTTTAAAATATTAATTATATTGCGTCATGCCAGGACCCGAAAAAAAAATATATATATGTGACCTTCTCGACATTCTCACGTTCCAAATCGCCCAAGCGTGTAACAAACAGTAGAGACCCCCAGGCTTCACCAAAAACACTTTCGAAGTTTAAAACAAAGAACGTGTAACACAACAATTTTAGTGGAACAAAAGGAAGGATAGGCCCTGTGATAAATCATTTTCCCCCTTCGTCATGGCTCGTTGAAGTCATAATAATACAATAGGCACTCTAAAATTAACGGGTTAAAATGATCCGTGGTTTCAGATTTCCCGATAAAATAGCTGGTGTATACAAATATTGTAGCATACAGAAATGTAAGATACATTTTTAATATGTTGCACTGTAGCTTTATTTTACCAAGTTAGCAATGACGGAAATAATAAAAAAAAACTCGGTTAAAACCTTTTCAATGTAAAAGTTGATTTCCAGTTAATTAAAGACTTTAATCTGATAGTGAATTGCTTTATTTTATTTTAAAACTAGCTGGAACATTTGAAGTTACCGGAACCCCCCATACACACACACGCACACACACACATACACACACCCACACACACACATACACACACATATACACACATACATACATACACACACACACACACACACACACACACACACATATATATATATATATATGTAATATTAAAATCCCTTATTTTCATATTTTAATATTAATTTTAATAATTTCTGTTAATACATTACATTGGGGTTTGCGCAGTAATTTTGATTTTCCCCTCCATACACGCTGTAGACTTAATTCAACCTTTATCTGTACTTCTTTAGCCAATAGTAAACGTGTTCTCTTTAAACATGGGTATTTTTTTTATCAAGTGATCAATTGAAGTTAGGGATTATTCGCAGTCCTTTTACCTGAGAAATCCCTACATAAAACGGTGTGTGTGCACGATGTTCATAAAGTTCTGGCTTGTTTTATGGATTTCATGTATCGCACGAGAAATAAAATATGTTGTGTTTCTGGATGAATCTCGCTCATATTTCATATATATATATATATATATATATATATATATATATATATATATATATATATATATATATATATATATATATATATATATATATATATATATATATATATATATATATATATATATATATATATATATATATACATATTTATACATATGTATATATATAAATATATAAATATGTATATATATGCATGTATATATATATATATTATATGTAATATACATACATATATATAATATATATATATATATAATATACATATACATATTCGGCTAATTTTTTCTCATTATTATTTCGATTACAATGGAAATTAACATGTGTTATTTAAATTGCCCGGGTTGATGGGCAATAAAAACTCCTAATCTAATTGTAGTTCTGAGCCATTAAAAACACAAATCTAGAACTGTGGAACTTCAAATTTCTTGAAAATAGAAATGTACGGATAAATGACGGTCTTCATTAGGCAACAGCTTTACATTGAATGTCCAAGAATACACATTTCTTTTACAAATGTTGTATCCAAGAGCAAGTGATCTCATGATTTCATTCCCAAGAGACTTTAGATTATTAAACGTTTTTGGGGAATCAAGAGTGAACCTTGATCATTTAAGTTAGCTCGAAAACACAAGCAGGAAGTAATTTAGTTATTGAAAAAGCGAAACTATTTTCTTGGGACAGCTGATAAATGTTACAATTGAACAGAAATTAGCATTTATGCCAGCGTCCTCTGGTTATGAAATTGACGCATTTGTCTACTGAGCTACCATAACTCTGCCTTCTGGAAAATATCAGTGAGCGAAAATTATAATAAATAGTATCTCACATATATGAATGAAATTGAATCTTTCATATTCAATGTTGCAGTAGAATTTGCGAAAAGTAAAAACGGAAAAGAAAATTTGAGAAACACAAGAAACGCACGTTAATCCAAATGTATGATAGGTCGTAGCCCTATATAACGAGCAGCTACTGTGCTAAATAAACCTTTATATCGATACGGAGGTGTTTAATACACATTTATTCTGCGATTGAAAGAAATACTGCTGAGTAAATCGAAAACAAATCTTAGAGAAGGAAAATCTTACAACAATTAACCGCTATCACCCGCCTTTAATCGCGCAGGAACAGTAGGTGGTAATTATTAACAATGATCACGTTATGTGGAATAAACACAAAGACATTATTTTCCCCCCGGGCTTCCTTGTTCAGGGTGTCTGCTTAAAGGTATAGTTCATTAGAACATATGGAAGGAATAAGTAGGAGGAAGATGTGACGGAATTCCGTTTAAAAGCGTGATGCCCTCTGGTTGCTATTCGATTTTGATGATGCATGTCTAAAAATTAAGGAACAATATCATCATTAAGGGATTTGGGAGTGAAAAAGAAAATGCACAATCAACTCTACAAGCAGCATCTTTGTGGCTCATATTACATACGGGTCATTTCAACCCTCTTTTTTTTTCGAATGCGAGACTCTTCGAGTCGTGATTTTGTATTTAGCATCCGGTACGCATACAGAAACTTGCCAAAATCTGTTGTTTTAGAACTATTTAACACTTCAATCAGGAAGGAACTTTGCATATTTTCCTCAAAGTTACGAACATTGAAGGGAAAAGAATATTAAAAGGTGAAATGGTTTATACATTTCATTAGCATACAATTTTAACCTGATAATCCATATGATTTTTCGTTTTGCTTTAAATGTTTTCTGGCCTATTTTAATCAATATTCTCAAAGAAAAAGAATAGACTGTTTTCTTGAAAAGGGTATTGGAACTTAAACCAAGTAAACAAATTAAGGAAGTAAATTTTGAGGATTTTTCCTATAACCTTAATTTATATGCAGTAGTTGCACTACACTGCATGATTTACGATAGAAAGGGAATTAAACATGATCTGACGCTAGCAAAATATTGTTAACTTCACCAACATTTTTAAAGATAATTAGAACTATTAAATATTTTAAACAATCAAAGTGACTGAAACCAATAATAAAGTGTGTTTAGCAGCAGATGCGTCTTTCTCGTTTATATTTAAACATACGAAATGCACACTAAACTAGCGGAAAAAAAGTTAGTTTAAATGGTATGTGATTCACCATTATTTAAGCGCCGAACGATGGCCGATTGGTTAGGGTGCTAGCCTTCGGTACCGGAGTTAGTGGGTTCGGATCCGACCGCGGCATGGATGGTCGTAGCCGTTCGGAATCGGCTCTAAGCTGTAGATCTCGGTCTCATTAACCCTCGTGTTGCAAAAATAGACCCTAGTACTCCAAACCAAACCAAATCAACATTTATTAAATCCCAATAGCTAAACATCATTGTTCACAAATTTTATTAAAAAAGAAAAAAAGGTAATTAATTTTCAAAATGCTAGTTTAATTGTTAAAAGAATATTTATAATTTTTAGATTACTTTGGGAAAATCTGATAAAATATTTGTAATTATTTCGATTGGAGAAGATACGATATCATTAGTTTTTTAAATTACTTTTTTTATTTAATCTGACAGAAGAAGTGATTATTTAGCATTACCTTATGATTCGAAATTTTAGGTATACGATAATTTACGCATTTGATGCATTTTTAAATTACTTTTTTTATTTAATCTGATGGAAGAAGTGATTATTTAGCATTACCTCTATACATAAAAAAACTCTTTAATTTGCATTCCAATTTCTAAGCTTCTTCTAAATTGTTATTTAAATTTCTAGAACCATTTTAAAATCATTTTATTTATTTTTGAATTGATAGAAGAACCGATTATTTTTTAGGATTTGTATATCCAACATTTATACACAATTGTATAGCAATTTATCATTTAAGAATTATCTTCAAACTAGCATATAGCCCATCACATGACGGGATCAGTAAAATTTTTAATGCTCTAAAATTGTAAAGTACTCTATAAGACAGGTAAAAAAGTGGTTTGTTTTTTGGCTGAGAATTATCGAGTACACGCTCAATAATTTGTTTACCTTCTTACTCCCCTCGAGTCTTCCGATACTGTGAATGCAGTTTAGAATCACGTTGAATTCATTTAGAAAGATAATTGAAAGTTTTCTTAGATATGTCGAAATTATCGTTAAGTTCTTCCCATTTTTTTGCCACAGTCATTAATGGAAGTAAAGGAATGAAAATATCATTTTCCTTTAAACCCTAGAGATAGATAGAATTTGTTCTTAACACCGGTGATAAAATTTTCATTGCAACAAAAAATAATCCGTGATTCAATTTAAAATTATCACATATGTACCTAATCTGTTATTTAAGACAAATATAAAAGAAAATTATTTACGTCATATCTAAGTTGGGTGATAAGACGTATGAAAATAATGCAGACGTTATTTAAATAATTTAAAATAATAAAAATGATTCAATGAGATGGAATGCCGTCATAATGCTAGAAAAAATTAATATTTTTACCTATTTATTATGTGATAAATTGATAAATTTAATAGCCTCCTCTTCATCAGGGAAAATAGGCCTTGAAATAATGGCATTACACGCTCGAAAAGGGTGGATTTCGAACGTTTTAAAGACGACGGTATTTTTTGTTGTGATAGGAAGCACATTTATACCAATTTATTATAGAATTGGATCCATAGTTTAGGAGAACATAAACTTGACTCGCTTTGAATTTTGCTAATCTTAACTTATCAAAAATCCAATATGGATGCCTATATCCATTCCAGGTCCAACCGCTTCATAAATTCTATGACAGACGGACTTAGGATATTTTTATATAGGGGATTGTTATTTTTATTTATTGTATAATTAGATTAAATAAAGCCTATAAGCTCAATTTGTTGATTAAAATTTGAAAGAAATTAGGCAATACATGTTCATTTTCAAGCCAACAACTTCCGAATTACGTTGACTCAATCAAACTGCTTCAAATGTAATCGTAATTCCCACTACCAAATCTATTGTTTAATTTGAAGTCGCATGACAAGATGCAGGTGAGTGTACAGGTGGTTTTTTCCGGTTAACGTGGAAGAGCATTCTTTGCTGCTGATGCTTCCCATTTCAGTCAAGGCTACAAACGGAAAATGGTCAGGTTCACACAGCTACATCGTATTCTCCCAGACTTGAAAGCTATTCTCAGATATTCTTTGTTAAAATCCTAAGGGTATCATACGGCTAAATTAATGTGTAAATAACTAATAAGTGAAGGAAAATAGAAGTTGTGAGAAAATTTAAATGTAAAAATGATACATTTTATAATTAATGGGATATCTCCCAGATTGTATTCATTGAACTCCGTGTTGGTCGGTTGGTTGTTTGAAATTTAGTGACGCTAATTCCTCTTGGGACAAACTGCGCCAAACATGACGAAGAAACATAGAACAACACAATTTTGAAAAAATCAATTTTAATGAAACGTTAAAAAAGAAAGATGCCTGAATCTAATAGAAAAAACATTTAAAAATAAATAAATAATTGAACTCCGTGTTAATTTATGGGGGAAAAATCACATCTATATATTGACCACTTCCATTTAAAGATTAATGATTCGTTTAATTAACGTTCTTCAAATACCTTTACAAAGTTTATACAACGATATCACGCAGAATTCTATCATAGCATGAAATGTCTTCAAAACTCGCTAGTGTTTAATTTTATTAAATAAAAAATAATATTTTGAAATTGAAATTATTTGATATACCTCTTAATTAGAGTTTCGTCGAAAGAACATTTAACTCTTTCTCACTCGCTTACTATAGGAAAACCAGAGGTAAAATCACTTTAGGAATTAATATTATTAAAAGGAAATTTGTACCAGACTTTATTATTAAAAGTCCGGTACAGAGACACCCCCTTCTCAAATATTGTTATATTTTCATTAATATGGCATTACTGATTTAAATATAGGGGAAAAGATAGTAATTTGAACACATGTGATAACACTATTTGAATTTATGACTAATGCTTAAATACACAATAATAAAATTATACACTGTTTATAGTGTGTTAAGTTCCTTGTTCACGATTTTTCACATCATAATAAGGACAATATTTAAAACCCTTTAAGCTACTTAAAGATATATAGATATAATTTTGTTTCATCAGATTCGCTGATCAGACAAGTTTTGCATAGAACTGGCGGTCGCCAATATGGATAATGCTCATATATGCTACAAAAATAAAATGATTCACTATTTAGCCAAGATTTACTCTAGTTTCAAAAAATTGTCACAACATGATGGCCATCATTCTCAGTACTATCTAAAATCGTAAGATAGAATGTTTTACAATTGGTTGCTGTGTGTCCGGAAAAATGGTTAGAGAATGTCGTGAAATGCTGTATTTCAGATGAGGTATAGTTCTTAGTTTATCAAGACTGTCTAGGTATTCCAAACGTTTCCAAAGCCAAAAATCGCGTGATTTGAGGTCTGTAAATCGGTAACCACACATTAGGTCTAGGTTGGTTTGATTCGGAACGCTTCGGACACTGTCTTGTTTACGAGGGATAATGAGACCGGAACATACTGCATAAAACGAATTCCGAATGGCTAAGAACATTCAGACAGCAGCAGGATTCCAACCTGCGAACTCCGGTAAGGAAGAACAGCGCTTTACCATTCAGCCATTGCTCGGAGCACACATATTAGGAAAGTGACTGCTGATGACACGTTCTTCTGTAAAATGATTTTTAAGAACGTTTGTAACAAAAAGGCTATAAGGGGAGGAACTCCATCTTGATTTTTGGCTTTAGGGCATTTGAGACATTTACTATTATACCATAATAAGGCAATATTTAAAGCCTAGTAAGCTACTTAAAGCTGTATAGATATAGTTTTTTTCTTCAATGGCGCCGATCAGATAGGTTTTGCATAAGACTGACGGCCGCCACTATAGCTGATGCTCGAATATCGCTGGCTTCGTAAAAACATGGGGGAAATTTTTGCGAGTACAATGATGAAAGAGGATTAGAGATGGCCCTTGCCTGATAACCCACCGGCACGCTCCGTCTCTCGACCCAAAGAGATATCGCAGCCCGAGATGCCGCGCAATCAAACGAAAAATAAGGTCACAAACCGTCGGAAAGAAGTAGAAGAGAAAAAAAAAAGGTTTGGGGGATGAAATATAAAGGATCGAAAAGGAAACGTCCTTGGCGGTCATCTACGGCTTATGTTACGAAAAAGAAGGGCAAGGGAGAAGAATGGCATCCGGAGTTCCGCCTGATTTGGCTTGAAACAAAAAGCAAAGCAAATCCCCAGAGAATATTGCCTAGAAACAAAACAACGTAACTCTTCAGCGCCATTAGAGAAGAAAATTCTTTCAGGATCTACGTTGATTTAAGATTGTTTTTTTTTTAAAGAAAAAAAGAAAACACATCGCGTGTCTCTACAATTTCTTCATTACCGTGGCCATAATGGTAAAACAAAATATCGGTGAAGCTGAAATTAGGTTGAAACCATTTCTTTATGAAAGTACCTGATTTGATTGCACGCTGGTAAGGAGGGAGAAATAATTTCTCCCATAGCCGCAGGTGTTCCGCATTTGGAGAGATCGAGATGTTTTTATGACTGGAGGATTTCAGGGGCTTCATTGTTTTTCTAAGCTGTTTTCTTGAACTCGTAAATAAAACCCAGCAATTAACTGAAACGAGTTGCGTATGAGAATACTGAATAAGTCTTAAACGATGGCAATAAACTATATTTAGATAAAAAATTATTTAATTGTTTAAGGTTTTTTGTCCAACTCAGTTGCAGAGCATCGTAATAGTTGTATTTCAAGGTTATTTTTAACGAAGAAACATGATCGTTTTATATAACTAGATCCAATTTATTCGTGGAATGTGTATTTTGATTCGATTCAGAGCTGAAATAATAATCAAATGCATAGTTCTTTTCACAGTCTCAGTTTAAAACTCCAGCCTCATGAATAACAATTATTCCCCCCCCCCAAAAAAAAAAAGTTTGGGAAATGCAAAGGCATGATTGTGTATGTGTATAAAATCAGAAAGACGCATCTTTTTTAGTTCAATGAATTTTATTTATATATTTGCCTGATTAGAAACTGGTTTAGTACTTAGGCAGAACAGTTTTATTTTTTTAATTGTGAGGGAATGTATGTCAAAATGAAGAAGAAAGTATGAGGATGTAGCATTAAATAACATCGCGCGGTCGAAAGTTAATAAGCTTCCTCCTGTGCTTTTGAAATAGTTTTGAATAGCGTAGAAAGGGATAATTTTCTTTCAAAGGATTCAAAATCCTAAATTCAGATACAGAGCAGTGGCATAAAATGCAAAATCAACGTAAGTAAATCCCAAATAATAAAAAAAGAAAACAGACAGCTGTTTCGCTGCTTCGGAATTTAAGTTGAGTCCGCTTTTACATGCCACTGGGTTCTCCGCATTGAGAATACTGCTAGCTCGACGCAGCGAAACAGCTGTTTGCGCACTTTACCTTAGTATTTGTGCTTTACGTTGGCTTTGCATTTTATGTTACAATGTTAGATCAGTATACTTCATGTAAAAATAAGATTATTTGCATGCGTTTAATAAGGAATGTATCCGTGGATCTACTGTTTAAATTATCAAAAGAACCAGCACTGAATCAGACAATCGCTTTATAGGGGTTCATACTTAGTAGTCTCTACTCTATAAACATTTATTCTGAAGGTCAATACTTTATTAATATTTCTCGAATAATTAACGTTTCCTTATTTAAATATTTTAATGTGTACGTTTGAGAATTGCTCACTGTCCTTCTAATCAAATAACTTTAACATATAATTTCTTTAAATATTCCAATTGCTAGCTACTTTTAACAAACCTTCTCTGAAAGTTAAACAATAAGCTAGATTCTTACGGTATTCAAGTCAAAAAAATTCTTTTTATTATTTATGCACAGTTTATTATTTTTTGCTTAAAATATTTACTTATATAGAAATTATTTTACGCAGAAAGAACTCTTGAAAACTTCGACGTTTTATTTTTAAAAAGTTTAAAAGTTCCAGCATTTTAAAATTTTAATATAAATCTCAAATTAATGACTCTTTTAAAATATATTTATGAAAAAGAGTAAAAAACATTAAAAAAAATTTTGTATTAGTATATGCTTATATAGAGAGATTATTTTGCACAGGAATAATTCTTGAACATTTTGAGGTTTTAAGTTTAAGTAAATTTAGATTTTAGAATAAGTCTCAAATCAATGACTCTTTTAAAAATATTAAAGGAGAAAGTGAGTATCGAATAACTTTAAAATATTTTTTGTTAGTATATCCTTATAAAGAGATTATTTTTCATGGGAATAATTCTTAAATGCCTAGAAGATATATTTTTAAAAAGTTTAAAAATTTAAGCATGTTTAAGTTTCAGAATAACTCTCACACCGATGGCACCATTAAAAAATATAAAAGAAAAAAGTTGAATAAAGAAATAATTTTAAAATAATTTGCATTTGAAATTTATCAAAATATTGTTAAAAAACTTTAGTAAATATTAAAGTAAAAAAAAACATTTTTAGGAATCGTTTTTTGTTACTGGGGAAAATATTTTAAAAATTTTCCTTATAAAATCCTTCAAAACCCCGTATATACTTCAAAGACTATACTTCAAGTAATACCAGTACAAAATTTCAGATATGTAACTTGCATAGAATTTGATATATATATATATATATATATATATCAATATGAATTTGCCTATTCTCGAAAGAAATTATTTTGAGATAAATGATTTTCAACTCGTATGGGTTTGTTGTGCACAGTTGGTTCATCATAAACGCTCCTAAGCTATAGGAATACCATACCATAATTAGGTCCATCTCTGTTTTTATAAGTGGATTACTAAACAAAGGTTCATTATACATAATACATAAAAATTATCAGCATGAAAATTGCACTACATATTGGTTTTGTTATTCTGAAATAGCTCTTATAATTATATTCACGGTTTCATAATTATTCTTTTCAAATTTTCTTTTCTTGCATATTTATCTAATATATTTTCAGGTGTGCCGCAGATAACATCAGAAATTTTTATTGTACCTTCAACTAAAAAAGGTTAAAAAACACTGATTTAAAGATTAAGTGATACTTTGAGAACGTAATGTTATGCATCAGTAAATTACATTTATTTTGTTAAAATTTTTAATAAAAGTAGAATACTTTTCTTTAATTCAGTTACCATAAAGTACTTGTAACACAGGAGCCACGGTAGTTCATCTACAGAGACAATGCTTTCGTTACTGGAGGGTTGCGGGTTCGGAGCCCGAGCCGGCCTAAGATCCATCGTGTTCGTTAAAGGTGATTGGGGTACATATATGTTCGTGATCACAGTGTCCTCCAAGTTCTCAATGAATACCGTTGGGGGTGGCAGGCTAAGCCTATGGGCCTATTGCTTGGTCCCTGAATCTAAATTACGAGGACCCACTTGAGCATAAGTCGTTCTTTCCCACTAGCGGTGCTCGTTGAAACCAAAGGAGCACCCTTTTGCCTTAGTACGAGTAGCATATGGCTCAATCGTGCTTGATTTGACCAAGTAACATCAGAAACACTTATAATATATTAATTTTTTGTAGCATATTAATCTTTGAAATGTATTTGCCTAAGAGTGGGACGGAATTCCTCGAAACAAACCTAAAGATTCTGTTAGTCGACAAAGTTTGGAGGCACTCACTAGTGAAGTAGCCAGAATGTTTTTTCAGGAAGGGTCCAAAGTCTTAATCCAAAGTACAGTGAACATTTAATCTCATAAAAAAATTTATCACACAAACACACATACAAAGAACATAAGTCTTATATATCCATAGTTTCGCATGCATACGTAAGTACGTCATACAAACGTATTAGTAACGCCGTAAATAATTTCACTGTATCTTGAAAAATAAGTTCGTAATCACATCGAGTCTTTTAATTTACGCATCAGCTGAACAATGGCCGAAAGGCTAAGGTTCGTGGGTTCGAATCCCACTGTGACATGGATGTTCGTAGCCATTCGGACTCGACATTAAATAGTTAGTCAAGGTCTCATTACCTCTCGTGTTACAAAAAAAAAAAAAAAAAAAAAAAAAAAAAAAAAAAAAAAAACCGTAGCTCTCTCCAAACAAAAAACAAAAATTACCAGGTATTAGTCTGTAAATACTGCTGTATATTTAAATTACGCTCTAGTATCATAGTGTAGTTTTATGAAGTAATGATAAATTTCATAAAGTCTTGTGACCAGTTCTATACCAAAGAATTTTTTTTACTCTTTTCATTGTTAAACGAACTGTTCACACTTTCAGTGAAAACTAGTAGCAAACACAAATGTTAATGAGTTTAAAAAAAAAAAAATCTTTCAATGCATACATAAAAATACTAAGAGCCCCCCCCCCTCGGACTTTCCCTTTAAATACGTCCTTGCCATTTACTGCAGTAGAGGACTTTTCTCTGAGACCTGAAAGAATTTTAATAGCTCTCTTACCTGAACAACCATAGTTTCGGAGAAATTTCTTGGCGCCAGTCACTACGATAATAACCAGTTTTTCCCCCAAAAGAAAGAATTGAAGGAAGAAATATTGTTCACGATTCTTTGTTGAGCTGTACAGGTGAAAGGAGGTTCAGGGGTCATAATGTTTAGAATAGTTAGGTAAAGTAGGGGTCAACCTTTTTTGAAGGATTTCGTAGTTACCTGTAGGGTGTTTTTGTTTCCAAAGTTTTGAGACATCTCTGAATGGACGGTTAAATTTTAACCAAGACGAATTATGAACGAAAAACTAAGGAAAAAAATACCATAAACAAATAAATAAAGTGGAATTAAATCATTTAGTTGTTTTTCTAAGTAGACTATTTCTCTTTTCACACACATTTTTTTTTCCTTATTTATTCATCGCTTTGTGTTATTTGCTTTACTATATGATTACGTAACATCAAAAAATAACTAAATCCAAGGAAAAATGGCAAAATTGTTCCAACTCAAATAATTAATGAAATTCGTCCTAAACTAAATTATTTCTCAGGTTATTCTCAAAAGATAATATTAGTTTGGTGTAGTTTAGAGCTCTGCGGCCTACTTTTTCATAGCAAGAAGTCTAATGAGACCAGAACTTACTGCTTAAAGCCGATTCCGAAGGCTACGTAAATCCATGCCATGGTAGGATTCGAACCCAAGAACACCTGTACTGATGATTAGCCATTCGGTCATCGTTCGACAAAGATAATATTGATAAAATAATGTGTAAACTTGTAGAAAATCTACAAAATAAGTATATAAAATACTAAGAAAATCAATTTTAATTCAACAATTTATGACTTTAATTTTTAGAGGGGAGTTCTACATACGTTGTGACTTATTTCTTGGTTAAAATGAAAGTAACCTTACCAAAAAAATTATTTTTTTAGGAAAAATTTACTAAAATTTTAACGAGTTTAATTTTTAAATATTTCGTCGGATATTAACAAATTTTTCCCATATAAACAAAATAAATAAAATAACACCATTAAAGATTCAGTTTTATATATAAATACATAAAGTGGAGTGGATCAGCTATTTTTCAGAACGAAATTGATATACAATTGAAAAATGTAAATGGTAGCAAAATTTTTCAAGTTTCTTAACCAGTTTAAAAATAAAAACGATATATATATATATATATATATATATATATATATATATATATATATGAAAAAATGTCATAGAAAATACTGTATGGAGACTATAAAGATTTTCATAATAAAAAGAGAAACATAGCAATTTCAGAGGTCTAGCACCTTTTAACTGCTGAAAAATTTGGCCTCATTTTTAATTATCTATAACTTAAAAACTATTTATTTCTACAAATAAAACTTTTACTAAATGCTAAGCTGCCTTTTTACTAAGTGTTATCAAAAATGTTCTAGGTTCAATAGCAAATTTTTTAGATTTTTTTTCTCAGTTATCTGACTCTGCTCAACTTTGTACATGTATTGCTTTGAATATACACAATTGTTTTAGTTAACATTACGTGAATAAATTATAACCTTAAAATAATGAATTAACAAATGAACATATGTTATATACAGAAAATTTACTTAGAAAAATACTTGAATTTCAGAACTTTAAAAAATTTTTCCGATATATTTAGCTGTACTTAAAATTTGTATCACAAAAATAGCCCGATAGTTTATCATTTGAAAAACAAATTATGTGTCCTTAATTTCGACTAAACTAAACTGTGAATAAACTTTCAAATTTTTTATAAGAATGAGTATGTAATGCTGTGCGAAATAAGGTAAAACTAACTAGGTAATTAGGTAACTAATAATCGTAATCGAACTAGGTAAGACTAACAATCGTTAAAATTTTGCTTTTTTAAAATTTTTTGATAAATTTAGAAAATTTGTGATGCTTTTTAATACAAGCGAAAAGCTTGTTTGATAACGAGTAAAACTATCACATTTCTGATCAGGATCATAGACAGGCAGCTCGAAGGGGTAGAGAACTGCCCCCCCCCTCCTTCGAAATTCTGGAGTTTAGAACATTACATATTAAAATTGAAATAAAAGAACATTTTCAACTATAATTTTTTAAAAATAAATCTTCAATAAAATTTAATTTTCAATCAAAAATTTTAATTTTTAAAATTTTTGTCTACTTTTTTAATTTTAATATTTTTGTTCCTAATTGTTTTATACATTTACCGAAACATATAACACAAGATTATGAATTATATATATATATATATATATATATATATATATATAACTATATAATATCAAATTAATACATTTTTTCCTCAATTTAAAGTATTTTTACTTAAAAAACAGAGCATTATATAATTAATAACAAGTTTCATTATCACCCCTCAATATAAAACTGATTATATAATTTTCTTTTAAATTATAGAGGTTGTAAAATAACTCCAAGTTTGTAGCAGTTGGGAGGTACCACACCTCTTAAATAAAAATCACTTTATACACTTTATTGCGAAATTTGGCCCCGAACAGATGGCTTAGAATATTGTAAGACAGCAAGCGAAATGTGAGGTGATAAGTTTCAGTATATAACTGCGTATCCATTCTCTGTCAAGTAAATAAAATTACTGAGGGAAATTTCTTTGCAGTGGCGTACACAAAGGGTGAGAGGAATCTTTCAATTACCCCAATAGGCTGAAAAAAATTCAATATTTAAAATTTTTTTACATAAAGATTACACCTGAAGCTTATTATGTTTTGTTGCTTATATTATATTTTTGCCAAATTATAATGTAATATCATTAGATTATAATTTGATAAAATAGCATAATTTTAGTGTTAGATATAATAATTTATCTGTCAGTTTAGTCTAGTTTAGTCTACATCCCCCTCCTTTAAAAGAATGCCACATACTTCTTCTAATTGGATTAATTAGATTTAGGGTAGAGAATTTAGAAATAAATACTGCATAAAAAAGTATTGAGTCTTGAACTATCCTCTTGTTCACAAAACTGTTTATTATAACTAACTGTAATTCTATAAATTCATTCCTTCTTTTTTATTAAATGAACATAAATATTTATCATAGTATGTGTGGCAGTTTTATCAATATGATATGATTTTCTCTTTAAAAACTTAAAGGTTTATTTTTAAAATATTTTTTAACCTGTATTATTTTTATGAGCATATATAACTCTATACTATTAAATTTATACGACACTACAATCTATAATAAAAAATTGATTCAAAAAGAATTTTTTTTTATAAAAATCAAATCCTTGGACAATTAATAAAAAATTATATTAATGAATTGCATATTATTTAAATGTGTTTTTTTTACTATACATTTAGCATTTCTATATAAACATGACTAGCAAATTGTTTTTCTCTTACGTTAAATACAATTTACTTAAAATAATTATTTAAAATTGTGCAATATTCAAAAGTAATTTTTTTAAATTTTCTGCTGTGTGACATACCTAGTAAGTTGAAATTACGAGGCTTTTAAAAAAAGGTAAACAATTTCTTAGCTAACGCAATATTCAGAAAAATAATGTGATGCATTAAAAGCGATAAATTTATATCTCATTAAAATCATTGAATTATAATCGCATTAAAATTGATTTTCAATAAACATAGCTCAAAAATTTTTTAAACAATTTAAATTATTATAATACACTCGAAATATTTTGATATCAATAAAGTAAAAAAAATCAAATTACAAAAAATTTTTTTTTGTTTCATATACATTAAAATTAAGCTAAATGAATCTAATACTTACAATAACCAGCCATGTTAAAACCTGAATATTATTATATTACTTCAATTGCTGCAATATTGACATATGAATTGGGTAAAACCTTCCAATTAAAAAAATAAACTTACTGAGAATGAATAAGTTACTATTCACAAGAAAGTTGTTAACCGTATTAAAATAAAATCACTAATTAAGAAAGTAAGAAAAAGCGGTCTGTTTAATTAACTTTTAAAAATTAAAATGTAAAAAATACTGGTGATCGAAATTAAAAATAACCAACTAAAAAATGTTATTAAAGAAATTGTATAAAATAATCTTCAAAGGGTCTATGCATTTTATTTTATTATGGATCGAAAATTCACAATAATAAACATTTTAACTTTCGAAATTTACTATTTACTCCTAAGATCAAATAAAATTTTTTTAAACTAGACAAAACCGTTTCCTCAATTAAAATGGGGCATATTAGATAGTGACATTTTAGAATAATGATCTCATCAAATTTGTAATAATTGATAGTGGATTGTTATCGCATAAAATAACTGACGTACTACAAAGCTACGTAAACTTTCTTATGGCATCACAATTACGTAACTAATCATACGAGGCTAGTTACATAATCGCTTTGAGAAATTAGATACCAATATCAGATTGATAATAGCTGATACAATTATCAATATATTATAAAAAACCATTGATGATAATTTTGACTTCATATTATATTAATGTATTTTCAAGATTTTTATATTATAATAGGCATTTCTAAAAAAATTATAATTATGAATGCTTCCAACAAAACATAAATAAAATTTTTAGAAAGTTTTTAGAAAATGTGTTACTGATATTTAAAATAATAATGTCAGGAAAAAAAATTTTCATGATAATATAACATCTCCTAATTTATAAATAAATATTTTATATACATGTTTTCAAAATATGAAATAAATATCTAGAAAACATTTCATAAATAAATTTTAAAAAATTCCTGGTGTTATAAATATGCCTTGGTAAAATGAATAAATAGTTATATCCAAATTCAAATACTAACTAGGTCTTTATACCAAAATTCAAAATATCCAAATTTATTAATACTAGCTTATGCATAACAAATCTTACCATATAAATTTTTTTAAACTTACCTCAGATTTTATATGTAAACCAAAATCACATACAATGCTTTTTATTTGGTACATTTATTTATTAATTTTACTCACAATATTTATTACACAAAACACATTAGGAACATAAAAGATTATTTTCGGCACATTACAGTTTAAATCAATGTAAAAAATTTTGTAAAATACTCTATTTATATTCTCATTAATAAAAGAAATATGTTTCAGTTTTAATGTCTGTTGAAGTATGTACTCACATTAATTATGTATCCACTCGAATTCATTAACACTTGATACGTGACAGAGATACTCAAATCACATGCTTTCGAAGCTACAGAGAAAATTTCCATGAAATCTGGCAAGCAAATGATTATGAAAATGAAATATCTTTATGTAAATATATATAAACTTTTTGGGATTCTTAAAGAAATTCAGCTATAGAATGTGCGCTTAAGCTACTTTCACTGACCATTCTGAATCTACCTTTCCATACTGAATATCAGTCAGAGCTTTATATAAGCGTTCATACAAAGGATTTTCTCTTTCCATTGTTGGAATATGAATGTCTTTCTGTAGATATCTTATTACATTAACAGGACAAACAGAACAGGCCGTGCCGCATACGAACATTTCAACCAAAGTTTTCTTCTCATTCGCTGCCACAACTTCGCTCATCGTAATAGTCCTCTCATTCACCTCAAATTCATTAAACTGTTTAGCTAATTCTATGAGGCTTTGCCTTGTGACCCCCGGCAAGATTGTGCCATCGAGAGCAGGAGTTGCGAGCTCATATTCGTTTTGGCCTTTTTGAAAGAGGAAAAATACGTTCATGGCTCCAACTTCAGCTACTTTGTGATCCTCACCCATGAGCCAAAGGACTTGATGCAAACCTTGTTCTTGGGCAAGTTTTTGGACGTAAAGAGATGGTGCGTAGTTGCATGCCATTTTCTTGTCCCCAACACCACCGGGCCAGGCCCTTACAAAAGAGGGGTTAGCTAAAAGTGAAATGGGCACCATTGTCCCAGTGCGGAAATAGGGTCCTACAGGACAAGTTATGATGTATAACAAAGCTTTGTTAGAGGACTGAACCCCTAATGAATTTTGCGTTCCTATAAAAGTCGGACGGATGTATAATGAACTGGCTGCAGTACCTGGTATCCAGTCCTTCTCTATGCAAACAAGCTTCTTTAAACATTTCAAAAACTCATCCCCGTCAAAGAGCGGCAGGGAGGCTCTTTCTGAAGACATCAGTAATCGTTTGATGTTTAAATCGGGTCGAAACAAAGCCACAGAACCGTCAGAACATCTAAACGCTTTCATACCTTCAAATACTGCTTGAGCATAATGGAATATTTTAGATCCCGGATGGCACTGGAAGAGATATAAAGGAACGATTCTGGGTACACCCCAGCCACTTTCTTGCCTCCATTCGACGTCGAACATGTGGTCGCTGAAATTTTCACCGAAGAGTAATGTGGATGGATCAGGTTTACGTCTCAATTGAGCCTTTGATGCGATTTCAACTTGCAAGTCACTAAACTTGAACGAAAAAGCTGAGCTGTTATTCCTTAAGAAGTTTAAAGCCGGAACACACACAAATCGACACTTGTCAAACACACTGCGCTTGGAAAGTATCGCGCTGGTCAAATTCTTTACGGCTGCCATAGCTCTAAATTACGACTCACAGAAAATCTTGAGTGATATTCAAAGCGCTTCCTTCAATTTATTCTCCGCCACTTATTCTCACAACGCCACCTACTCTAACACATTAGCATGACGCAAGGATAACAACTTTTTTTATAACTCTCTAACGTGGTCCGTTTGCCGTTTGGTTATACTACTCCTTGCAGAGCGTACTCACTCACTCTCTCCTTTCGGCGCCAGCGAAAGAAACAAATTTGTTAGCCTTGACGTTTTTCTTTTTGTTATTTCCCGGCTAGTACGATACTTTCCTCTCATTGGCTGATGTCGGAGGCGCGATCGGAAAAATGCCCAGAATTTGCTCAGCTGATTTCGGAAATTACTACAGCGAACTCTGCTTCCGACCGTCTATAATTAAATTCTACCGCGCAGCGAAAAACAGTTGTTTACCCCCTCGTTCACAGCAGGATGAGATGGATCGATCTTATTTTTAACGTAGTTGGATCTTTGCCGTGATTCAGAATTTTCTTCGTTGCTTAATCTGCGATGACAACTTTGAGACCGTTCATTCTTTTTTTATGACTAGCAGTTCTCACCTGTTTTTAAATGATTCGTCGTCAGTATGACTTTACAATGTCGATAAATCATTGTAGGTTTTATTCTTAGTGTCTAAAAATATTCAAGATCTCTAGCTCTTTGGACATTAATTTTTTATATATTCACTGAAAAAATTTGTTGTGGAATCGCTGTTAAAATTTGAAATTTCAATAACTAACACAGCAAACAAACTACTATATTTAAGACGTATCCTTAGGAGTGCATTTCAAATCTTAAAAATTTAATTTTAGTCTTTAATCGATTCACAACTCCAAATATTATTTTTACAAATGATATTATTATTCTTTTAAAAATATAAAACGGTACCTTCTGAATTAGTAAATTCCCCGATATTTATATTCCATGTAAGATTAACATCCTGACTTTTAAACTTCATGCAAAAGTAACACTTCTACTGTGCTAGTTTGAATGATTAGCAAAGAATAGATGATAGAGTTTATTTTTGTCTACACTTTTCTTAAAAGTCGCAAAGTGGAAGTAGCTCTATGACCTGAAAAGAAATAATAAATAAAGCATAAAACTCGTCCAGATTCAAAACAACTATAAGAGATCAAGTATCTTTTTAACAAACTACTAAGGCAAATAAATTATTTTTCGTTTTAACATTCACAATAACTTAAAACAAAAAATAGCAACTTTTACAGTATGATATTAAATTTTTCTTAATTGCATTTAAAGTTCTTTTACGCTTTCTGATTTAAATAGAGTTTTTTATAACATTAAGCTTACAAGTTCCTAACACAACATCGAATATTAATTTTTATAAATTATATAAATACTAGAAAGTGTGCCCATGCTTTGCTACGGTGAACTTAATATATTACTTTTAAACAAAGATTTTTTTTTCCGCGCATAATTCTCTAAATTCATCACAGTGCAGTTCGAGTCATTGGGTAAATATTACCGATATTTACTAAAACACAAAGGTAATCCATCCAAACATTGTATTTCTTTGGCGAAAATATATATATATATATATATATATATATATATATATATATATATATATATATATATATATATATATATATATTTTTTTTACATTGCATCCAAATTGAAAAAACATCATTTTTAGTAAAACCATTTAAAATTTTTATGTTTTCGAATGCTTGGGTATGATATTAAATGTAAATATTGTATAGTATTACAGGTTCTAAATTTGAATATTTTGAAGGAATTTTTGAAGATTTAAAGGTGTTCTCATAAGTAAAATTTCACACCGTATTAGTAACAGTAAATACTAAAAGGGAATATTTAAGAATTGGGTTCTTGGCAAATTTGGCGAAAATATTGGCGATATTTACTAAAACACAAAGGTAATCTATCCAAACATTGTATTTCTTGCTTTTTCTGGTGACTCTAATTAAAGCACAGTGTGCCATCGTGTTGCAAATAGTAGACCGTAGCACTTCAAACCAAATCAAATCAAAATCATGTTGCAAAAAGTAGACCGTAGCACTCCAAACAAAATCAAATCAAATCGAGTCATTGGCATATTTATATATTTCTACTATAAACGTATTATAAAAATATTCAGTTTTTATACTTCAGTTTCCATTAAACCTGAGTTGTATATCAATAAGAGATGAAAGCGTATGGAAAATAAGAGTGCGAAAATTTGACAATAGTTTGAAGACCTTCTCCTGGTTATTAAATATTTCTGGACTACCCGGAAGCTGATCAACCATTGTTTAATTCTCTGAAATGATATAGGATCAAGCGTCGTTTTCGCCTCATACAAAATTCTTATAAAATTTTTTTTTTCCGAATCATGGCTGAATGGGTATGTTCGTAGCCGTTCGGGATCGGTTTCAAACACAGGATACTCGTCTCATTGGCCAATAATAACGCAGCAAAACAGTAAATGGTACCTCTCCAAAACAAACCAAAAAAATTTTTTCCAACTAAAATCTTCTTTATTTTCAGTACTGTTCGAAATCAACTTCGGTTAAGGCTAAAAACCACACTGATCAGTCCATTTCTATTCCACACGATTTTAATAAATCTCTATGTTAGACCATTACAAAAGCAAACATGCAGAAATCAGAATTTAGAGCTTTCTCAATTGTCATTTTTGTTGTTAGAATATTGTTGATAAACATTTCATTGTAACTTAAAAATTAACCAAGAATTAAATTTAAAATTAGTTCTTATATAAAAATGTTATAATTTGCGTCACATAGAAATGAAAGTTAATCACTTTATATTTAAATTTCCAGGACAAATCGAATTGATACTGCGCAGACGATGTTTAAATAATATAAAATAAGAAATGAATAAATGAGATATTTAAAGGAATGATGTCATAATGATAAAAAAAATATCATTTTCACCTATTTATTATGGGATAAATTGAAAATGTTAATCTCCTGCTTTTAACCGAGGAAAACTGCGTTTAAACTATTAATTACACGGGATTAACGGTATGGCGTCACATTGCTAGAAATTATTGCTTCTTTCACTTAGTTACGATGCGATAAATTAAAAAGTTAATCGTTTGCGTTTAACCGGGGAAAATAATACATCGAATAATGACATGACACGCTCGAAAAAAGGGGAAGGAATGGGTTTCGAACTTTAAAAATTTACAAAAACCTTCCTAGGGATATACCTAATAATTTCCCAAATTTTCAAGGAGATTGTATGTCTGGTTTTTGAGTCTATCGAGTACAAACAGACAGACACAAATTCATAATTATAAATATAGATTTCTTAATAGTTTATTAATACAAAGCCCTAATTAATGGATATGTAAATCCTGCATTAATTATATACCATATCATGCTAATACATCAATGTTAATGCTACGTACTTAGAGGGAAACATCAACTTTTAATGGAAGATTTTTTTCTTATTTTTTTGCCGTATCATATTTTTTTTAACTATTATTATAATTACATGGGATTTTTAAGATTTATTCTCTATTTTTATATAATTAGTTTTATTGAATTTACTTTCTTTCTAAAAAATTTTTTTTTTATAATGTGAAAAGAGATAACTTGTTTAAAAAGTTTTAAAATTTTTCTGACACACTGTGAACAACAACACAAAGTAAGTTTCATTAATAAGTTTGGCTTTTCTGTAAACAATAATTACTAGATATAATTATCACCTATTTAAATTTTTAAAAATTATCTGAAGTATTGTACCAGGGGATTGAATTTTCAAAAAAGCTAAAACTATGTTTAAAAATTCCATTTTAAATCTATAAATAGTAAATGAAATAAACAACAACGAAAAAAAAACTTAGGTAGTGTTTCATCGTAGGTCTATAATGTATTTAGTGTGAAAATTTAATATTAAATATGTGCAATATTTTTTTCTTTTTTACATTGCGCGCAAATTGATAAAACACCATTTTTAGTAAAACCATTTAAAATTTTTATGGTTTCGAATGGTTGGGTATAATATTAAATGTAAATATTGTATAGTTTTACGGGTTCTAAATTTGAATATTTTGAAGGAATTTTTGAAGATTTAAAGGTATTCTCTTAAGTAAAATTTCACATCGTATTAGTAACAGTAAATACTAAAAGGGAATACTTAAGAATTGGGTTCTCCTTGGCAAATTTGGCGAAAATATTGGCTATATTTACTAAAACACAAAGGTAATCCATCCGAACATTGTATTTCTTGCTTTTTCTGACGACTTTGATCAATGCACAGTGCGCCATCGTAATAGAATTATTTACTCTTACTCAATTAAAGAAAACGACTTGAAAACCGGACATTTATATTTTTGATCAATTAATCCCTTAACAGTTTACAAACGCAACAGCTCCAAATTATTAAAAATCAGCTATAGGGAACCCTTAATGGTTTGTTATATCTATTTTTTTTAAGCATTGAGCACTTTTAATATATAAGAAAAGAGTTTCACAAGGAGAGTTGTATGCAAATATCATATAAATTATAATATAGATACACATTGTTTGGACACTGTGAGATCAGGAGAAAATGTTAGGTGATCATACTTAAACCATTATCGCTAAATTGGCGGGGGAACCTAGTTCTTTAGTGAAGCTTTGTTTTCCATTAACATTTATGTGTGTGCTCATTACACAATTATATTACTGAATATGCAAAATTTTTTACCTGGAAGTAATGAACGGGAATATGTATTCAAAGTAATTTCAATGAAAATTACATAAACAATGAAAGTAAATCCTAAAAATGTTCGTAAACTAGAAAATTTTGAAGATGTGAATTTTTGAAGTGTAACGCACAAAAAAACTGTAATTGAATTTAAAGTCCAACATTTGTTTATGTCACATCCAGTTTACTCTGAATAAAACCGAGCCTATTTTGTAAATATTTATTAGTTTTCTTTTCAGTTAAAAATAAAAATACAAGGAGGTAAAGAAGTAACACACTTAAAACTCTTTGGTTAAATTCATAATCAAAAATGATCTTGTGTTACTCTTTTTAAACCTTTTGCATTATAAGGTGCTATCATATTGCGATCGAGATATGCCACAGGTGACTTTAGCATACTAATGAATTTAGAAGTCACCAGAGATGAGAATTTTGTACCACATTCTCCTCTTTGAGGACTTCTGACGTCATTATAACGACTTCTGACATTATTACGATGCGGTAGTCGCTAGTACATATCTGACCTCAATATGGTAGCATGCTGTTATGTCCTCCAAACTGTTTATCCATGTTTTTCAAATCAAGTGTTAATATGCATCGATATGATTAATGTCACACGAAATACAATTGAAAGGAATGCCGCTTCTTCCCTATCTTTTTTCGTGTATTGAAAATAAATGTCCGAAATATTAGTGCAAGATATTTTTATGCAATTACTATGGCCACAACACACTCATAGTGACATTTAGAAAATCTAACATAAATTAATTATTTATCATTATAGTAATTGTAAATCAGTTTGGAAAATTGCTAAATTGTCGGAATCAGACCACGGTAAGCCCGTCAACTTAGTAATAAAGCACTGCATGCAACCTATTTTTTTCTTCTGATATCGGCTTGTCTATATTTCGATTTACATAAATTAGAATCCCAGCTCCGAAGGGCCAGCCGCCATGTTTTTGGCTCTATTTTTGTACAAGTTATCGCCAAATTGTCGCCAAGTGGTGTTTACAATTTGTGCTTCGTTTTGTATTAAGTTTATACCCAATTTCAAAGAATATTTTGAACAAAAAAAGGTTTGAAATTTTGTTAAGATGAATACAAATTAAAAAAAAATAGAAAATAAAAAATAGAGAAGGTCTGTCAGAAAACTGGATTCTAGAATTTTGGCGACATCGCCCACGCTTGGTGTGCCCCTGAACTGGGATTTAGACTAAATTTGATATTCGGCTCTGGTTGTGTAACTCTTTTTGTTGCTTAATGAATGTGGTTAATTATTATTGGTTGTTATTTTATGAAATTAAATTGATTGTCTGACTGTATTAAACTCGTATTCTATTATTTCCGTTTGAATGAGTGCGCCAATAAAGTCGCCAAAAATAACAATGGGTACCCTGATGGATTTTATGTGCGTATTTTATCAATTTTGGCTCGAAAAACGATAGATATTATTAAATGTTTGTATTAAATTTGTTATTTGTATGATTTATATCATATATAACCATTATTTTTACTCTTGAGGTAATAAAGCAGTCTCAGTCACCTTGTAGCCAACTTTATATATTTACCTGTACACTCTAAGCATATTTTTATTAACTATTTTTAAAAAATTATCCTATTTAATCTATCTTGCCCTGGTGTTTTAGGCTAGGTAACACTTTCATAATATTAATTTCTTTCGTCTTCGCACATTTTGCTTCCTTTTCTTTTCTGCACTTAGAATATTTATCATCACCAAGACAGATCATGCCGGCTTCATTTCTTTCCTCTGAAGCATTATTATCTCCGTCATCCGAAATATATTGTTCATAATTGTTACTGATAGTATTTATTTCTATATCTTCTTCACTAAAAAAAATTTGGCGCAGTTTGTCCCTAGAGGAATTAGCGCCATTAAGCTTCAACCAACCAACCAACCAACCATCTTCACTAAAATCAGGGTTGACTGAAGAATTGGGTTTCCAACGCCAGCTTGGCGATAATGGTTTGAGTATGGTCGCCTAACATTTTCTCCTGTTCTTACCGTGTACAAAGAATCTGTATCTAAATTATAATTTTTATGTTATTTGCATCTAACTCTCCTTGTAGCACTCTTTTCTTATATATTAAAAGTGGGAAATACTTAAAAAATGTAAATATAACAAACCATTAATGGTTCACTATGGCTGATTTTTTATAATTTGGAGCTGTTGCGTTTGTAAATTGTTAAAGGATTAATTGCCCAAAAATATAATTGTCGGTTTTCAAGTTGTTTTCTTTAATTAAGTAACAGTATATAATTCTATTACGATGGCGCACTGTGCATTAATTAAAGTCGCCAGAAAAATAAAAAATACAATGTTTGGATGGATTACCTTTGTGATTTAGTAAATATCGCCAATATTTTAGCCCAATGTGCCAAGGGGAACCCAATTCTTCAGTAGTACCCTAAAATCGCTATCACTCTCTAATTTAAACATTTCCTTCTTTCTTTTCTCGCCATGAGATTATTCTTGAAGAATTGAGGGAATCAGCTGGTTGTATACATATTTTTACCATGAAAACCAGGTTAAAAATTGCAGATTCGGTTTTATATAAATTAAAATAATGCACTTCGATTATTGACACTTTTATATGGTAGTGAAACATGGGCAATTAACAAAACAGAGGAAAACAGGCTACTCATTTTTGAAAGAAAGGTTTATTTGGAGTGCTACGGTCTACTTTTTGCAACACGAGGGCTAATAAGACCGGGACCTACAGCTTAAAGCCGATTCTGAATGGCTACGAACATCCATGCCACTGTGGGATTCGAACCCACGAACTCCGGTCCCGAAGGCTAGCACCCTAACCAATCGGCCATCGTTCGGCTTATGAAAGAAAGACCCTTCGGTGAATTTTTGGGGCAGTAAAAGAAAAGGATACATGGAGAAGTTTATATAACCCTGAAATATGTACTAAATACAGACAACTTACCATCTTGAGAGTTATTAAATCCAACAGAATCAGATGGCAGATTTGGACCCAGTTAAAATACTAATTTTTTTTGTAAGATTGAAGGCACGAGGAGAAGAGGGGCACCAGCAACAAGGTGGTTGAACAGTGTAGAGAGAGATTTGTAGATTTTAGGTGGAGAAACCTGGCTAAAAATCGTGTTGTCTGGAGGAAGCAGACAGAGCAAGCCTTGGCCTGCACCAGGTTGTAGTGCTGTCGAAGAATTATCGACACGAAATTACACAAAATATTTTTTTAATTTAACACATTTGAATTATTTTTTTTAGTAATTTACCGCTCGGTAAAAAAAAAAAACGAATTTTTACGCGTAAATTTGAACATGTTACCACTTGGGAAAAAAGGAAAAAAATAAAAGGCATGGTTTTACATGTTTAAATTTCACAAAACTTTAAATTGTCATGGAATTTCTAGCTTGCACATTCCATGAAATGCCGACACGTTGAAAGAAAAAATAGAAATGACTTTCAGACGCCCCAGTTGTAATATGGGAAAAAAGTGCATTAAAAATCGAATATGTCGCAGAATTTGCGCAAACGCCTGTGCTGGAAGATTAAATAATATCTTGAGATTTTTCTAAGTATTCAGAGACTTTTCTTATTCAACTTTTCTATTATTCTTTACTATTGAGTTATCAAAATAACAGTTATTGTGTTTTAAAAATATTTTATGTTTTTTTTAAGAACACGAGTGATTTTACTGCTAATTTTTATAATGAGTGTATCAAAGGGTAAAAATTAGAGAGAGTTGTGCGAAGATATCAAAGATGTATTTTAAATTCATAATACAATTTCTTTCACAAATATAACCAATAATGCTGTATCTTATATATTAAGTAAAATTCATTAATAAATTATTTATTAATAACTTACGTTATAAATTTAAAAAATACGAAAATGGTCTTAATATGTACTATTTTTAATTTGTAATTACGGGTTAAGGCGCTGACTGTCGGTACCGAAATGAGTTGGTTCGAAAACCGCTGTATGGTATGGATATTCTTATCCTTTCGGAATCGGCTTTCAGACAGTAAGCTCGAGCTTACTGTCCTTGTGTTACAAAAAGTCTGACAAAACAAACCAAACATGCATTTTTCGAACTCGGGGTGTTCAAAAACATCGATATTTATCTTAATCTGGATGTCGAATTTTCTAGCGTTTACGATATTTTTTCGAATACTACAAAGTAAAAAATATAAAAGTTAACCTAAAAAAATGATCTTAAAGTTATTTTATGTATGTGAAAGATTTGGAAATAAATCTGCAATTCCATTTTTATTCATGTAGCAGTGTTTGCCGCCCGCTTCTTTTTAGAGCAAAAATATTAACAAAGAATAAAAGTCTCTTGACCTTTTCAATCGAGCAACAGATTTACATTGAGAGTTTCATTTCCTTCAGAAGGTTTTGGATCATAGCCAACTCTCCGTAGTAGTTGAAGTTTTTATTTATACCATCTCACAATCTATTCTTTATTTCACTGAAGTGTAAACAAACTGAAGAGTGACGGACTTGTCTAATGCTTATGTGGTCCCATAAAATTTTCGTAGACTCTATGGGGTCCCCACACCTAAAGGTTTATAAAACCCTGATACATACAATAAATATGCAAAACTATAGATGTAATTATTAAAAGAACACTCACGATGTATCATCAACTGGCAAACGTAATATCACAGTTAAAGAAATATTACGGGATAGTACAGACATGAGATTTTAATATCGAACGCATTTTTTTTCACGGTATCAAAGAATTGTATAAAATCGTGTTAATCTACCACAAACCATGTGCATTTTTATAAAGAACAAATGCACATGCATGTAAACATACTCTCGCTTTTATGTAGAAAGAGAAGAGTAATTACATTTTTCTTCTTATAACAGCGAAATAAATTTCATATTTTCCCTTCTGAGGTGGGAAAAATAAACCCTTGCATATTTCGTTGGCAAAACCAAAGAAGATCTATCTTAAATATGATGAAATATTTACCCATCATCAATATTCTTTGCAGAGTCGGACTTTTACTATCAGTAACTACATAGACAATGAATTTGTGAAACCTAATAGCCTACATATTAAAGTCTCTTACACGTGCTGCAAGTTATTACGAGATAATGCTGCCACTAGATTAGAATATTAAGGGTTACGGTCAAGGAGGAAACAACTTTAAATGGGTGTCATAACTTATGATGAAAGGAGTTGGGAAAGATGAAGAAGGAGTTGAACGTCCTACCAGATGAAGAAGCCTTAATAATCACGTTATTTTTGAGAATTAACTTTGAGAGATCATATTGTGCCTGACAAGTGATTGAAAAACTGCTTGGGAGCGATGATAGGTGAAATTATGTTTGAAATGGATGTCATCAAGATGAGGAAAATCGATGAAGATGGTTTAGCTTGGTTGTAGTTTTAGCCACTAATTGCTGAAGGAAGTTTTAGATAAAAGTTGCTTTATATATTACTACTGGTTTGTATTTTAGATCAAATCAAACTATTTCTATGCAATAAGAGAAGTAGTTCATTAGCATTATCTACATGATTTTGAGGTCATAAGAATATTTTTTAGTTAAAATAAGATAGCAAATACAGTGTCTATGTACGAGATTCGTTTTTATTTTCAATCTCCTATGGAACATAATTAAAAAGTTGAGAACAAAATTAATTTATTACCAGAAGTTAGGTACACGCATGGTTACTTTTCGTCTTGATTGCCATGAAAGATTGAGACATTTGTCATATCGGTGGACCAAGTTTCTAATACCCGTATCGAAAAACGTTGCAGCCAGTATTGTGAGATGGGTTTGGATGTTGCTTTGAAATCCTAGCCAATATATCAGTTCATGAAATACATATAAATCACTCCATAACAAGTCGGAACTAGTCGGATAACAATTCCCATTTAAACTGCTGCAGAACCTAAGATACAATAGCATAGTAAGAGCGGTAGTTGTCAGGATCTCTAGAAGTTAGCATTCTTCTTCTTTTGAATTGGATATCTTTTCAAAGTCATCGCAAAGTTCTGAAAAATACTGCTGCAGTGATTGTATTTCCCTTTTTTTCTAAATTCAACAAGAAACTTACCTTTTGTATTAAAAAAACCCGTAGACATAACCTTCCTGTTTGGGAAAAGTTGTTTGAAATTATATTTGTTAGTTGAGTTTTAGTCATATTACTACTGGAAGCGTTCTAAGGGGAGCTTGGTACATTGATATGAGAAATCTCCACTCCGATTATGTTGAAAAGTAACGATGTTTGTACATAACTTTGGTAATAAATTAATTTTATTTTCTACTTTTTTATTCAAGTTCCACAGGAGGTTGAAAAAAAGGACCCTCGAATTATTTGATTTATGTTTGAGGATACTACTATCCCATCCCCATTTCTGCAAGGACAGTTAAATTATAAATCAGAATTTTTCATAATAGAAAACATAAAAGCGTTTTTTTTAACGTGTGTATGCTTATTACTATAAAATGTTGTTCAATGGTATGTTTGAATTTAAAATTAAAGTCCCACATGTTCATCTTTCCCTTACGAATGGCCTCCTAACTCTATACTACCACGCTTAGGAATGCCCTTATATTCTGGAAAGGAAGCCCTTACGATGAGGAATGTATCTTGAGCATAAATGGCACTCCAGAAGGAGTGTCATTTGTGCTCAAGACATACATTCCTCAGTAAACAAATAAAATCAATAGACAACATGTAAAAAAGGTTATTTGCAAGGGAAAAGTTTCATGGAAAGTGTGCTTTATCATGTTATCGTGCTCGAAGATTAGACAATCAGCCTCCTGGCGTTAATTTTTTATCATCCTGGCTTAAAAAAAATTCGCTTAAAAAGCCGCTTTTCTTAGAGTTAAATCTTAGTTCTGATAGTGTAATAGGAACTATCTTTGTTCCAGTTAGTTCTCTCAGAGACCTAGATAATAAACCTGCTGTGTAACTACTATTTTACGAAATTCTTAGACAAATTAGGCAGGATTTGGCTAAAAAGGCGCATTGTTGTTATACCAGCATATAGGGACTTAGAAGAAGACTTTCCTATCACGTAATATACAATTTTATGTTTTTGTTTGAAGTAATTCTTTCGAGATAATATTGATGGTAAGCCTTTCCCAACACATACTTATCCTTGCATGAGGAATTTGTAAGTCACTTTCCTCGAAGCTAGTTTCATCTTGTCACTCCTCTTTTATTTTATTTTTGCTTGGATGCTCCCCTATCCTGATCTTCTTTACAGATAAATTTCACCTCCATTTATCATGCATGCAAATCTAGAAGCAAAAGGTCTGCCTCTTGCCTTATGCCATTAGTTTCGCATTACCACGAGAGGCACATGGGTCATACTCAAAAGGCCAAAGCGTGAGAGGAGAAATTAAATGTTACGCTACTTTTGTACTATTTATATAACAAATAGTTACTTTTAAACAAATGGTTAGAATAATTCTTAGACTTATTTAAGCTAATGAGGTACGACATTTGGACGCATATTTCCTCATTCGAGACCATCGGTCAAAATCTGATTTTTACTTTCATCTCTGATGCGTGCATCTGTGAATATCTTCGACTGGTATTCAGCCATATGTGGCCTTGTTTAGTTCCCTCTTGTTATACCTCTTTCTACTTAGGGAAGGTAATTCAACTCTTTGTTTTTTCATCGCACAGGTATTAATAGAGGTATAAAATGTTTACAGAAAGTATTAATTAATTTCTATTCAATATTTAAGAAGTAGGCGAAACAGTTTTAACTCATACAGCATGCAATATTAATTTATGTCTATTTTATGTTTCAGGGGAAGAAGGGACAATTTTGCATTCTAGCCAAATTTACAATCAGACAGTTAAGGAATTTACAATATTAATCTGTTTATAATATTTAAGGAAAAGATCCAAAAAAATTTATCTCTAGGTCATATTAACAATTAGACTTTCCATAAACTTACAATTAATGCTAAAATTTTTAGTGATTTTAATATACATTTAGATCATGGAGAAAGTTATATGATTTTAGAAATCCGTCGGGCTTGCAGTAATATTGAGTTTACAACCAGAGAAATTAAACAAAAGGCACATTTATTTATAATTTTACATAAAAAAAATTAGCTGATCTAGAGGAATTCCGTATTCAAATATTGCCTACCAAAGTCATGAATTTTTTTTTTTGTATGATATGTTACTGCAAATACTACTACGTTATATAGATTTTCCTTTAACCCTTTAACGTGCACCTTCGAGTTAACTCGAGCGCTATAAACTGGCCAAACTGGGCACACTCGAGATAATTCGAGCGACGTTGTACTTTATGTTGCTATAATTTTTCACACTCGAATGCAATCGAGAATTGAAAATAACAATCTGAAAGCAAAAAAAAGAAAATTGTTTTATTGATATTTATCATTTACATGGGATTGTAAGCTACAACACTTTTTTATTCAAGCATGAAATATATATATATATTTTTTACTTATCACTTATCTCTTCCTTGTGAGCCGCTTTCCTTCAGCGTATTCATATTCATATTCTGATTCGTTCATTTTTCAAAATATATTTTACTAACATATAATGCAAACTAAGATATAATTGTTAACCATTTTATTACTAAGCTCTTCCTGTAAAGACATCCTTGACTCGAGGCTTCACTTTATATATTTTATTCTTGAGATATGAAACATAAGGGTTTCATATTTGATACCTACGCATCAAGGGATGGCCCATCATACTGTCATATGGTAGATTGCCTACCAATTTAACAATATACTCTTTAGACAAAAACAATAATATTCTAAAAATTGGAAATCGTACCAATTATATAAATATCCAATATACTCAAATTTTGAATATTTTGTATTTTTGTAATTTTCTTGGCAAGACAACGTTCTAAATTGTGTTTTTTATATAAAAAAATTGATTTTTTGGACGGCCTTTTTTAAAAAACTGTGCTTTAAGGGGTAAAAAGAAATTAAAGTACAGTATAGTCGAGTGAATGCCCTCTTCCTAAAGTTCATTCAACAGTAGGAAAATACTACAAAAAATGGACTGCTGCCAGTAGCAGAACAAACGCAAAGCATGTTCAAAGGATACAAAGGTGTTCCAGGACTTTCTTTAAGAATAAATTTTAAATCAAAACACTGAGCATTGCTCTAACAAAAAATTAAGCATTTTTTCCTTCATTGTGTGTGTTGGAGGGAGGGTGTATTGAAACATGCATAAAGTATTGTCAGGATATAATCCAGGCATCTGGACCCTCCCCGAAATATTTTCAATGTGTGCATTATAATATTATTTAAACTTATCAAGATTTGTGTACATATTTAGTTTTCCACAACATGTGTTGAAATATCCTTTTCAACCATTAAAAAGAGTAAAAACATTTCTTCACAATTGATCTGGTAACAATAGTTTGACAAATTTATCATTACCTCTAGTGCATATACACATAACTATAAATGCAGATGAAGTTTTGAACAAGCTAAGTAAAATATAGAAAAATGAATTTGCTATTATAAAATGATATTTTATATATTATTGATTATACCATACTCTTTTCAAATTTGTTGTCACACAAGGTATAGAATTTTCTAAAAGAAAAAAGTCATAATTCTTTTCTCGATATTTTCCCGAGTTATTTTTTAAATTCATTCGTATTGTACTGAAACTTAAGTTTAATATGCTTCCTTATTTACCAGCCAAATCTAAACCTGATAAAAACTTAGTTCGTAAGTTAAAAGAGTTTGACAAATTTAGCATTATCTTCAGTGCATATACACTTGACTATAAATGCAGATGAAGGTTTGAACAAACTGGAAGTAAAATGTAGAAGAATGAATTTGCTATTATAAAATGATAGTTTATATATTATTGATTATGCCATACTCTTTTCAAATTTGTTGTCATACAAGGTATAAAATTTTCTAGATGAAAAAAGTCATAATTACTTTCTCGATATTTTTCCAAGTTATTCATAAAGTTACTTCAATTTAAATTCATTCGTACTGTACTGAAGCTTAAATTAAACATGCTTCATTATTTACTAGGCAAGTCTAAATGTGATAAAAACTTAGTGCGTAAAGTACAAGAGTTTGGCAAATTTAGCATTACCTCCAGTGCATATACGCATGACTATAAATGCAAATGAAGATTTGAACAGGCTGGACGTAAAGTCTAGAAGAATGAATTTGCAATTATGATAGTTAAAATGGTAGTTTATAAATTATTGATTATGCCATATTGTTTTCAAATTTGTTGTCATAAAAGGTATAAAATTTTCTAAAAGAAAAAAGTCATAATTCTTTTCTTGATATCTTCCAGAGTTATTCATAAAGTTACTTTAGTTTAAATTCATTCGTACCGTACTGAAGCTTAAATTAAATATGCTTCATTAAATACCAGGCAAGTTCAAACGTGATAAAAACTTAGTGCGTAAAATAAAAGTGTTTTTCAAATTTAGCATTACCTTCAGTGCATATACGCATGACTATAAATGCAGATGAAGGTTTGAACAAGCTGGACGTAAAATCTAGAAGAATAAATTTGCTATTATAAAATAGTAGTTTATAAATTATTGATTACACCATACTCTTTTCAAATTTGTTGTCATACAAGGTATAAAATTTTCTAAAAGAAAAATAAAATCATAATTATTTTCTCGATACTTTTTCAAGCTATTCATAAAATTACTTTGGCTTAAATTCATTCATACCGTACTGAAGCTTAAATTAAATATGCTTCATTATATACCAGGCAAATCTAAACCTGATAAAAGCTTAGTGCGTAAATTAAAAGACGCATTGCGCTTGCAAATATATTTTACAAGATACAATAAAATTACCAACAACGTTGCTGATCCTTTTTATGCAGTGATATATATGCATTCAAAATTATGTATGTATGTATGTGTGTACTTTGTTGTGTGTGTAATGACATTTAATGATTGAAAGTTCATTGTACTTAGAATTAAAACTTTGGACCTTACTCGATAAAAGTTCTTGCTATGTCATTGTACTCAAAACATTTCTTTTTCCGAAAACAGCCAAAAGTTGGAATGTCTTTGCTGTATTTCACATTAGTCTATTTTTTGTCAAGGGATAGTATCCGCATTTGTACCTCATACAAAAGAGAGACTTGCTATAAAAAGGGAGGTGTTGTCGAGAAAGAGTATGCACAATAGTGTAATGCTTACAAAAAACTAGAAAAACTTCATCTACCTTTCCCGATCATCCTGACCAAGCTTCAGAAATTTTCAACAAACGTTGTATTTGATTCTGATTTAGTAGACTGAACAATTCTAAAAAAATTAAATTGCATTACTAAAAATGTTTGTAAGGCAATATGAACATTAGTAATTTATTCTATATTCTTTATTCTATGTTTGTTTTATCTTGACTTGTTTTGAAGCATTTTGTACAGATTGTTCCACGAAAGCAGTAATGAAATTGAGGCTTAATATTTAAATCCAGTTTTGAAGACTGCTTAAATTCAATCTATTTTCAAATTATACTCCCCAAAAAGGCTTTTATTTATTTAATGTAAGATACTTTGCTAATAATCGTTTTAAAAAAATTGGCATCAATTAGTGTTTCATCTCATATTTGGAGTTATTATTTCCATTATTCGCGTTATTCTTTTTCACTAAAAGAAAGTCATTTTAGCTTTCTTTTAGCTGTTTACCGCATTACTATAGGTGGTACAGAGTTCGAGGTCGAGATATGTCTCAGGCGACATCTACGTATAATGACGTCAGAAGTTGCCAGAGAAGAGAATTAATGGTATTAAATTTCCCTCTCTCGCAACTTCTGACGTCTTATGACGCAGAAGTCGCCTGTGACGTATATCGACCTCAATATGGTACCACGTATGCTAATGTGCTAAATAGCTAAAAATGCGGAAATAAATACTATATATTGATCTAATTCTAACCATTAAACGGCTGAATATATCTAAGTAAAATTTGAGTGATCTGGGAAACAAAGCGTATAAATCAGTGAAATGACACATTCGTAGAATAAATTTAACATAAAATTTTATTAAATTAACATTTTAACTCTATTTTTAAAACTATTACTTTCTTTCGATGGGTTTTTATTATAGAAAGTCATGACTCAAAACAGCTGTAGTGTGCCGAACAATAAATAAAAAGAATATCTTGAATATAAATTCATTTGATTACAATCACCATCATTCTTCTGAAATATAAAATCACCATTTAACGAGCATACATATATTTTTGTTGTTGTTGTTAAGTATACCTTACAAACCTATCCTTTCATTTTGAGATAACTTTCGGTACTTCAGAGACAAGTTAATTTATAATTCATATCACCCTATGATTTATTTTTGAGGTAAGATGAGGAAAGTTCCTGACCCATCATCGTATTTGGTGAAAGAAAAAACCCAAACCTGTAGCAAGTAAATGGAGTTTGTTCTTATTGTTATCTTGCAAAAGGGGAAAGTAAAAGGTAATTGATAGATAGTTTCCTCTAGTTTTCGTTTTACTTTACTTTTTCTTTCAAAAACCTCTCACTTTTTCCCACAGCTCGTGAATGAGTTTAATCACGCTTATGCCGTATCATACCTAAACAAAATCATGTAATCTATTCTTTGAAACGAATCTCCCGTTATGAAAAGCTTGTTTCAGGTCACAGAGCTCAAAGGTGTTACTCGTGAAGATCGCTAAATATAACTGGCCTGTAGTGAAATGGAAAAGAAAATTTGTCTACATCTCATAGAACAATTTATCAGAGAATGGAAGAGAGTTTAAAGTGGGAACACTTACGCCCAGCATAATGGATTAACTGAAGCCCACGATAGCGTATGTAATAAAGCATTTACTATTGACAGCTTGCATTTAAAAATTTATTTAAATAACTTTAACTTTGTTATAGAAAAATATATTTTTCACTTAAGAACTGTTTACAAATTTATACAGCATAACTGACAGAACTTTTTAAAGAAACAAAAATCAAAGTACTCTTATAGTGTACATTTTTCCCAATAGAAATGAACTGTGAAATCTCAAAAGGTTCCTGTATTGGTGCAATGAATTCTTGGTAGGACGAATTCGTAGTTTGTAAAAAAACCAAAAAAGAATTGTTAAAAACATGGTAATATTGAAAACACTCAAAATGAAAACATCGTATTTTGAAGTGTGTATTTATTAAGGAAAAAATTATTTCTATGTAATAAATTAAAAGACTCAAGTAAATAATTCAAGTCACTAATTAAAAGAAATTAAAAGAGAATACAAAATATTTGAAATGAGAACGATATTTTTTGTAATAAAACGGAATAAAAATTACTATATTTTAAGACTGATATGTAATACATTAATTATAAAGGTACTTTTTATCGAAAAAACTAATCAATATTGTTTTAATACACACAAAAGAGAACAATGATTCTGCAAAGGGAGAGTTATTTTGATTCCAGATATCTGTAAGTATCAAGAGATTTTAAAATCTTTTGAGGTTATAATATGGCTGTTAACTTTGTAGAGATAAAGTTTAACCCTAACTTCTTAAGTCGTTCTTACTCACTCTCCTCTATTGGGTTGAAATATGCCCTTTTCTTCCCGTTATTAAGCATTGTTCCTTGCTTCTCTAAATTTATAATCATTTCCTCATTTCCTCTAATTTACAAAGCATTATTTATAAACTCCACATGTAGAAAAAAATAATTTGTTTATTTGATTTGATTTGATTTGAAACATTATGGATATATCTATGAATACCATTCATCATGTTTCTCTTAGAGCTTATTAGATTACTTGCCCTTTAATGCCTTATAAAACCGATTTCAAAATGCTGCAAATGTTTAAGTCATCAGTTGGATTTAGAAAATATAACTGGGAAAAAGTGTCTGTTACCAATATTTAAGCTAATATCACATCATTAAAGAGAAGGTGTATGGAAGTGTTTTACTCATTAAATGCTTAGCGTCCATTTTAGAGACAAATAAACATAGTTCGCAGACTTTTCATGCTTTCTTGGGATGATTTACTTTTTCAGAGAAGATTTAAGGCAATACATCATACAAGATGGGCTGTAAACAACTCCCATAATTTTCCAAGCAACTATAATTTATTATTCTGTTATTTATAATTTTTATCATTTGGATTGGTCACACAAATTGAAGAATGGTTAGCGTATTTTACTTGGTCATAATGGGTTTGAGTTCGATATGCGTGTAAGACTTGGATATATTTTCTTTGATCACGGTCTCCTTAGTCCTCGTGTAGCCAAACTGTAGACCGTAACGCTTCCAACCAATCAACCAACCATTTGGGCCGAACAATAAACAAGAGCAATTCTCTGCTGTTCGGTACCGGAGTTCACGGGTTCGAATCTTGCGGAATGAATGTTCGTAGCTGGTCGGAATCTGCTTTAAGCAGTAGGTACCGGCCTCATTATCCCTCGTTTTGAAAAACTGTAGACCATAGTGCTCCAAACCAACCATTTGGATCTACATTATTTTATTTTTGAAGCCTCGCTAAGAAATTTATTTATTCAGCAGGTACATCAACTGGAAGATCAACAAATAGCTCTATTTGTTTTCATATTTTACTTTACAGTTCTGTTTTTACAGATGATAGCAAATAAATCTCTTATCACATTTTTTTTTAATTTTATAAATGACCTGTGATGTTTAAAATTACAGCTCATCACTAATAAAAGCGTGATGCAATATTCAAAGTTGTTCAAATCTCATATTTATTTTCCTCTCGGGACTCCACAATAACTTTGATATTCAATATATATTTAGCAGAAATTATTAGAGCGTTAATGGGTTATTGTTCATTTTGCATTAAAGTGGCTTACATTTCTCTACGAAAACCGAATATTCGATGGCCTCTGACTTCCTATTGACAAAATTTCCGTTTCATAATGTTTTCGTATACAAATTGGTATTTAAAATTTTTCTTTCACCTTGGCAAACTTCTACTCGAAATTCAACAACGATATTCTAATACTTTTGAGGGATATTAATAATAAAAGAATACGCTATCATTTCAACAGATCGGATTCTTCTAACCTTAAAAATGAGATTAAAAGTAAAGGAAAATTACGCCCATAGATTCTATACTTCACTGCAATACGGAAAAGTACTCACTTGTAATAAAAAAACAATCGCTCGTTTAAAAAAAATGTTCTTAAAAGAAAGTTGTGAAGGTCTTGAATTATAGGCTTAATATTTTTCATTGTTCTGAACTTGGGAAAATTGCTTTTTTTTACTTCAGTCGGTCAGTTGGAGAACAAAGGAGGTATTTTCTTTTGTTCACCAGCATCGTTATCAGTCACAATCTGTCACAACTTGATCTTTGTGTAACATCTACTGTGTGAAACTTATGACCAAGTTGACATTGATCACTTTTTGAGCTGTCTGCTGTTTAAATTATCAGTCATCAAATGAAATACTAGGATATTTTGTTGTTAGAGAGCCCCAAAAGGAAAAGTGACTTTTTTCATTTTCCTTACCGCTTACTTTTCTCGTTTTGACTCTCAAAAATTGGCCGATGCAGATAAAATATGTCTATTAGCAAGGAGTATGTATTAGAAAGAAATCATTTGTTGTCAGTTCGGATTAAATGCCTCATAAATTAAGAACGTGCTCAATGTTAAGAATCGAAATGTAAAGTTCTGAATTAGCAAGCTGGGGACTTCTAGTCATTAATAGGCTTAATATTTAACCCAATTCTGTTGGTATTTGGATTCTAAAGCATGCCGATATCAAATGTTTATTTTAACTTACTAATGCATATGCATGAATTTACGTCGTAAAGCAAATTTTTCAGTTTGCTTCATTATGTAAATTCATACCGAAGTATACCAATTAAAAAACAGATGCACTAAAATAGTAAAAATAGATGTAGCATATAGTAAACTTTTTATGTTTGATACTGTAAGGCTTAATAACTATCCTAATTGCATAATTCTAATTCCAAAGTTCATATTTTTCAACACTGATTTCGACATTTCAAACCACTTGAGCAATGCGGGACGTTTGTTTAAACAATAAATATTTAATCATCCTTGGATAAGTCTTCCGACGTTTTTCCACTAAAATGTCTTAAGACAATCATTTTTTATTAATCGTATTGGTTACTAATCAAATTATTCTGAACAGGAAAACATCAGCAAACTTTGAATATATTTTAATTATTCAAATTTTTGGTAGTTTTTTAAAATGTTACTCGAGCTTTAATTTTAAATTTTTTATCCTAATTTTGTTTTATTATTACTGAAAATTATATTTTGATCGTATTTGAATATTATTTTTTCGATTAATTGAAAACTTAATTTATGAGAAACGTATCTATATTTATTTGCTTAAATAAACGCAGAAATATTTAAACTTTTCTAAATTTAAATATAGATTTAATAGTCTAAGTGAAGTCGAAATCTAAGCTCGATACAAATTTATTTTAATGCATATTAGAATTGATAGGTAAAACTTTTGTAGGAATCTATGAAAAATTAAATGACATGTATTATTATTAAAATCAACAAAAAATTAACAAAATTTGAACTAAAAGAAATAGTTTATTTTTTCTGTAATCAACTCACCTCTCCTTCAATATATTAGTGTACAAAGTATCATAGGGATATAAAGGCTGTAAAGACAGTCAAGGCCAATAGAAATATGTTTCAAAATAATTTTTAAATTAACCTTTTGAGGACGGGTGGTCGATATTTCAGCCAAGTAGATTAAGTATCAAAAGTACGGACCTGGTCAAGGTATGCACCAAGCATTTCCTTCCCCTATGTTTCCCTATTCATCTTTCATAACGGGCATAGCATGCCGTTCTTATTATTAATTTCAATTATTAGTCCTACTTTCGTGCAAATACTTTTACAAACTGATCAAATGGACTAACTTAACACAGTCTCGTCTTCATCTACAATAACATGGGGAAAACTCCCGCCATGAAAAGGTTAATCAAATCTTAATGTAATTACCATAATAATTGCAATTGTTTTTCAATTATAAATTTCATAGATTTCACTACGGACTTCATTTGGCCACGATTACAGAAGTTTTAATTACATTTCATTTGTCGCATTTGGCTGGACTTGCGTACATTGCAGTAACTAGTTGACTATCATTCATTTTTATTTCTTATGGATTTTATGCCCTTTTTTAAATCTTTAATAAACACTTTTTACTGCATTTGATGGCTGTTTTAATTCATTTCTATTTTGTTATTCTTAATATATAAATAGGCTGGTAAAATAGATATAATTTATAGGCAACAATATTTTAATATTTGGTTTTATTAATTATGCAAAAAGGGGCGCTCGAACATATTTTCTTCTTTTAAAGTCTGTAAAATTGTTGGGAACTTCTCCTTTAGATGGAGGGTAACCAAGGATCTGCCCTGACCTCCAGAATCTGCCTTCAGAAGCCAATTTCTCTCTTTTCCTTTTTTTAACGATATTTTTATGTATTTTATATGATAGTAACCCTTTTTCTTGGCTTAATTTGACACGATGTTTTTTTCAAATATTTTTTAATTTTAATATCTGTTATTTTCCCATGTCTGTATAGACATTAGGATCTCTGTAAAATAAATAAAAAATATATCATTTTCCATATTTGAGATAATGTCCGCTGTGGCGAACACTGACAATTATGTTATATAGTAGTTATAAATATACATGTCCGGACTTAGTCAAATTAAGGGTTAAAGAATTTATTTCACCCCTGAATCACGGTTATGATTCTTGTTAATTATAAGGAATAAAAAATATTGAATATTATCCCTCTCAGGGCAGTCATTTGGGGTAGTTCGGCTTTGACCACACAAACAGTTAGTATCAAAGAATAACACTAATTTAGAATCTCTCAATAGATGTCTATAAATAATCGATTTATATATTTATTAAGAGATAATAATGAAACACTCCCAACGCAGTCTTGAGAGTTGAGCTCTTCTTTAAGGCGTTTCGTGTCGGGGAGGAATAAATTTTCCTCTATATTCGCTCCACACTTCGAGGTTAATTCAATCTTGAACTGTTAGTGAAAAAAGACGATTCATCTCACCTGAGGTGGGTGGAGGGAACTTATGACAAGTGCTTTATTTGACAGAGAGGGGGGAGAGAGAGACATCATAAGTGTTTTAAAGGCAAAACTCGAGGGCGGTGGCCCTTTTGAAACAAGTGTGTGTGAATGGTGCCAAGGGTTGTTGTGAATGCCATTAAATAAGATTCAACCTTTTTTAAAGCAATACATTAAACTGCTTTCTATATTCTATATACATATTATTATTTCGTTGTTCTGTAATTCATATATTTTTTTTAAGAAACGTATGTTTTGAACATTCCTAAACAAAAATTAGCTGTATGCTGAGACTTCATTCTAATTCGCGTGCACTATTATGATAAATAGAGATGCTTTGAATGAGAATGTATTAAAATTATTCTCAACTCCGGAGTAAATGGCTTTGGATATAACATATCTGAGCTGCTTTTCTTCTGTGTTGAAGTTCAATTTTGGAAATCTTGATTTTATAATTTCATGTTCATTCGTAGCGAAGTTTTTTTTCATGCAAATAATATCAAGGGTTCTTCAATGGAGAGATTTTGAATTGCTTATAAATGCCAAACGTAAAAACTCGTGTTACAAATTGAGTGCAAGCGAGTGTTGTTGGATTAGCCAGAAAATGGCCGAGTGGATAGTCCACAGGTGGGAACTTATACACCTGTTATGAATTCCCAGGATTCTCGGTCCATGAATAGTATTTTAATATCTTATTTCCCCAGAGATTAATTTAACTGTTTCGTAGACCGTGGGTAGATTACTTCTCACCTACATGATCTTACAAAATACAAGTGTGGGAAGCTCAAAACCCATTATAATATATTGGACTTGCTATTATGGATAGACTGATTGCCGCTTCTGTTTTGAGCTGTCATTTTTTGTTTGATTAATTGAATATAATTAACAAGTTTGAAAACGTTGTGTGAGAAATAAATGGCCCTAGAAAGGGTTAAAATCAACAGTTTTAGAAAGAAAATATTTTCGATTTCTTTAAACTCAGATAGTTTCTTATCTAATGTTTATTTTCCATGGACTATAAAATTTCAATGAATATTATAAAAAGTCTAATTATTTCTGCATTCATTAAGGGCTCATGCTCTGGTTTCATAACCCTTTTAATTGTTAGTTAATTACGCAGAGCCTCGTTTCAATTTGAAGTAGACGACGTAGCGTTACATTAAAATTTATTTTAATCAACAAAACATTTACACAGTACATACAATCTCTGCAACTTGCAGCGTAATACACGAAAAAAAAGGTCATCATCTAATGAATCACATCTACTTTTTTATAGCAGTTAAACAAGCATTAAAAATAAAAAAAAGCTTAGAGTTGAGAAAAATTTCGGCCCGAAACTAAAGCTTGATAGTCTGACGTCATACTTTCCAACACTTTTACTAATTAAAAGGTTTCTTAAAATTATAAAACAAAATTTAAATACTACTCGTTCCAAGTTTCATTATGTCCATTATGCTAAAAGCAGAATTCTTAGCTATTCATAATAATTGATTCAGTTGACTTTATATTTCTAATATTATACACAGTTATATGCCATGCAATTAACGACGATAGCTCTCGTGTTCCAGATCAGTTAATGAAACTGAATTAGAAAGCATGATTCATTGGCAATAAACGACAAGTAGAAACTAATTGCTTATTAATCTTGCGTTAGCAATCTATTGTTCGATATAATAATAATTATAGAGTAAATTTCATTTCCTTTTTCTTTATAGGTGAGTCACGTTTTTGTTTAAGGACTTAATTGCTAAATTAATTAATAAAATATGCCAATTATACGCATTCCGTAATTAGAAAATACCTTAAATATTTTAACTAGTCATCTACCGTGGACATTATATTTAAGTATTCACAAAATCTGTTAAAAATAAGCATTTATATCCAAGGTTTTTAGTAATTATTTATTTCATTCACTTTACAGCCATCTTTATTATTTAAAACTGATAAGAAAGGAAAAATCTTCTTACCATTTACTGGACTAACCTAAAAAAATATAAACGGCAATTTATTTTGAGCTTGAAAGTCAATCTTTTGCTTTTTGGAAGTCAAATGAGTACGGGATCTACTGTTTAAAGCCGACTACAAAAATCCATGCCCGGATTGAGTTTTGATTTCACGGACTCTAGAAGAAAAGTCAACTCTCTGCCCTTCCAGAAATAATTTGAATTAATCAAGAGAGCAAAAAGTTAATAGAATTGTACATTTAATGCTAAATACGCTCAAAGCCCCCCCCAAAAAAAGATTAATATTAGTTTACATAGTAATTTGCCCTTATGCACTCCACGATTTACACTTGTTTCTCATCATGACTTATTAAAGATCGAAATTTAGTATTAATTTGAAATTAATGACACTTAATATTAAAATTTTTTTATCAATGTGGAATTAAAATAGACAGATCGGAAACCAAAACAAATAATATTTAGTCATAATTCATTATTAACCTTAGAACGCTATCTTTTTTTTATCAAACATTGTTACTCTAGTTACGTCAACAAGACAACAAAACTAAAAATTTATCTCGAATCTAATAAAAGCAAGTACTACTTGCAATTTCATTAAAAAAATAATTTATTGCATATTACGTTTTCTCAGCTTTTAACAGTTTATTATTGTAATTACAAAACATCTCTGAGACGAAAGGTTAGCTCTCTAGGGTTAACAGGAATTCTGTTAAAACGATTCATTTACTTGTAAAAAGTATACACATGGTTCCAAACCCTCATAGAAAAACACGATTCGTCTTTAAAGACAAAGTTTGGAGTGCTATGTTGAATTCGGAACAGCAACAAACTTCCATGGGAGTTGAGGAGTAAGTTAAAATTAAAAATACATTTGTACCTTTGTACCTAAAAATATAGCTGCCAGAATTTATTGTGTCTTAAAAAATATATTTGCAGCTATAGTGTGCCTTTTAAATTACGATCTAAATTTTTATGAGGATTAAAACTGACTCTGGTAAATACAGGAGCATATTTAATTTACATTCCAGTATTTATCAGATGAATTAAAATTAAAGTAATTTTAAAAATAAATAGAAAAAATGAAAACTATAATAATTGAAATATTTATATTTGCACCTTGATTAAAAGTAGTGTACAAACACTTTGAAGAATAGCACATTTTATTGATTAAAAGAAACTAAGGCTGCTACCATATTACAGTCGACATATGTCACTGGGGACTTCTACGTCATAATGAAGTCAGAAATAGCTAGAGATGGGAATTTGGAACCATAAATTTCCCTTTCTGACATCATTATGACGCAAAAGTCACAAGTAACAAATGTCGACTGTAATATGGTAGCACCCTAAGTTACTACTAACTTGCCGATAAATGTATGTACAAATGAAAGCCATCGACTTACCAGACCGACGCAGTCGGTTGTCTATATATACAATAACAAAGCCTGAAAAATTAGAATATACATGTTGCCACCTTTGGTAACGCCTCCTGTAAGGAATGACGTCATCCCACACAGAAAACTAACAGGAAACAAATGCTAAACAAAATAAGGTTTACCTTTAGCCGACTACAGAGCAGGATAAGCAATAAGAAGTTAATACAACTTCTCAAACAACATTCTCTATATAATAATAGCCTAACTATCTATCCATCTGTCCTCGAATTTATGAAGTGGTTGGACCTTGAATGGATAGATGCATCCATATTGGATTTTTGAGGAGTTAGGGTTAGCAAAATTCAAAACGAGTAAAGTTTATCTTCTCCTAAACTATCAATCTGATTCTAAAATAAATCGGTATAAATATGCTTCACATCATACCAAAAAATACTGTCGTCTTTAAAACGTTCGAAATCCAACCCTCCCCCCTTTTCGAGCATTTAATGCCATTATATCAAGCCCCATTTTAAGAGCAGGCGATTAAATTTATCAATTTATCACAATAAATAGGTAAAAATAACATTTTTTCTAGCATTATGACGTCATTCCTTAACCACTTCATTGAATCATTTCTTATTTTAAATTATTTAAATATCGTCTGCATTATTTTCCTACGTTTTATCACTGAACTTAGTTATTACGTAAACATTTTCTTTTATATTTGGCTTAAATAATAGATTAGGTACATTTGTGATAATTTTAAATTTAATCACCAATTATTCTTTGTTGCGAGATAATTCTCAGCCAAAAAACAAGCCATTTTTTTATGTTCCTCATAGGTTCTTTACAATTCTGGAAAATTAAAAATTTTACTGATCCCGTCATATGACGGGCTATATGCTAGTAGTTGAAAATAATATTAATAATATTCTGTGAAGGTGAACACTTTTCAGTTCCCTTAACATTTCATTTAAAGCTAGCTTTTCAAATCCTCAATCATCACCTAAAACGAGTAGGGAAAAAAACACACACGATATGCGAACAAGTCTTACAACATTTTTAATTCGTAATTTTCATCTCCCCCTTCTTCCGTTTTTACCAATTCAGTTCATCGGGGCAAAAGACGTTCCTCGTGTTTAATGGTTTTCCCGGAGGATCTCTTTCTTTTTTTTTTCTTCGAGAAATTTCCTGATCCGGTAAGTTTGATTTAATTCGCGGAAATTGTTGCCCGGTTTGCATTTATTTTTGCCTCCGCAGGAACTCAGCATGAGGCGCTCCCAGGCAACCAACTTGCGATCTGACCTTTCGCTAGTGGAGGGTTAGGAGTAATTGACCAAGTGCTGTTTTATTGGTGCTGTTGCTTTTGCCGCTTTTCGACCAGGGATGGTGTTGATATAACTGGATGTCTGGGTGAACGGGATCTGAATTTTTGCTGCTCTTAACGCCCTGCAGTTACTAATTTGCCCAGGAGATTGTTTTCACAAGCAAGTTAGTAAACAGAATAATTTTCTGTGAAGAATTATTGTTAGAATGAATAAGAGACAACTGAATAAGACTAAATAATATATCAACCTTTTTATCTATAATTTATATATCTATAATCTATATCTATAGCTATCTATCTATCTATCTAT
>CM063504.1:11735336-11737836 GCA_032207245.1 Pardosa pseudoannulata
ATATATATATATATACATATAAATATACATATGTGTATACACATGTACATATATATATATATACATGCATATATATATACACGTACACATATATACATACACAAATATATACATATATATACACATATAGATATACATATATACACATATACATACATATATGTACATATATATACATATATAGATATACATATATACACATATACATACGTATATGTACATACATATACATATGCATGCATATATATATATTCATACAGATATATACATATTCATGCATATATGTATATATATGTGTATATAAAAGGCAATATGAAGCATACAGAAGTGTGCCAAAAGGACAAAAAAACATAGCGAACACTATTTATGAAACATGTGATAAAATCATATGTATAGAAAGGTTGATATGCATTTACATAGATGGTAAGCATTGAATGTAATTAACATTTTAAATATAAGTATTTTAATATCTTTACTCTGTTTTAAGTTTTTAAATTTTCAAAATCATTTTGATTTTGGGGTAAAAAATATAAAAAAACACAGTTGGGTATCAGATACCGTACCTGAGTAACCCCGTTCGTTTTTCTCGCGCGTGTAATTCCGGGTTAACAAAATATCTCGTAATAAATAGAAGAATTAAAAGGCTTATGATTTAAAACAAGGGGGAAAATAAAAATTACGATAGACTGTTTAAAAAACTATTTCATATCCTTAATTTAACTAGCAGAAAAAAAAAATCTTAACACATCAACCGTGTAGAATTTAAACTGAGTTCTGTACACCAATCACGTTACTAAACGGTAATATGTGATGCTCAAGTTGTAATGAAGCTTGAAGTAAACAGGTACTTAAAAACCGATTATGACATCTTGCTTTGTATAAAAATGCCGTTTTAATACCTTCATTGCAAGCGGTGATGATATAGCCAAGCCCGTGAAGTTACTCATCCTTTAAAGTCAAATGTGGGTTAAGTCCAGATTCGTAATTTGACCTAGCAAAACACCGGCTACATTCTCGTTCTACCGTTTCTTCTTCGCCTACAAATTATTCCTACTGGAATCATGCAGAACGTTTTGAATATTAAAAGGTCCAACCGGCAGTTGCTTGCCTCAAAGAGGTGGTTTAGGGATCAAAGGTGTTTCTAAAACCAACCCGTGACCTGGAAGTTGAGAGATCTTTAAATAACTGGGGGATCGAAAAATTAGCATTATTTGCAGAACTTATGCCATTCAGTTTGATTTGGCCTTGTTGATGATTGCCGGCTTTAAGTGTTTATCAAGAAATTGTGTGTCGTGACTTCGAGGCTATGAACTTCATTTTATGCTGAAAATAAAAATATGGAGTGTTTGAAATAAACAATATTTAAAAACTTTTTTTTCAGTTTGCACTGCCATGAGTTAACTTCAGAAAAATTAAAACCTTGTTATTTTAAGTTTTTATTTCTTTTCAAATTTTAATAAAATGTATAAAGGTGTTTTTATAACGGCTTACCAGTCCTCAAGCATTTCTTATTTCATTTACTTCCTTGAAATATGTTTAATTACTATTTGCTCTAATGTCGAGACATTTGCTTTCATCGAATTCTTCACTATTAGCCCACATATGTTTGTTAGCCCATTTTTTATTAAGGAAGCACCATAAGTGGTCAATATTATTCGCTAAGAAACACAAAGTGGGTCTTCCTAATTCAGCAGCAGGAATCAAGACGATTCCCTAAGGCTTGGCCTGCCACCTCCAGATGTACCGTTTGGGAACTTGGAGACCATTGGGACCTTGATCCTATTTTAAGGGTCCCAGTCACCATTAATGAACACGGCGGATCTTTGATCGGTTCCTCTTTGTTAAGCCAACAGAGGCACTTTGAGGATAAAGTCCAATATCTCCTTGAATCATTCTGTCATTTGCAATTCTCTTCAGGAAGGAAATTTTCTCTGATTTCGAAGCCCTCTCTCATATACTGGACTGCCCGCAAAGTAATTTCGAACTTAAAACTTTTAAATTTAAAAGCTCCATAATTTGAATTCTTATTTTATTTTGAAACATTTTTATAATAGAGATATATTTCTACAACCAAGAATGTATTTATTGGATGGGGGGTGTCCTATGTATTCTCCCCGAATTATTTGCAATTTATGTATTAGAAGTTTTTTATTTTAATAAAATTCATGTACATTACTACTTTTTACTGAAATTATTGAAAGATAATTTTCCACCATAAAAAGAGTAAACATTTCTTGGCCTTAGAATTGGTCACAGGAGGCTGACAAGTTTAGCATTACTTTCACTGCATATACACATGACTCTAAATGCTGATAAACGCTTGAACATGTTCACTCTAAAATCTTGAAGAAATAATATATCACTATAAAACGGTTGTTCTTTTTATGAAAGAGGTTCCATCATAAAAACTATATGCTCAAAGGGTTTCCGAATGTGTTAAAAGGTTAAATACACCTGATTTAAATGCACTGTCTGTTTTGTTTAATTTCCCTAAGTATAC
>CM063504.1:11742836-11795336 GCA_032207245.1 Pardosa pseudoannulata
TCTATTTATAGCAACACAAACGCATGAAGTAATTGACGTTTTGTAACGAAAGAGTCTTTAGAAATCTATTAGACAATTGTCCACGCAAGACCTACAGAATAAATTACATTAATTCATTCAATAACTCTACACACAGAATGTAAATCGAGTGTATCGTCGGCATGCGAGGCATTCAATTCATTAAAACGTGATCTGACATTTCCTCAGGATCGAAATAGCTATCGATATCCCGAAGAAAAATCAGCGAGCCTTGTAATTAGAATTTTCCGCTTGTCAATATTGTGGAAGCCTCGCATTCTTTAGTAATATTCTTGTATTGTCTGTTTCTTAATTGTTTGGATTTCTCTTTCTTCCGCCTTCATTCGGTGGTGATTTATTATTTATAGATGGTGTTCTATGGTGTGTCAAAACACGACAGAAGGATTTCATTGTTGGCATCAAACGTTAACTTACATTGTAACTACTAGTTCTTTTTAAGAAATAATCATTTTGTTTTGGAAGTTCGTTAGGCACAAACAATGGGATGCCGGAACTGTTTAATTCCACGTCATAAAAACATGTGTCTTAACTAAAAATCAATTAATCTAATTATATTCCACGAGCAGTTATTTTCTTGTACGATGTTAAAAAGTTAAATCAGGAAGTTCAGTTGTTTTTGTTCCAACAGTCACTCAACCTGATGACTCCTGCCTGCGGTTAATCTTATTGAGATATTTATTTTTCATAAAATAGGTTAATCAACTTCTGAAGTTAGTAAATAATAAAAATATATCTACAGATATAGGTAACTCATTTTACAGTTTTTTTTCTCCAGAAAATTTTAGAATAAATTACAGGAATTTAAGGTAAATTACAGATGGAAACATAAAGTAATATATTATAAGCTAAGAATTTTCCCAATGGGGGAAAGTTTCTTTTACTGGGGAGAGCTATTATTGCTATTCACTTTACCTCGTGACGTTGACAGTGTGCTTCACAGGGTTCGATCAGAATTTGGATATGTATTAAGAGGAGAAAAGGGGCCAAGATAAGGGTATAAAATTGAGGAGGAGGGATTCCTCTGAACGTTTTTCTCGGTAGGGTAGGCTTCTTGTAAAGACTTGCAAGTCTGGAGATCACATACTAGAAAAAACCTTAAATTAGCTTTACACACAAGGAAAACTAAAATTGAACAATCATTTCCACAATTATAATGATAATCCGATAGTTGCCTAGTGGGTGAATAAGTCATGTTTAAAAGCATTTCTTATAATCCCTCATCTTTGGTTCTCCCAATTTTTGCTTTCAGTTCTTGTTTTTTTCCGCCAAAAGATTTTGCTTGTCAATCTAATAAAACGGAAAGTAGAACTGAGATATATTCTGATATATTTCTTGCTACGGTAGAGCAGCTAGAACAAATTTGCAGTTCTGCATGAAGTAGATCAGGATTATATGGGAAGAAAACTTTGAACAGTATGTTACAGCCTGAAGTGAATTCAAAATACACGCATTTGAGGATTTGACCCTTTAAGACAACGTGGCATTAAGCTGAACTAAGGATAATTTTAGAAACTTTTCCAAAACACTTTGACTTTGTAACTATGATAACACTAGCATATAGCCGATCACATGACAGAATCAGCAAAACTTTTAATTTTTTCAGAATTCTAAAGTACTCTGTGAGACAAATAAAAAATGGTTTGTTTTTTGGATAAGAATTATCTGGTGCACTCTCAATAATTTGTTTATCTTTACTGACCGCATATTAGTTTCAAACTTTAATTTATCTTGTCATATTAAGTGATAGGATGGACAGCAGAGGTTTTAATATTGACAGCGATTATTTGGAGGTATAAATTAATGATGTCCAAAATTTAGCGAATCGATTGCAAACCGTGTGATTATATACAAAAAATAAACACACAAACGAACAAATTTCTTAATTTTCAAAGATGTATAACGATAGATATTTATTAGTCCATGACATAGACTCCTAGACTTTTATGAAAAGACTTTGCTGTTAATACCGGTGATGAAATTTTAATTGAAACAAAAAATAATCGATGATTAATTTTAAAATTATGACTTAATCTACTATTTAAGCCTAATATAAAAGAAAACAATATACGTCATATCTAAGTTCAGTGATAAAAACGTATGAAAATAATTCAGAAGATATTTAAATAGTTTAAAATAAGAAATGATTAAATGAGATGGTTACAAAAATAACGTCATAATGCTAGAACAATATGTAATTTTTACCTAATTTATTGTGTGATAAATTGATAAATTTAGTCGCCTGCTCTTAACTGGGGAAAATGGCTTAAAATAATGACATTAAACAGTCGAAAAGGGGTGAAGGGGTAAATTTCGAATATTTTAAAGGACAGTATTTTTTTCTGTGATATGAAGCATATTTATATTAATTTATTTTAGAATCGAATTGATAGTTTAGAAGAAGATAAACTTTACTCGCTTTGAATTTTGCTAACCCTAACTCATCAAGAATCCAATAGGGATGCCTCTATCATTCCAGATCCAACAGCTTCATAAATTCGAGGACAAACAGACAGATAACTTAAGCTATTATTATGTAGGGGATTATATATAAAACTAAGCATCCCAGATCAGCTACTTCATGCATCTCTTTTTTGGTAATACAGGTAATAAATTTACTGCTTTTTTAAATTTCGTACCAATTTACCCTCTCCTAAACAATTTGCTCGTAGTTAAGTGTGACTCATGAGATAATCTCTTCATGAGTGACAACGTTTTCTACCGAAATGTGAAAAAAAAATATGACCGATAAAGCATACTGATTCGATCTGCATGGGAGATTAAGGAGAAGATGTGAAATCATTCATTGTGTTCCCAGATCACGTATACTACCTAGTGGCAAAAAACCTGATCACACTTTTTTTCACGTCAATCTTACCACAATTTAAAATGTCCAAGATGTTACGAACTTTTAATTTATGAATGTCCGCACTTATATACACACATATGAACACACAAATATGAACACACACACACACACACACACACATATATATATATATATATATATATATATATATATATATATATATATATATATATATATATATATATATATATATATATATATATATTAGATATATATATATATATATATATATTATATATATATATATATATATATATATATATATATATATATATATATAAATTTAAGTGTGTGTGTGTGTGTGTGTGCACTGTAAGTCATTCAGATCTTAAAGATGAGTATACGAAGTATGTTGAGACTGTGTTTAATTTACTTAGTTAAAAATATTTGATAATTATCAGCTATAAACATGCATGCATATAATGTGGTTTATGGTACATACACACACACACATATATATATATGGTGTTCGTGTGTATACATTAATAAATAAGTATGTGTGTATATATGCACACACACACACACACACACACACACATATATATATATATATATATATATATATATATATATATATATATATATATATATATAGAGAGAGAGAGAGAGAGAGAGAGAGAAAGAGAGATAAATGACTCTTTTTATATATTAATCTTATCAATTCCATTAAAAACGTCCAAAATGATGCGAACTTTTCATTTACTTTTCATTTACGGATGTGCCATGTACACACACATGCACACACACACACACACACATATATATATATATATATATATATATATATATATATATATATATATATATATATATATCTTAGTTCATAAAACTGAAAAATTAGTTAACAGTATTTTTACTTGAATTAAAAGATATTATTGAATATGTTAAAATATTTGTAAACAATCTTGTATTATTTAACCTTTATTTTAATACATTAATATCTACTCTTGACTTAGTAGATCCAAGTAAGCTTAATTAACGATTTTTCTTAGTATAAAGCATATATCTATTAATTCTATCTATTACTATCCTCTCTTGTAAAATCTTTATATGCATGCTTTAAAATGTAAGTACAAACCCTCTTAATTCATATTATAAATTTCATATTATAGATATCTCTTTACAAAAAAATTTAATATTTCTAAATAGTATAATATATATGTGTGTGTGTATAATAAGACGGACTTCTCGATGGGTGGTTGCAGTCATGGCCATACAAATGATACCGTTTTAGCTAAAGACATATATTAAGATAACATTGGAGGACGGGTTCCCACTTCATCAAAGGGGCAGGACAAACTGAAGGGTCAGTTAGCATGAAGTTGTATGTACAAGACCCTTAACACCTGGGTCAACATCTGTGGGAAAACATCTGCCTCCGACAGCATGTATCTCCTTTTTATTTGGAGATTTCCTAAATTGTCCGCTAGGGCCATGCAGAGTTATAATTGGTCAGACCCCCTTCTCTGAGGGCTTAAATTCTAGCCCTAGAGGTCAATTTAGGTTAGGGGTAATAGTTTTTAGTAATTAGTGGAGTGAATTTTTTTCATAAAATCTAGCTTTCTTTATTTTAGTTTTTCATGTATATTCAGAGGTTTCTATACGAAGGTGTGTATTGATATGCGATTATAATATTCTCTATCTGTCGTCTTATGAATATTTTATCGTGTAGAAATATAAAAGCTTCCTGGAAATGTTATGACATATGTGCATTCAAATTCTATACTTATATAAATACACATTCAAATCTGCTTTCACCGAATAATCAAATTGATGAGTTTTATGTTAATAATAAAACGTTCGTCATTCTTTATATAACTCTAATAGAATTACATAAATATCTCTCCCCCTATTCAGGCGTATAAATATTTTTTAAGCTGTGTCTGGAAGGATCTCTTTACAAACACTGCAGATTTAATCGCTGAGTAACGATTTAGGGTAAAAACCCGGAATGATTCTTCACTGTTCTTCATGATGTATGATTCAAATAAATTTCCCTTCTATGCTTGCACGGAATCATAAGGAAATATTCTGTTATGCTAAAAGTATTCTTAAAACATCTATATTAACTAATCATGATATTTATTCTGCTTTAATCGAATATAGAAATACTCCTTTAAAAGGTGTGGTGTTTTCTATTGCTCAACCCTTGATGAGTAGACGCATTCAATCTAACTAGAAATATATTAATTCCTGAATTTCAAACAAATGTTGAGAATATTATTGTTGATAGGAAAAATTTAAGTAAGTTTTACTATGATAAAACGTCTAAGCCCTTGTCTGATCTACAGCCAAATCAATAACACATTTGAAAGAGGTAAAGTGCTAAGAAAAGATAAGAATTTTCGAAGTTATTGCGTTAAAAATGAAAATAATCAAACCTTGAAGAGGAATAGAGTTCACTTAAGACGAACAAACGAACCGTTTTTTCAAGATGTTGGAAGTGGTAGACATGCTTATCTTAGTAGTTCTATTCCTAAGCATTGTTATATAAATGATCCAAAAAATGAAACCATATGTAACAAGATGTGGTAGAGGAATTAAAGGCCCAAAAAGATTTGGTGTTGCATCGATGTAAGAAACTTTGTAAAAGGGAAAGTATTGTATATAACTGTGTTTGTACCTGTGTACTTATGTTTTTATTGTAACTGTAAGTGTAACTGTGTGTTAGTACGTTAATAAAGATACCAGATATAACAGATTCCCTCCTGTGTAGTATTTGCATTTTGTATCTAGCCTCGGTCATGCCCATAAAGAAAGATTTGGCTAAATATCCTGCAATGATTGCTCTTCAAAGGAAAAGATTAAAAAGTATTTATTTAAGTGCACATCAAGCATTGCAAAACTATTCATTTTCATACTTTTTTTTTTAAATTCAGTGTATATTTGTCCAGGTAAATTATTGTAATTAATGTTTCGCTATCTGCTCGATCTCCGGTTGAGGTGAAAATTTGCATAACTAATGTATCTTCGATGACATGAATCTGTCTTAACATTAAGCTCTTATTCACAGATTAATTTATTTATAAAATATCGGTTTTCTAACATTTGTTACCCTCTTTATCTATCCTATCGTATACGCGTTGGTGAGACGGTGGTATAATGCTGGTCTTTCATGTCGGTTGCCTGGATTAGAATCTCATACAGTATTTTTCCCTTTGATTATAGATGCGCTTCAGTTGTCAGCAAACGGTATAAATTTATTAGGTATGGATTAAGTTGAATATAAATTTTGTCCTAGGGCGTTGAAAGCCACATCCGAGTGCAGAGTGACCTGAGGCTACGGTAACAACCCGAAGTGGCTAGTACGTTGTTCCTGACCTACGAGAGACCATCATAGTCATTTTAATGTAGTTCAACCTGGGAAGGAGCAAACTCTATAAATGTGTGCTCGAGACTTCCAGGTAAAACTTAGAGAAGATCACTTGGGTACCTCTGCTGCGTGAAACTAGTACACACTTAAAGGAGGTGTACCCCACAGAGCTGAAGGGTATTAAAAGACATTCAAACATTACAGTTCAATTCACTCCTTTGAAGTATTTTGACGATAGAGCATTGCGTTCCGATACCAGATTCCTTAGTTTGTTCCCCATGGTTGATCTCAAAAACTTTAGTCTGTTAGAACCGGCTTTAAGCAGTAACTGCCAGTAAAAAGAGGTTTCATATGGAAGAAAATAGATGTCTTTTGTTTGGAGATATACTGCAAACATAACACATCTATTAATTTCGCCCTCAAAAGGGATTAATCATGTATTAGTTGTATCGCGTAATTGCCCTAAATTTTTTAATTATATATTTGACAAACACTTGAGAAACGTGTTTAATAATTTTCTCTTTTAAAAAAGTATCTCTGTTAATCGCGTTTTTCAAATGCCTAACCGCTCGTAAATTTAGTGATTTGACAGCATACAAGCAGCGACCAAGCAAGTTTTAAAAATAGACCGACTTTAGCCACGAGTAGAGAGGTCACTATCCTGCTGCTCACACACCTTCGCTCTTTTTTTATCAACTGTCTACGTTCGCGGCCGCGTGATGCATCTTCACGATTTATGGTCGCTTTTTCGCCTGACCACAGTCAATGGCGACCCTTTTAGGCAGACTTGGCGACGGTTAGCGCTCGAGGCGGGAAAATTGCAGCCACGATCCGGCTCTGAAAAATACTTTGGATGCCATTCGCTTTTCAAGAACATTCCTGCATTTAATATTAATTTATTGTTAAACATTTCGATTTTTTGATAAACTAAACCTAAGAGTTATGTGTTAAGGCATTTCATACCTTTTAAAAAAGTCTCGGTGCATTGAAAATTGTTTTGACTTTTTTTCTTCCATTGTAGTTGGCGATAAAGACAAATATCCTTATTTCATACAGGACTTCAAAGTTGTAACACATTTAGTACCACCTGAGGTGCAAGTGAAGTGTAAAGAATGCTGCGGATACTTACAGTTCCTTTCTAGGTCCATGTAATTTGGAAGGGACCAAACAGAAGACACCCCCCCCCAGGCTTGGCCTGATATCTCTAGATGTATCGTTTGAACAGACATTGTGACCACTATTGCATTGTGAAACTATTTTATGCACCCTAACTGCCATAGATAATCTTTGACTGGTACCAGGCTCGAACTTACAACTCTTTAGTTATAAGATTGACGCCTTTACCGACTGAGCAACCATAGTTCTTTTTGACTGATCATAAGGGATTTGAATACTTAATAAAGTTATACAAAAATTTACGAGTTGTTTTAAGACCTATTTTAGATCTTATAAAACTGTGAAATTATTTCCCTTGATTGAACAGAATAAAAATACACAAAAAATTAATATACGAGAATTTAAAATTTTATTTTGCATCACGATCTGAAAGTTTTAATAATCTCTATTAAACAGACAAGCCCAATTTATTTCTGCATGCAATTGTATTATCTGCAGAGTGAACGAAAATAATTTTAAAAAATTAAACTTTAAGGTTATTTTTATAGACTTATATTTCATTTCACTTCTAATTTTCTTCGATGCATTAGCATTTAGTGGGGAGTGTTTACATTACTTAACAATTATTCTGGTAGCTCTTTTCGTATATACAAACTATGAATATAAAATTGTGCACGTAAAATATAATTTGTACACAAGATAGGGGATAAATATTAAGTAGTTTTAATTTATTTTCACTTCTCAATCTTATGGTATTTATTATTTACTTTTCTTACTGTCGAGATTTTGAAACTTTCCTGTGATATTTTAAATTAACAATGCAAATTTTTAAATTTGATTTTAGCGCATACAGCCAATTTTTTGTATTAAAATATACAACATTTCTCTAAACATTTTATGTCAATTAAGTTTCCAAAAAGCTCATGAAAACGCCATAATTTAATAATTATCATAAAATCACCTATGAAGCTAATTAAATTTTAAAGTGCGAAAAAATTAGGCATTCTTAAAAGAAAAATACATTGCCTTAAATTTATTCCCTTGATATATATTTTCCAAGCAATAAAAAATTTTATACCTAAAAAATAAATTCGATAAACTTTTTTTAGACTTGCTCAATTTGGAAAAAAATTAAGTTTATAATCAAGAAAATCTAGAGACTACGGTTCATTCAACACAAAACTTCTAAATCGTCAGAAACATTAATTATACACCCAAATTTAGAGGGGTTGAACACGGAAGCATTCGTGTAAAATGCAATTAATAATCCGTTTAAAATTTTAAACGCACGAATAGATCATGATGGCGATTACCTAAACATCGATTAATCTTTGATTAATCTAAAGCCTCCTATAAGACTTCGTGTAAAAGCTTAAGAAAAACGATTTTTTAAATATTATCTAATACTAACATCTTTTTGTTCACGAAATCTTTTGCAACTGCTTTTGTTACACGGTAATGGATTATAATGCCTGATTACAAGCGATATTGATTAAATACTAGAAACATTGATATTGATTAAATACTAGTAGCACTGATTTAGGTTTGGAAGTTTTGGCGGGTTAAGCACCATACAGAGTAGCACCTAACACCTAAAATTATAACTGGTAATCACTTTACGAAGATGTGAAAATTTGTAATTGCCGAGCCTTTCATGCCAGTCTTCTGTCTGAGTGTACATAAATAGTGAAGTCACGTGGTTTATTTTACTGAATCCCCGATACAAGAATATCAGTTTCTTAAATCAGAGTCTCATCAGATTAAGTATCTGGATCTAAATTAATCTTTTTTCACATCATTTCAGAAAAGGACATTTTCACTCAAGCTCCTGCCTAATTTGCGTAATTCAAGACGCTTTATACTGTCGCACATATTTTAACCTCTTACTATTTTTATAGATTTATGTATACAAATTTTTCTTAGAAATTTATCACCGAATTTTGATTTAATCTTCTTAGAAACGCCATATCCAGATTTATTTCCCTCATTTCACTATAGTGGCTTTTATTTTTAAATGTGATTTATATGACATTTAATTTTCAATTTTTAATTTTTTTCTTTCAGTTTTTAGTTTTTAATTTTAATTTAAAAAAACTTTAATCTGTTATTCTTCTATCTCACTTAGTTTTATACCTTATTTTAATGTCGAATGTTTCTGTATGTGATTTAGATGTCTTTAACCTATTGCGTTTGTTATTCTAAAAAATATTTTTATATGAGAATGTTTTAGTAGCCTTAATTTTTTTCATAATTTTCAACTTGTTTGGAGCAATATGTTCCTAGAAGATTTTATGGCACTAAACTGTATTTAGCTAACCATTTAGCACAACCCGAAAAGCACGTGTAGCTTAAGGAATGCTACAGACGCGAGTAACAATTCCACACTGTGTCATCGTAATTTAGAAGCAGGTACCAAGCGGAAAACACCCAGGCTTATCATGCCGCCTCCAGGTGTAGCGTTTAAATTTGGATAACATTGCGGCTACGTAACTATTTTGCGTGCCCCACCATCCAGAACACGGGAATCTTAGGTCGAGCCTCGAAATCCCAACTCTTTAGTTATAAGATCGACGCCTTTGCCGACTCAGTTACCGTAACTCTACAAATTATATATCATGTGCATAAAAAATAACAAGAATAGGAAAGAAAATACAAATATAATATTCATTAATTACACTCCGCCGAAACCCACAATACATCTTCAAAATTATCGCAGTTTTAACCAATATTAAGAGACCATTCCATATAATAACACTGTTTCAAAACTTTACACCAACTACTTCTTGAAATTAATTATATGTCAGGGGTGGCTAACCTGCGGCTTGCGAGCCACATGCGGCTCTTTGAAGGATTATTTGTGGCTCTCGATAAATGTACCCGATTCAACCTTTTCATTTTTGTGTTATTATATTTAAAAACAATATTACAACTGATGGAGCTCCGACAATGCTGGGTAAAAAAAATTGGTCTTATTGGGCTTTTAAGAGATGATTCTCAAATTCCACAATTCATACCGATTCACTGCATAATTCGCAGAGAACATCTCGTTGCAAAATATTTGAAATATCATGATGTTATAAAAATAGTGTAACACATTGAATACATTGTATACATTGTGTTACATTCGCACCAATGCAAAAAATCATCGACAATTAAAAAAACTCCTTGAAAAATTAAAGGATTAAGAACTTCCAAATGACATTCATTAAATATAATTTCTGTAAAAAATTTTTAATACCTTTTTTGCATACCTTTTAAATACGTATTTAATTGCGGCTATCGAAAAATTACAAATTTTGAAAAATGGCTCAGACTATCCATGAGCTTGGCCACCCCTGTTACATGTATGTATGTATATATATATATATATATATATATATATATATATATATATACATATATATATACATATATATATATATATATATATATATATATATATATATATATATATATATACATATATATATACATATATATATACATACATACATATATATACATTTTATGTATATGTATACATAAATGACGTGCAATATTTAATTCAATTCAAATTTTTTTTACTGACTAGTACAGCAATTTCCAACTTGTAATAGCTTAAGGACCACAGTGAAAAACTTTTTGTTGGTTGCGGGTAATATTTCCAAAATTGGCTAATTTTCATGAAAATTTTGAATTTAGGTACAGAAGTACTAAAATGAATTAATATGCAGAGTTTTATTTAAAAAAAAGATTAATCGTTATAATTCCGTAAAATAGCTGGAAATCCCTGTGCTATAAAATACATTTGTGGTAAGAACAAATGTAAGAAAGTAGAGGATCAAAATTGAACAATATCTTTTTTTAAAGTGAGTAAAAGAATTAAAGCTCGAATAGCACTAATTATTTGACACGTGCATAAAAGGAAGAAATTAAAAATAAACAAGCTATTATACCCAGTGATATTTCTCTCAATACAACAATTTGTCGCAACGTCAAGAACTACTATAATGCCCTTCCCCTTCATTTTCATGTTTACAACAGCCAATAGACAAACAATAAACTGCCTAACTAAAGCCAAAATTGTCATAATTTGAGATGGGCCCTACTGCGTCAAATCGCCTTATAGTGTCTATTTATTTGAATTTGTATCGACTAATGGCTAGAAAGAAAAAATTACTAGATATTTTAAAGAACTAAACTCAATAATGTACCAAGATAAAATTTAAATGGATTTTGTGTGATTCGAAGGGGTACGGCCAACTTTTCTGCTACACGAAGACTAATGAGACGGGACCGACCGCTTAAATCCAAGTCTGAACGGCTACAAACATTCATGCAAGTAGGGAAATTTCAACACACGATCTCCGATACCTAAGAGAAGTGCCCTACCATTTGGTTATCGTTCGGCAAACATAGAAATGGATAATTTAGAGGAATATATCCAATGAACACATGTCAACCACCAGTTCTGTTAATGCGAATTTCAAGAAAATTTGCAAGTTGAATTCAGCACTGATTTTGAATGAATTTCATCGAAGAAAAAACTATGGAATCATAAATTATTCAAAAAGTTTTGAAGGTCTCCAGTTGGAAAATCCTGTTCTAGCATATTGTTTTTACGAACTTGTTGGTTCTTATTAATCAGAGTGATGTATTGTTTGAAGCAATGTACCATTCAAATAACGTTTCACATAATTTTAAAAGGTTACTTAATTGCTTTGTCAAAAATTGTTAGCAAAAGTATCATAATTATTAATTACCCTTCATAAACAATAAAACTTTCTCTGCAACAACTTGTTGAGAAACAGTGATTAAGTTCATTTTTCCCTCGAAGCACTACTGCATCACAAAATAAAGTTTCCCTCTTTTTAGATGCAGTAAAGCATTTTTATCCCTAAGTATGTATTGTAATGGCTTTGAGGAAGAACACACAAAGAAGCCTGAAATGAAAGTAACTAGATGAGTCACAACGTTATGAAATATAACTAAAAATAAACTCATTACTGCTAGAACAGGGTTTTAGTGTAGCTTGCTGCATTGTGGCTTCATTCAAAGGGGTATCTTATTTTACTTTCAGGATATAGATAAACTAGTATATATTTGCATATAATGGTTTAGTTGTTTCATATTTAGTTGTAATTAATATATTATATATTTATAATACTTTATTCTATTATATGTTACTAACTATTATTTATTGTAAAATCAGATATCTAATTAAAGACAAAATCAGTGATATACTATTTCATCGACATCTGAACTGCCTAATAGGGATGTATATATATTTATAAACATACATAAACACTATATATATATATATATATATATATATATATATATATGTGTGTGTGTGTGTGTGTGTGTGTATGCACACATATTTGTTTATTTTTTTACACACAAACATCATGTATATATATATATATATATATATATATATATATATATATATATATATATATATATATATATATATATATATATATATATATATATATGTATATATATATGTATATATATATGCATACATATATATATATATATGCATATATATATACATATATATATATATATATACACATATATATACATATATATACATAAATATATATACATATATATGCATATATATATACATGTATATATATATATATATATATATATATATATATATATATACATTATACATATACATATATATATAAATCTATACATATATATATATACATATATATACATACATATACATATATATATACATATATATATATACATATATATATATATACATATATATATATATATATATATATATATATATATATATGTGTGTGTATATATATATATATATGCTTGCTTTATATGTGTACATTTTAAACTGTATGGTATGCATGTATGTATATAGTTAATAATTATCATGCCTTTTTATTAAATACAACAAAATAAAAGCAGGCTCATGTTCAATAAATTTAACATTTCAATTTACTTCTTTAAGACAAATGTTAGACTTGGCCATTACGCATTTTGAAATTACATTAAACTCCTTTTCGATAAATTTGCTAAGTAATTTAAAACATATATTGGAGAAAATTAAAAAAAAGAGTAAAATAAATTATATCCATCTTATGTTTTAGTTTTTTCACCCTTAAATATAATTATATTGTGATACATTATCAAAGGTTTATTATGAAGCTAAAAAATCGAAAAGAATGCCGGATATTGATTAACAGGAAATTTTTAAGGGATAAAAATAGTAGTAATATTTTTATCTCCCATTTTAAAGAACACATATATCTTAGAAACACATTTAACAATGCTTACGCTTTCTCCTAAATCACAAATCAACTACGATGCCTATCTTAAATTTCACCATTCATTATCGTGGTCCAAGTCACGTTTAAACAATAGATTAATAGATTATACCCACCGTAAGATTTTTACGCTCATTAAACATCTATGTACCTTGTATCAACCCCGCGAATTTCCTTCATAAAAATTTTCAGTCTCCAAGAGCCAATTATTGGTCCCCGTTACGTTTAAACGGATTACTGACTCCGTCTTTCTGTGTACTTTTTCTTTATTATTTCTTTCCTGCATACGAAAAGGTCGCCAACATCCGTTATGCAATGTTTATATTCTGGGAGAATTGTTTGGCGAGGTCGTTTCCCTTGGCAACCCTCCTCACTAGGTTACTGGATTAGCCACTTGTGTTTCCGCTGGAAGATGAAAAGAGATCGGTAGACGATGGTTAAGATGAGCTAGTTGAACATCTTTCTCTCTCTTTCTCTCTCGCTGTCTTGGAACTTTCGTTGTCTGGTTTTAGTGCCTCTTTGGATACGCCGATTGAGACACCGATTGTAATTTAGTGAGCGAGCACCTCTGTCATTCTAAAACAGTTTCGAAGTTTGGGACTCGTAAATTGTTCTTAGAGTTCGATTCGAGGATTTTGTTGACGAAGAGAATGGCGTTTGTAAGTTGGAATTTTTTTTTTTTACTTTTAAAATTTTCATTGCTGTGCTTCATTGTGATTTTGAAACTTTGAATTCCCCTTACAAATTTTTCAGAATTCAATGTATGTATCGAATATATACTTTACTGCGAATTTATAAGTTTGACTCTTTTATATTATTAAAAAAAATAGTCAAATCTACCATATATATATATATATATATATATATATATATATATATATATATATATATATATATATATATAAATGCATACATAAATATTCTAAACATTTTCTAAAATACCAAAAAGTTTGTTAGTTCAATTTTAAAATTCTTTATATCAGTTAAATGATTTAAATTTTGTAGCACTGAAATAAACTTTTATTCCTTTACTATTTCAAAACAAACTGAAAATTGACAATTTGAAAAAAAAAAAATTGAAAATTGACTAACATTATAAAATATAATTGTTTATTTTTACCTATCCTTGACTTCTTCAGCAAATCTTAACTAAATTGCACTGGTAAAATATGAAAATTACTATTTCCTTACACAATATTATATATAATATGTATATATATATATATATATATATATATATATATATATATATATATATATATACATAAATATTCTAAACATTTTGCAAAATACAACAAGTGTGTGAGTTCGATTTTAAAAGTTTTTATATCAGTTAAAGGATTTAAATTTTATAGCACTGAAATAAACTTTTATTCCCTTACTATTTTAAAATTGAAAACAAATTGAAAATTGACTAATATTATAAAATATAATTGTTTATTTTTACCAATCCTTGACTTTAACTTTTTTAGTATTTTTAACGCTTTTTTAAGTGTAAAAGATTTTGTTAATTTAATTTAAAAATTTTAAAAAACTGAAAACACTGAAATAAAACACTGATATAAAATATTAATATTTTACTATTTCATAGATGAAAAGTCTCAAATCTATTACATCACATTTAAAATAAATAGTAATTTTAATACGTAATTTTAAACATATATCTATGTACACACATATATATATGTATGTATGGGTGTATGTGCGTACATTTCATGTGATCCCTATTCCGATATAATAAACATGAAGAAAATGGTTTTTAAAGATAAAAATTGTTAATTTTTTTTCAAATTAATACAGCTGACAGTTGTTATATTGTACTATGCAGACTTAAATGTTAACAGATATAATAATAAATGATTATTAAATGAATGCGTATACATATATATGTATGTATGTATGTGTATATGTATGTATGTATATACTATGAAATAAAATACAAATAAAATTACAGCAGTCAAAATGTAAAATCTGGTGCAGAATAAACAGCAAAATTAAGAGGAGGCGAAATATAACCAAACTGATATTTTTTTATTATCCTTTAATTTTATATTATCTATTTAAATTGTTTAACATTAATCAGTTCTTTTTAGATTTATTTACATTAAGACTTTTAAATATTTGTCATTGTGTAGCATGTGATTGCAAAAAAAATATTTTAACTTTTAAACACCTTTAGTACCTTTAAGTAACAGAAAAATCACCTATAACACTGATGAATGTATCTTTTTGTTTGCCCTTTTGGATATGGGAATTGTTTCTGAATTGATTGGAACAGAAAATAAATGAGAATTTCATTTCTAGGTTATTTGTTCCACGGTATTCTTTGTAGATAAGAGATGAAAATCTAATTAATTGCACCTACTCTAGTTTCTCTTTTGTGGACTCACAATTTAAAAGAAAGTAGAACTTCCGCCAAATGCATCAATATTCGTTTCAGAAAAAAAGAGAGACTTTTTTCTTGCTTGCACGAATAAGCTTTAAACAATGATAGCATTACAAGCGTGTGCCAATACACACGCCAGTATGAGGATGTGATAAAGGATGGATACGGTAGAAGATTCATCGGAGAGTGATATCTTCCAGCGATAAGTTTGGAAAGAAAAAACTGCATTGTTTCATGCTTTTTCTTTTCTTTCCATTTTTTCGTGCATAATCCTTGATTATGTGTCTTATAAAAAGTATAAATTTCCCTCTTTTTTTCTCTTTTGTTTAGAAGATTGTGAAAGTTCTGTTGATCCATTCATCCCTCTCGGCTTACACAATAAAATTTGGCGATGTTTGTACTTACATTTGCGAACTGTACTTCCATTCAAATACTTTCATTTACGAACCATTCGACATGCGAAAACTTTTGTGGGACCGAAGTTCTTTTATACTTTGTTTCGGCGCTTATATATTAACTTGCAGCATACTGGGGATATTTGAGAGAGTTTATAAAATAATGGCATGTAAATAAAGACAGGTTTTCTGGTACAGTCAGTGTCTTTAGTGATACTATCATAAAACCGTTAATTAGAAGAAAGAAACAGCCATTGTTAAACAGATATTTTTTAATTTCATAATTTAAGAGATAAAAAGAAAGCAACTTACAGAAAATAATTTAAAACTCAACTACCAAATCAGAAATATCATTTGTTATAATTTTCTCGAATATAAAAAATAATTTAAAACTCAACTACCAAATCAGAAATATCATTTGTTATAATTTTCTCGAATATAAACCATATACAAATTAAATAAAAGAAAAGATTTCATAAAATATATCAATAATCAAGCATTAAGGCATGTCTTATTTTTTATTCCTTTTTTGGAAATTGATATCATATTACAAAGTTAAACTACCAAATCATAAATATCATTTGTTATAATTTTCTTGAATATATACCATATACAAAGGAAATAAAAGAGAAATTTCATAAAACATATCAATAATTAAGCATTAAGGCATGTTTTATTTTTATTAATTTTTTGGAAATTGATATCATATTACAAATTTAAACTACCAAATCATAAATATCATTTGTTATAATTTTCTCGAATATAAACCATATACAAATTAAATAAAAGAGAAGATTTCATAAAATATATCAATAATTAAGTATTTAGGCATGTCTTATTTTTTATTCATTTTTTGGAAATTGATATCATATTATAAAGTTAAACTACCAAATCATAAATATCATTTGTTGTAATTTTCTTGAATATAAACCATATACAAAGGAAATAAAAGAGAAGATTTCATAAAATATATCAATAATTAAGTATTTAGGCATGTTTTGATTTTTATTCAGATTTTGGAAGTTGAGATCATATTACAAAATTTTCTGGAAAATAAACTGGAAAACACATTTAAAAGAGAAATATCTGCAAGCAGTAAAGCATTATTTACAAGTCTTGATATATTAAACACAAAAATGAACGTCTTGATATATTAAATAAAAAAATGTATAATATAGGCATTATTAAAGCATACATATTGTATAGTGATTCATAAATATATTCTGCTCCCAGCCGATTGTTTTGGTTCGACTCCCGGGTAGAACAAGTGGATTTGTGTGTTGCTCTCTCATAGGGAGTGATGTTACCTTACCTATATGGTGCTCCCATAATAAAAAAAAGAGCAACAAATCACCGGATTGTATGGTAAAAGGCTAATAAAGGCAAGTGTCCCACATTTGTTTAAAAAATGCTTTATTATAAAATTTATTTGCAATACAGTGAAACTAATTACATTTTTTAAAAAGCTACTCTGTATTTAAAATTTGTGTAAGTACTAGTGAATACGTGTGGCAAAAACTGTGAATTATAGACTATTTTTTGCATCAGTTCCTAATCATTTTATGTTTCGAAACGGTTGCAGAATTCATAAAAAATTCAGAATTTCATATTTCGTTTCAAATTGTTAAGATTTTAATTAAATCTATTGTAATTTGATATAATGTCTTTTAAAAGATACATATTTTGAATTACATTTTTTTTTCATTCAACAAGTACCCAGAAATATCTTATAGACCATATCTAATGAATGACATATATTTTTCTTTCGAAAAGAAAATTAATGGTTTTCCTCATACCTATACCATTGGGCAGTTTTTAGTTTCGTCAAGTCTAGAATATTTCTAACCATGTCACGTACATAGTTTCAAAATGTATGTGTTGCTCGAAAAGATGTTGTGGTTCAAGAAAGAATTTAAGTCGTTTTAAGTGTTATTTATTGTAACTTCTGTTAAACTTCCAGTATCTGAACTTCCGTCTCTTTCATCTATATATTTTGGACATTTGCTGATGCGTGACCTATTTTTTAAGAGTAATATATTTGATTAAAACCTATTTAGGATTTGGAAATACATTTTGGTAAAGGTGATACCAAAAGTACCAAAGATTAATTTGATTGTATCATTCAGATTTTATGAATAATCAAAGAAATATAAAAGTTTTTGTTGTGAATTTCAGCATGCTCTTACTTTAAAATATCTAAAATATACTAAAGTATGTACCTTAATTTGTGACTCATTGCAATGACGTGACTAGAAATGTTTTTCGGGAGAGTAAGTACAGTGACATTTTAGTCTCATAAAAAAAATTCATTATGCACACATACATGTACAAAATACATACATACATAAATACATATATACATAAGTCTTATACATACATTTATAGTTTTGCATGCATAAAAAAATGCATCCTCAAACTGATCAGCAACGAAAAATATATTTGCAACTGTATTGTATCTTAATTTACGCTCCAAATTCTTACTTTGCTTAAATTTGCCTAATTACTAGATCACGAATTTAGACGAAAGTTACTTTATGAATAACCTGGAAAGTAAAAAGTATTGAGATATTAATTAGGACATATACTTTTTCAAAATTACATATTTTGTTTGAAATCAAAACTTGAAAACTGACATAATCAGTAATTTAAAAACTGCCGTTTTAGAGTAGCAAATTAATACTTTTACCCTTTAAGGCCAGCTTGTTCAAACTTTCATTTGCATTTTTGGTCATGCCTGTATACACAAAAAGTAATGATAAATTTATCAACCTCTTGCGATCAATTCTAAAGCTAAGAAATGTTTTTATTCTTTTCTTGATTAACAATTATCCTTTAATACTTTCACTGAAAACTAGTAATGTACACGAAATTTAATAAATTTAAATATAGTTCCAAAAATAGTCCTTTTAAATGAAACACATCTAAATTATTTAATCTTGGTCTTATGAAAATTTGGATAATGTGTCAATTCATATTTTCTTAGACCATAAGAGTTGAAAATTCGCTAAGACTTCTTAAATATACAGATATCATGAGGGAAAATTATACTGATTTATTGGATAAAATTGTCTTTAAATAAAATATATCCAAAACTTTTCCCATGATAGGGTTTCACATTTTACACTATTCCCTGTTGTGTAACTTTAATACTTTTTATTTTATTTAATTTTGAAGAAAATCAGATGGTTTTCAATTCTTGCTTCGTGAACTATTGCTTTGAAAATTTGAACTTTCAGAGGGAGAGAATTGATATCACTGTATGTTCACTTATTTGATAAAATAAGTATCATATGATTAAAGTACTTTTATCAAAAAAATTTTCAAAGGAACTATATTTATGCATGAATTGCTCAGAAACCAATAAAGGTAAGTTTAGTAGAAAATGAGAAAAGTATGTTTTCTGATGTTTAAGGGAACACATAACCTTTAAACCTTCAAAAACTCATTTTTTTTTTATTTTTATATTTTTAAAATCTCTGAATATTTCTGAATCGTTTAAAATAAATGCCATTGATATATCAGAGCCTGTAACTTGTAAAACTATAAAATCTTTGCTTTTAATATGAAAACTTTTAAGGTAACTATTCAACTCGCGCACTCTAAATAAAAGACTATTACACTATTGCATTTCAAGATTTAACAGTAAATACCTTTTATATCTAAAATATAACCTTACCAACTTTTATAATTGTCGTTTATTTCATTTAGGTTTATAGTATTTGAAATGGAATTTTTAAATATTACTTTAGATTTTTTGAAAATTTAAATCCCCTTGTGTAATATTTCTGATATTTAAAAAAAATAGATGGAGAATTATACTGAATTAAATTTTTTATTTCTTTTGGATATTATCCTAATGCTCTACTTAATAATTATTGTTTACAAAAAAAGCAAAGATTATTAATTAGACTCACTTTGTGTAAATATGCGCACAATGTGTCAAAAAAACTTTTAAACTTTTTAAACAAGCTCTCACTTTTTACTTTATATAAAAGTTTTCTCATTTTTTAGGAACAAAGTAAATTTAACAAAAATTAATAGAGAAAAAAAGAAAACAAATTCTGAAAATCCCATGCATTTGCCATAATAATTAAAAAAGATATTATAATGCGAACAAAATAAATAATTCTTTCATTTAAAGGTGTTTAAAAGTTATGTATACCCTTAAGTTTAAAAATTCTTTGTTTATTAAAAATCTTAATTAACAAACAGTATAAATGTTTGTCTAAGCAACGCTGTGTTTAACAATCAAAGAGAATGTCACTTATTTAAATTCACAAAATTCTGAAAGCATCAAAAACTGGACTTATCGTATTGGCTTCTGAGCAACTCATATCTGACTATCCATCTATCTAGCTATCTGAGTGCTTCTCAAACTTCAATAATTACGTTTCAATAATTACTTTTCACTCATAATTTCAATCACCTCCTCACTTCCATTCAATAACTAAAACTGGAATTGTGAAACTGGATTTTTTGAGATGATTACTTTGAAGACAAAAATATAGATCTCAACTAAATACAGAAAAAAAGAACTTATACTGTTAATTTCTAATATTAAAATATCCCTTTGAAAGTCCTTGATTTGCAAGACAAGCCCATGGGAGTCACTGGTAATTATTAAAATTATTCTTGATTTCTTCTTCTTCCTCTTCAGTGGCATGATAGCCCAGGATGGGCCCTGGCCTTCTCAATAAGCTTTTTCCAAGACATCCTTCTGGAGGCCGAATTCTTCCAGTTTTTTACTTTAAGTACCTGAAGGTCTCTTTCCAGGCAGTCTGTCCATCTCAAGTTGGGTCTTCCTCGACTTCGCTTTCCTGTAGATTTTGCATCGAAGACCCTTTTTGTTGTTCGGTCATTGTCCATTCTAATTAGATGGCCTGCCCACTTTATTCTTTCTTATTTTTGTTTAAATTTATTGCGTCAGGTTCATTATATAAATTATATAGTTCTAAACTTGATCTCTTGAGCCATATATTATTTTTTTGTATTCCTCCAAATTTCCTTCTAATGATTTTTCTTTCAAAGATCGCCAGTATCTTTTCATCAGACAAAGTTGTTGCCCAGGTTTCACATGCATAAGTTAAAACTGATCTTATTAGACATTTGTAAAGTAAAAGTTTTGTTCTTGATTTAGTATTAACAAAATTAATCATAAAATTCATTGTGCAATTCTAATACATTCGTAAGTGTATTATATGAGTATAAATATTATTTTATTTTTTATTATGTCATAATGTATTTTGTTTTTCTTACTTTCAGTAAATTAATATTTTTAAAATCTTTTAACTTCGACTTTTCGATGTGCTCGCTCCCTTACACGTAGGGTTATCATGACCCCCCCCCCAACATAGTGTGAAAATTGCATATCTTTTATCCATCACCATATATACTTTTTCTTAAAAGTACTGTAAAGAATCTGTCAATAAATCACAGTAGATTGTTTACATGCATGAATTATTTTCCAAACTAATTACGAAATTCATTTCCTTCCCCGAAACCTGCTCTGGAATAACAAGAAGCTGTTGATGAATGCCTTCTCTTTTATTTTAATTTCTGCCAACCTTGGCAGTGACCGCTTTTTGTGAAATAATTATTTCAGGTATGGCTATTCTAATCAGTTCTCGTCGCCCCTTGGGCCGGTTTAAAACCTATTGTTGGACTGCCAACCACACCCTTGTAGGAAAGAAACTGAAGTTAATCGCCGATACTGATATTAATGAGAATCATATCTGTGATCAGATTTTAAAAGTAGGATTTGCCGCGATGAGCCTAGTAATGCATTCATCGCTCTTCCGATTTCTAAATAATTTTTTGTTGTTTAAATTTTGTTATCTTGTAACATTGGTAAGAGAAGTAAAGAGTTTTGCAACTGGGGCACCTTTCAGGATAGAATTGATATTGTTTTTAGAGATTAAACGATAGTATCTTGCATAGTTCAGTGACTTCAACGGTTTGTTTTAATATTGTTTAATTTAAGGGATATATCACCTTCTAGCAACTTCAAATGGAAGATTTTTTGTATTTTTTTAGCCTTATCATATCGTTTTCTAATTATTATCGTAACACATGGGATTTTCAGCATTTGTTATCTACATTCATTTAATTCGTTTTGAAAAATTTACTTTGCTTCTAAGAAATAAGAACCTTTTATAATAAAGGGAAATTGAGAGCTTATTTCAAAAATTTCAAAATTTTTTTTACACTCTGTGTGCAGACATACAGCAACACAAAGTGAGTTGTTGCTTTTTAAAAAACAATAATCTTTATATACATATATAATTCTTCTGTCCGTGTGTTTGTCATAGAAATCCTCCTAAACAGCTGAACTGATTTCATTGAAATTTTGTGTATGAAATTAAGTTGATTCGAGAATGGTATAGATTCACAATTTGATCCGATAGAATTTTTTTTTTATATTAAGAATCCAGAATTGCGCGCTTATTGAGAATATTATAATGCCGCATGAAACCTTTCACTGCCAACGTATCTGTGGCGCAGTGGTCGGAGCATCGTGCTTCAGTACGATAAGTTTCCAGATCGAATCCCCTTCCAGGCGATGAGGGAATTCAATTTAAACTGATTACGTTTGTGATGACTGTACACGTAGTGGCCTCGAGTACTTTTAAAATAATTTTTTCCTTACTTTTCCATTAAGACAGACCAATTTTTAATTTATTTAAAAACATTTCGCAATTTTTAGATTTACAGCATAATAAAGGACAATGTCTCTCGAGTCATCTAGTTATTATATATAATTCTTCACCTATTTGAATTTTAAAAAATTATCAGAAATATTACACCAGAGGATTGAATTTTCAATAAAGCTAAAATAATGTTTAAAAATTCCATTTGAAATATTAAAAAAAATTAAATGAAATAAACAACAGTGAAAAAAGTAAGTTAGTGTTTGTTTGTAGGTTTATTATATGCATTTACTGAGAAATTTTTGAAATCAATGTGTGCATTAGTATTGCATTTACAGTACTAATGTATTCATCGCTCTTTAAACGATAGTTCTTACATAGTTCAGTGACTTCAACGGTTTGTTTTAATATTGTTTAATTTAAGGGATATATCCCCTTCTAGCAACTTCAAATGGAAGATTTTTGTATTTTTTTCGCCTTATCATATCGTTTTCTAATTATTATCGCAATACATGGAATTTTCAGCATTTGTTATCTACATTCATGTAATTCTTTTTGAAAAATTTACTTTGCTTCTAAGAAATAAGAACCTTTTTTAATAAAAGGAAATTGAGAGCTTATTTTAAAAATTTCAAAAATTTTTTTACACCCTGTGTGCAGACATACAGCAACACAAAGTGAGTTGTTGCTTTTTAACACTAGATTGCCCAAGGCTGTCATTTTGACTGTTTTTTAATTTCAATTAGAAAAACAATTATGAAATATAATGACACAATTTCTTAGAATTTGGTGACTTTTTCTATAACATTTAAATGGGTTTATGAATAATTGTAGTTACTTCCGCCCTCCTTTATTATATAATATTAAAAATTAATTTTAAACAAATTTCTTTACATATTTGTTATTTTTTCACAATGCAGTCATTTTGACTGTTTTTGGGCAATATAGGTATACAAGAAATCTTGGGCAATCTAGTATTAAAAACAATAATCTTTATATACATATATAATTCTTCTGTTCGTGTGTTTGTCATAGATATACTCCTAAATGGCTGGACTGATTTCGATGAAGTTTTGTGTATGAAATTAAGTTGACTCGAGAATGGTTTAGATTCACAATTTGATTCGATAGAAAATGTTTTTTTTTTTACTAAAAATCCAGAATTGCTAGCTTATTGAGATTATTATAATGCCGCATGAAACCTTTCACTGCTAACGTATCTGTGGCGCAGTGTTCGGCGCATCGTTCTTCAGTACGAGAAGTCTCCAGATCGAATCCCCGTACAGGTGATGCGGGAATTTTAATTTAATCTAATAACATTTGTGATGGATGTACGCGTGGTCGCGTCAATTACTTTTAAAATAATTTTTTCCTTACTTTTCCATTAAGACAGTCCAATTTATAATTTATTTAAAAACATTTTACAATTTTTGGATTTACGGCATTAAAACAGTATAACGTCTGTCGAGTCATCTAGTTATTATATATAATTCTTCACCTATTTGAATTTAAAAAAATTATCAGAAATATTACACCAGAGGATTGAATTTTTTAAAAAAAGAAAAAAAAATGTTTAAAAATTAAATTACAAATACTAAAAATCTAAATGAAATAAACAACAGTGAATTAAAACAGGACAACGTCTGTCGAGTCATATAGTTATTATATATAACTCTTCACCTATTTAAATTTTAAAAAAATATCAGAAATATTACACCAGAGGATTGAATTTTTTAAAAAAAGCTAAAATATCGTTTAAAAATTAAATTACAAATACTAAAAAAACTAAATGAAATAAACAACAGTGAAAAAAAGTAGGTAGTGCTTGTTTGTAGGTTTTTGTGCATTTACTGAGAAAATTTGAAATCAATGTGTGCATCAGTATTGCATTCACAGTACTTGTAAGTTGAAAACAGTTTTAGTACCTGTAAGTTACTAATGTATTCATCGCTCTTTCGATTTCTAAATATATATTTTTGTTTAAATTTTGTAATCTTGTAACACTGGTAAGAGAAGTAAAGAGTTTTGCAACTGGGGCACATTTCAGGATAGAATTGATATTGTTTTTAGAGATTAAACGATAATATCTTGCATAGTTCAGTGACTTCAATGGTTTGTTTTAATATTGTTTAATTTAGGAGGACATATCAACTTTCAAATACTTCAAATAGAAGATTTTTGTATTTTTTTTTCGCCTTATCATATATTTTTCTAATTATTATCTTAATACATGGGATTTTAAGTATTTGTTATCTACATTCATTTAATTTGTTTTGCTAAATTTACTTTGTTTCTGAGAAATAATAATCTTTTTTATAAAGGGAAATTGAGGGCTTATTTCAAAATTTTTCTGACACACTGTGCACAGACATATGACAACACAATGCAAGTTTCATTAATAGCTTTCGCTTTTTTAAAAACAATAATCTTTATATAACATTCTTCTGTCCGTGTGTTTGTAATAGAACTCCTCCTAAATGGCTGGACAGATTTTGATGATATGTTATTAATTTGATTAATTTTCTCTATGTCGAATTATTGTTAGATTGAATAAGAGACAGCTGAATAAGACTAAATCACATATTAACCTATTTATCTATAATTTATATATATATATACACACACATATATATATATATATATGTGTGTGTGTGTGTGTATGCCTATATATATATATATATATATATATATATATACATAACATATATAATATATATATATATATATATATATATATATATATATATATGTGTGTGTGTGTGTGTGTGTGTGTGTGTGTGTGTTTGTAATGAGACTGACTTCTCGATGTTGACCCAGGTGTTACTTGTCTTGTACATAGAACTTCTTACTAGCTGACCCTTCAGTTTGTCCCTACGATGAAGTGGGATCCCGTCCTTCAAAGTTATCTTAACAAAGGTCTTTAGCTGAAACGGTATCATTTTTATGGCCATGACTGCAACCCCCCATCGAGAAGTCAGTCTCATTACACACACACACACAACACACACACACACACACATATATATATATATATATATATATATATATATATATATATATATATATATATATATATGTTAGACTGAATAAGAGACAGCTGAATAAGACTAAATCATATATTAACCTATTTATCTATATATATACATATATATATATACATATATATATATATATATATATGTATATATATATATATATATATATATATATATATATATATATATATATATATATATATATAATTCTTTTGTCTGTGTCTTTGTAATAGAACTCCTCCTAAACGGCTGGACTGATTTTGATGAAATTTTGCGTATGTAATTAAGTTGATTCGATAATGGTTTAGATTCATAATTTGATCCAATAATAAATAATTTTTACTATAAATCCAGAATTGCGTGCTTATAGAGATTACTATAGTGCAGCTTGAAACCCTTCACTTCCAGCTTATCTGTGGCGCACTGGTCAGCGCAACGGGCATCTGTACGAGAAATCCTCAAATCGAATCCATGTATAAAGGATGTGGGAATTTTAATTTAATCTAATTATGTTTTTGATGACTGTACTTGTGGTGGCGTTAAGTAAACATGAACTTTTTAAATAATTTTCCTTACTTTTGAAATTATGACAGGACATATGCGTACAAAATGTAACGTTAAGTGCTCGATGCTTTAAATTATTTAAAGTAGTATAGTGCAGGCTTATCCAATCCATAAATATTGTGAACTGGTTTGAAAATAGGTTTCTCTTTTGCTGTCCGCAATTTGTGCTTGTATAGATATATGTACATATGCAGAACCAAGGGGGAGGGATGGCAGGCTAAACCATCTCTCCTTCCATAAGCTTATAAACTAAATGTTTATTGTACAAAAGCTGAAAACTCTTTCAGGAAAGCAATAGATCATAAACGTATTCTTAGCTTTCTTGAATAGTAATTGAAATAGTGGAGTGACATAAATGATGCAATCAATGTATTGACAAAGAAAAAAAATATATTACATTTTAATTTATATACATATACATAAATATGTGTGTATATATTTCAAATAAATTTAATTTTTTAAGTACTTCTTAATTTTCGTACTCTATTATGTATTTAAACCAAATACGCGCAACGTAAAAATGATTAAACAGCAATGAATTAAAATGGAGTTTTGACTTCAAGGACATTTTCTATTTTTTGTTGTTGAGGTGAAAATTTAAAATAATATATCACATTTTTAATTATTAATATATCTAAATTAGCAATAGACTGATTGTAACAATACATATATGTTCGTAACTGTACACAAATAGTTATGATAATCAAATTCAGTATAATAATCGAACAATATATACTATAATCAGAGCAATATTTGTTCCCATCATAAATTTCGTGAAATCCGCTAAACTTTTTCTGCTCAGGTCACGGTTTGGTTTTACTGGTATTGTAGATCAATATATTTCACATATTGATTAATAATCGTGATATCCAATGCATGATTAAAGCTTTTTTTATCTATGTAAAACCTTTCCACAATGACTTTTACAAACGGGATGAATATACCTTAATATTGAATAAACCTAAAAAAAAAGAAAAAAGAAAAAAAGGAAAGAAATTCTTAACAAACTTTTTCAGAAATTCTTTAATTGAAATAAATAAATACTTTTTGAAATATTTTTAAATATAATCCCAGTTCTCTATAAAATTAGTGCAACCTTCATTATTTTATAGCCTCGTATAAAATTAATTAATCGGCTTTGAAGTCATGAATACAAATTAAAATAAGATGCTCGAGATTAAATATACTTGAGATAAGATAATCGGTGAGAGATCTTAATATGGAGATGATGAATGAATTTTTTTAGGGTAGCATTTATGCATTTTTTGTTTACTTTATGCCTTTGCTAACAGCTGATGGTTTCATTGTTTAGAAGACTGATGTCCTGAATATAAAATAAATTATGTTGTTTAGTATTATCTTTAAAAAAATATCTAGTGGAGTGATGATAATTAGTGTAGGTTGCGAACTTAAATTTTCTTTTTATGTATTTATTTTTGTATGTTTAGTAATGAGGTATTATTTTTTAATGTAATTCTGATCTTGATGTTTAGATTCTAAAAGGAGATATGTAGTTAGGATTTTTTTTAATCGATTAAAGTTGTAATCAATAAAATTTTGAAGCAAGGATGTTAAATTCTTTTTACTCTATTTTGTGTATTTATTAGCAATTAATCTTCAATATTTCAGTCATTTTTGAATTAATAAGTTTGAGGAATTCAGTACATTGTGAAGTAAATGAATTAATTTTAGAAGCATTCATTGCATATTAAAAATAAAAAAAGTTTTTAGTAGGAAGTTGGTATTTTTTATAAAAAAAATTTCTTTAAATTTAGAATTTTAAATGAGAAATTATTTAGTCATATAAAATTAGTGTCAGTAGTCACTGTCCAGTTCATCTAGTTAACTAAGATCTGTTGGGGGAGGGTCAGGGAAACTGGAACCTCCAAAAGAGATTTTTAATATATGCATCATTTAACTCTTCAAAATTATTAAAAGTTGTGCAATTTACTAGTTCCTGTTGTTGAAATATCGTTTTCAACCATGAAAAGAGTAAAAACATTTTTTCGTAACATAATTTGTTACAAGTGGTTGACATATTTAGCATTAATTTCGGTACATGACTATAAATGAGTATGAAGGTGTGAACAAGCTGGCCTTAAATACTAGAGGAATTAAATTACTGCTATAAAACGGTAGTTTATAAATTACTGATTGTGCTAAACTGTTTTCGAATTTTGTTGTCATACTAGATATGCTTGTTTGTAAAATAAAAATAAAAAGGTAGCCATAGTTACTTTCCCAATAATTTTTATTCTTTTAGTTATTTATAAAAGTACTTTAGTTTAAATTCAACTGGTAAATCCAGGAGCGTAAAATCCTGAGCGTAAATAAATATTTTCTCATGTATAATATTAGTAATAAAAATTATGATATTATTAATGGAAATATAACTCCGCTTAATATGATCCCGCTTAATGTTATCAATCGCTTATTGTTATCGAAATCACTTGCTCCCGATTTCTTCTATTCATTTGTATGTTAAAATAATCGCTTTATGTAATCGTTACATCGGTTAATGTTATCAGTTTTCGAACCTCATTTTAACAGGCAAAGAAATATTCACAATGTATTTAGAAGGAACCCATTCTTTTCTTTCCCTTCCCTGTTGTTTGAATTTCCGAGAATTCTCCCTCTTCCACCTAGGGAAATGGGGAATAATCAAAGAAGTTGGGTTTAACAAGTTCCTGGAATTTTTCAGAAATACGCACACCCTGCTGGTGGTCAATGGTTGTCAGATAAGCAGAAGACAACACATTCTTATCGGAACTGAGAAGAAGCGTATTCACATTTTATGCCTTGCACTTTCACCTCCAGTTTACCGATATGGAAGCTAGAAAGCGATATGTTTTAACGTTAAAACAAACGATCGAAATTTTAAATCGTTATGACAGGTTACCAAAAATGAGTCAACGCAATGCTGCAGCGCAGTTAAACATCTCTGTCTCTGAATTGCATTGAAAGTGTCGAAACGGGGAGTACAACACCGCTCCGATAACTTTAAAAAGCATTATGCTTACGAACAATTTATCAATAAGCTCCATAGAAAAAATTGTAGACAGTCAACAGTTGATATTTTAATTATGTATACAATTCTTATGTTTTAAAGGAGGAATAGATGAGTTTTTTCACTTTATATTGAAATTTAGTAAGTGAGAATTAAAGGGGAGGGGTAAATTTATCTAATTTTGCATATCGTTTATTGCTATCAATCGATTATTGTTATCAAACTTAGGGTGTCCCAAACTGATCACATAAAGCGGAGTCCAGTGTAGTATCAAGTTTTTTTTTATATTATTTTATACTTGTCATTTTTATATTCATGCTTTTTCAATTTTCTCTCAGTACAGTTTAAAAAAAGTTAGTTTAAAAATATAATATGAGAATATTTCAAGTGGAAAATATCTGAGAAAAAAAATGCTATTTTTTTTTCTTTGAGACGAGAGTAATGTGACGAGAAAAGGTTTTTTTTAGATGGATAAAAAAAACCTCCCCATGAACACCAAAAACACGATGAAAAAATTATAAATGCAAAGAAAATAAAATTTAAATCTACGCAAAGAAATGACGAACCGTGTACCCTATGGGGAAAATGGTATTACAGAATTCGAAAAAGCAGAAAATTACTAACAAATAAATGTTCACGTGTCTTTAACTTTCTGAAACTTATTGTTCTCGCATGTAATTGAAGCATGTAACATTCTTTTTTTTCTCCGTTCCATGCTAGGAGTTCCTTGCTGTCTTTTTTCACTTTCGCGAGATTTCAGGAAATGACGTTTTTACTGAAGCAAAATTTGTAGTTCGTACTTTTATCCGATTTTCAGAGCGCGTTCAAATTGTACATACTTTTTTATTCTTGTGCTTTATGAACTCATTTAATACAATGTTCAGTTCGATAGGGTAGTTTTAACGCTGATTCGAATAATAACTCGAAATGTCATTTTTCCATCAGCAAGCAGTTGCCATCTGGAATTTACCTCCTCTCCACACAGTTATGTTTGGCTTTTTATTACGAGAGTACAATACGAACTAGGGCTGGACAACCTACTGTACACAGGCCATATCCAACTTGCCTAAAGCTTCTATTGGGCCATGTGCAAAGGAAAATTATATTACACATTTAATTACAATAAGGAAACTGAATATTTATAATTCAGTTGTAATGCTTATGTTCACACTCGGTTTTAATTATATACAAAATGGTGATTTCATCAGCAGCAATTTGAACAAGCCGTGACAACTCAGTGGGCAAAGCCATATAACTCATAACCAGAGAATTGTGAGTTCGAGGCGGCCAAAGATCAACCGTGTTCATTAATAGAGACTGGAAACGGGAAATAGATTCATGTTTGCAACGTTCTACAAATTCCCAAACCTCACCTCTGGAGGCTGCAAGCCAAGAATGGGGATCTTCTGCTTGGTTTCTAATTCTAAATTATGAGGAACCACTTTGTTTGTATTGTCCTGTTTTAGGAAGTAATATTGGCCGACTATATGGAGATCCTATGTTTGTGTTTCAACTAAAAAAAAAAGAAATACTGTAATTTGCATAATTGCTAATGTTATCACAGTATTTTGCAAAAATCATTTTAAGTTCTAGCTTTTGACACCTTAAAACCACTTATTAAGTTCTGACAGATAATTTTCTGAAGAATATCTCAAATTATTTGTATCTCTGAAAACATTCTTAAGTTATTTTAAAGACAAAGTTATTCTGCAAATGGTCTTAACATTTTCTTAAGAATGTCTTCAGATACATTTCATTCACCTCAACAAATTCAAAATATCTCAAAAAATTGAATCTAAAAAAAATCTTCACATTTTTGAAGATTTTCTTAAGAAAATGGTGCTTTCTTAAGAAAATCTTCAGATTATTTCTAGTAGGAAAATATCCAGCATATGTCTGCGGTTTGGTAATAGTGAATGCCAAATTCATTGGAATCAAGTGTCCCAGCATTGGAAATAATAATACAGATCTGATATAGAGCTGGGAATTTGTGGTATTTGTGGGAATGTTTATAGCTATACGAATGTCTACTAAAAATATATTGTTCATTCACAGTTCCATACTCTTGAAGACAAATGAACCTGAAAATGTTTTTATAGTAGTCCAAATTTTAGAATAAGTTATATTGATACGTTAATTTTTTTTTCATGGGGGAGGAGGGTGATTTAAAATAAATTTGCCTTGCGGAAAGAGGGTACTATAGACACAAATATGCCCTTGTTGAATGTTCATTTCAGTAGGATAGTATACTCTCAGACTTAAATGACTCGGAAATGTCCTTCCTACAACGGCGGCCACTTTGCCTACGGTGACTGCTTGCTTTCTGGAATTTGCCCGCGCAAAACAACAGGAAGGTTTACATTTTATTACGAGAGCACCATATAAGCCGGTGAGGATGAACCTTTTCGAAATATAGGTCAAATTTGTTCATTATTATTTCATTCCTAGCTCGTAGGTCACTAAGTCAGTGGCGTCACCTGGAAAGGGAGGGGGCGGCTAAAAATGTACCAATAATTTGGAAACATGAAAAAAAATTTAATTGTAATTTGATCCTTTTTTTTTACTATTACTTTATCAGTTAGATATTTATACTTTAATATTTCTACCAATTTCTATTGCCTGCTTTCTCGTTTATTATAAAAAAATTGATAAAATATCAATTCGTAGGTCATTTAAAAAAATTTCACAGGTCAATTTCTGACAAGCAGATCATAGGTCCCCATCACTGAATTTTAAACGGTTAATATTTTTCCTTCTGGCACATTCAATTATTCCCAACAGGGGGGCCGAACGATGGCCGATTGGTTAGGGTGCTGGCCTTCGGTACCGGAGTTCGTGGGTTCGAATCCCACAGTGACATGGATGTTCGTAGCCATTCGGAATCGGCTTAAAGCTGTAGGTCCCGGTCTCATTAGCCCTCATGTTGCAAAAAGTAGACCATAACACTCCAAACCAAACCAACCAACCCAACAGGGGGAGTAGAATGAAAAAGCATATGTTATGGAATTATTATAACCATAAAAGCCTTTGTTTATTTCTTAAGTTAGAGTAGCATTGGATTAAGAAAATTGGGATTCAAATAAATATACATTTTCGTCATTTCAGCGATTGATGTTTTCTTAGCCGAGAACTTTGTATTTCATTTTATCCAATTTTCGGAGTGTGCTCAAATTGCTCCAGACACTATTCTCAAATGGAACTGTTTTGATCATGATTCAACTGGATATTGTACCAGACAATGGTTCAACTGGAACTGTTTTGACCATGTTTCAACTGGATATTGTACCAGACAATTGTTCAACTGGAACTGTTTTGACCATGTTTCAACTGGATATTGTACCAGACAATGGTTCAACTAGAACAGTTTTGACCATGTTTCCACTAGATATTGTTCCAGACAATGGTTCAACTGGAACTGTTTTGACCATGTTTCAACTGGAGCTTTATGTACTTGTCTGATGCAATATTGAGTTCGACAGGAAACTATAAACGCTGCCATAAATAATGACCTGGAATGTCGTTTCTACAACGGAAGACCTTCTGGAATTCGCCCACTCCACATAACAGGAATGCTGACCTTTTTATTACCATATAGGTGGTCGGTATCACTCCCTGTGAGGTATTTGATTACTTTGAGAAAGAGGAAATGACCTGAAATGTACATGAGTAAAAACAAAAATGATAAAATTCTCTGTCAATTTCCGAAAATCTCATTTGATTAAGAATATGGATTAAAAATACTGTAAATCACATGTAGCAAAATAAAATCAAAGCTGAATGGAGAAACAATTTCTTGTAATGTAATTCGTTACTATTATTTTATTGAAAATATTGATTAATATCATTATTATTAAGGAAGGTTTGTTTTAAATTAAAAAGATTTCTACCTGCATAATACTACACTATAAGTAACAGAAAATTTACACAAATATTCTTGTTTTACAGTGTTTATGGAATTAGTCTCATTACTTTGCTTATGTATTTTGAGCAATTTGCTTATTATAACCCATTTAATAGAACAAAATCACTTTAAAAACAAAAATGATAAAAATCTCTGTCAATTTTCAAAAATCTCATTTGATTAAGAATATGGATTCAAAATACTATAAATCACATGTAGGAAAATAAAATCAAAGCTGAACGGAGAAACAATTTCTTGTAATATAATTCCGTTACTATTATTTTATTGAAAATATTGATTATTATTATCATTATTAGTAAGACAGGTTTGCTTTAAATTAAAAATATTTCTATCTACATAATACTATACTATAAATAAGAGAAAATTTACCAAAATATTTTTGCTTATAGTGTTCATGGAATTAGTCTCATTACATTGCTTGTGCATTTTGAGCAATATGCTTAATATTATAACCCACTTAATGGGACAAAATCCCTTTTAAATCTTCAAAAAATCAAAAGGTTTTCAAACCTTTATATATATAATAATAATTTTTAAAAGAAGGACATTATTTCCAAAAAGAGGACTATTCTCCCTAAAGGTAGACGGTTGGTCACATTAATTTAAAGCGTATCTTTATATATAAAATTCTTCTGTCCGTGAGTTTGTAATAGAACCTCTTCTAAACGACTGGACAGGTTTTGATTAAATATTGTTTATGTAATAAAGTTGATTCAAAAATCGTTTAGATTCACAATTTGATACGATAAAAAATATTTTTTTATTAAAAATCCAGAATTGTGCGCTTATTGAGATTATTATAATGCCGCTTGAAACTCTTCACTTCCGTCGTATCTGTGGCGCAGTGGTTAGCGCAACGGGCCAGGATCGAATCCTCATATGGGGGTGTGGGAATTTTAATTTAATCCAATTACGTTTGTGATGACTGTACGCATGGTGGTGTCAAGTTCTATCAAAAAGGGTCCAATTTATAATTTTTTTAAAAACATTCTATAATTTATGGATTTACAGCATGAAAACAAGACAACGTCTGTCGAGTCGTTTAGTATATATATGTAATATATCAAAATTATTTAACTTTAATATTTCCTTAAAAACCTCCTCTCTCCCATTCTAATTCCTTAAAATCTTTTTCCCAGCCTCTAAATGTCTTAATCAAAGGAGTGTCTTCGACTTAAAATTCTTTCGATACATTTCCCAAAGCTTTCTGTCCTACAGATGTAAATTTTCTGTCTATTCAACACGTTTTCCAGCTGTCGCCGGCAAATGGTTCCGCGTTAATTAGCTGAGTATGTTTCTTGTCCCTTGGGAAAATTCTTTCTGTCTTCGCTCTTGGGTGCACCTCTGTTCGAGCATAGGGATTATTCTGTCTTTCCTTTGTCTGTGGTTGTCTCGTAAAGATGTCCGTTTTACCAGCTCTAAAATAAAGTTTTAATTAGACTTGTACCGGTCTCCTTCAATGTGGCCAGACTGCATAGTTCGTTATTACTGCTAGCTGATAAGCTTTCTCCTTGCCCAGTAGCCCGGCCAAGTAAAAGTAATAGGGGCTATAATGTCCAGTAGTTTTATAATTATTGGATTACACACACACACACACAGATATATATATATATATATATATATATATATATATATATAGAATCTAGTGTCATTCTACTATGAAGAAAGATCTAAAAGAGATATTTCTCAACATATTTTACGCAAGTTAAGTGCATGATATCTAAACATGCATTGAAATTTTGTATATATGTTACTCCTTATTTTTGTATATATGTTAATACTTTCAAAGCTTGGTTTTAGTGAAAAAATAGGAATTATTAATTTGAAACTAACTAAATAAATAAATCGAAAACCTTGAAATAGTTCTTACATTTTTTTTCGTCATTATTATTGTCTGTTTATGAGTAACATGTATATCAAGTTTCAAATTTATATAAATAATACATGTTTAGAACGTAATGTTCATGAGCATAAGTTGCGAAAACCATGTTTTGAGTAATATTTTTGTTAAACCAGTATTAACAGCGGAATACCTCTAGATTTGATATAGTATTTTAATTATAAAAGTTTGAGTTTTGAAAGTTTTTTATGTGGCTAAGGTATAACATAAAGAATAAAGTATCAGATAAGCTATCAGATAAATTAATTTTTTATAAAATCTCTATTTTTTGAAGATTGAAATGTTATGCTTTCCCTTACACAAAACGAAAAAGCTACAAATACAGAGGGTTCCGTGTGACATTTGGTGAACATTCAAAAGTACATAAGGTTCATCTTCTATTACAAATTTTCAAAGTTCCTGTCCCGGTCTCATTAGCCCTCGTGTTGCAAAAAGTAGACCTTAGCACTCCAAGCCAAACCAAACCAATCTGTCCCGACAACTGACAGAGTGAAAGATGTGGGTAGTGTAAGAAACGTTTAGACTCAAAAATATAGTAAATCATGAATGCTAATACAAGGTAACAAATATACTTATTGAATAGGGACCAGTAAATATCCCTTGATAGTATTCATTGCATTCTTTTCTGTTGTCCTCTTATAAAAAGATTTTCTGTTGAATAGAATAGGAAGAAAACCTACAAATTAACCTTGTTTTCAGCATTGTCTTAAGATTATTGTGTGCCAGACATATCGGAAATTTCAACTCCGTGTTAACCTATTGGGAAAATCGGGTGATTTACATTTTAAGATTTGTTTTAAAACATTTTACCACAGAATTAATATTTTAATTTAATTCCATATTTTATTATTATTATTTATTTATTTATTTATTTTATTCTTATATTATATATTAAAAATATTATAATGTTAAATAATATTACTATTAAATAACATTTATTATATTTTATTTTTTTATTTTATTTTTATATTATGTATAAAAATTATTATTATATAATATTAAATAATATTACTGGTAAACAATATTTAGTATATTTTATTTTTTTATTTTATTTTTATATTATATTATATTTATTTATTTTATATATTTTATTTTATTATTATTTATTTTTCATTTTTTTTCATACTTTATTTTTATTTATTAATTTTTAATAAAATTCTCCAAAGTATGATTAATTTAAAAAAAAAGAATGGGTAAAAATGTTTAATTTTAAATTATTTAGGAGAATTCTTGTGATAGTGTTCTTTTAATGGAAATAATGTCATTTTATAGACGTATTTAAACAAAGGGTCACGCATAAAGCTGGAAAATTTTTCACTCTATCCCGTTGTACAATTTATTTTAAAAATCTTCAAATACGAACCACTCATAAGTTAAACAATTTTCCCGTAGGTTAACAAGTAAAAAACATTATAGGAGGTTTTAACCAACTTGAAAAATTGATCTTTGGTAGTTTGGGCTTCCCAAACCATCGTATCAACAAATTGTTCAGAATCGGTTATTTACAGGTCGTAGAATTCTAAAGTAAAGCTGTCAACTTTTCAATTTCCAGTCGTCGTAAAGTGTTCTAAAATAGTATCTCCAAACGCGAACTTACGAGGCGCAACCACTCGCAAACAACACGTGTAGCCGAGTCGATGACTATTAAAACGTTCTCGAAATTCTTCCTCCTCTGGCGGTTTTTTTCCTGGTAAATTTAAAATGAGTCGCAATTGGAATCTAGACATGCTCGGCGCTATCGGATTCTAGTTCTTTTATTTACTGCATCAAGGAAAAACCGGGGTCGAGGGTTTTAGTCTGCCCTAAACAACCGGTGACCCAGAAAAAAAAGATGAGTCCGAGGTTAACTCGAGGCTGATGGAGCCCCAGGGCGTCAAAATGCTTCGCAGGAAGAAGGGCGTACTTGGTTGGCAGCTGTGGACCTATTCTGAAAGGCAAGAAAAGAAGTGCATGCGATGTTGCCATGTAAAGTATTTTGAGTGGGCGACCTGACCAGAGATGCTTAACAAAGGGAACGATCGTTTTATCAATGAGAAGACTGTGGGAAAGACGTGTATCATAATGGGATTCGGATGAAAACGTCTCTTAAAAGATCGACTTTTACATGAAAAAAGCTTGATAATTGTGCTTTAGTGTTATCACAAAAAAAAAACGCAATTTAAGTTAGTTTCTATTCTGTTTTTTTCAATTATTTATAACATTTTGTATTTTCTGTTTTGCTGATAATTTTGGTGTTTACTTTGCCCGTGTAATATATTTTACTCTCGCTTACATTTACGTGCTCTAGAAAGTGATTTATTCCAAGCGCATGATTTTTGTTTCTATTTAAATCTTCTTTTGTTTGTATATGAGGACACGTTCCTTGAACTGTGAAAATAGGATTATTCTGTCTAATCGTATAATCTTTACTTACATGTATAAGTAACATACGTTGCCCATACGTATACAAAAATAATTTTCATAGAAAATCAGAATAAAATCATTCGATTTTATCCTTGTATGCTTAAATTACACAATAAATTGCTTATTCGTTCATGAGGACATGTTTTAAGAATTAACAGTTTAGTTTAATTTCACACTCAATGGTTTGCGTAATGTATGCTCCCCATTTGTGTGCAAGAAGACTTAGTTATATTTTTTAAAGACGAAATAGAGCAATTTCGCACAACGTCATGAAGTACTATAATGCCCTTCCCATTCCTTTTCATGTTTACTATAGCCAATAGGCGGACAATAAACTGTCATTCCGTTTGAAACTAAACCCAGAATTGTCATAAGTTGAGATGTGCCCTGCTGCGTAAAATCGCCTTATATCTCACTTGTAGGGCCTGATTTACGGCGGGGCTTTTGGGGCACTAGCCCAGGTCTAGGAGGGCCCCAAATTTTAAAAAATACACATTAATTTTTTGGTACATTTCAAAATGTGTATATTATTCAAAAGATTGAAATACTAACCATATCAGTGGCACCAATTTACAAATTCATCTCTTTTGAGAGGAAAAAATTCTTAACTACTTTTTTCCCTCTTGAAATGGTTAACAAATCAGAAAAAATATATCTATCCAAAAGCATCTGATATCTATTTTTTAAAATTGTAATTTAAGAATAAAAGTATTTAATTTTTGGAGTAAAACAAAAATCTCACATGATAGTTTACTGAAGATGTTAATTTTTATTAACTCAAATCAGTACTTTTTCCTTTCAAAAATGTTGCAGGTATCCTGAGTTTGATTCAAGAATATCACAGTTTTATCGTTAAAGTCAGATACTGTACTTAGATTGCACAGACATCTGTAACATGTTTGAAGTTAGTTTAGTGGAATTCTAAAATTTAAAAAAATTATTTCATTTCATTAGATACACAAAATGTTTAGGTTATGTATACCTGTCAGTAGTATTTAAACTGATTTAGCAGTTTATAAAATAAAATCACTCTCGAGTTCGAGAAAGGTAAGATGGGTGGGGCCCCCATATGAAGCTTTGGCTTGGGACCCCCAGGGGTATAAATCGGGCCCTGCTCACTAGGGGGCTACCATATTGCGGCAGAGATATGTCACGGGCAATTTCCATGTCATAATGACTTCAGAAATCATCAGGAATGGGAATTTGGTACCCTAAAATCTTATGGCCCGATTATGACGTGGAAATTGCCTGTGACATATCTCGATCGCAATATGGTAGCACCCTTAATTTTGTATCTCTAGTCTCTACATGGATATAAGAATTTAAAACTGAGAACGTGATTTATAAATCCACCCATTAATGCCCGAATAATTTCTTCTGACTACATATTGCTAAGTATCTTAAAACTAAGTTATTAGGCCTCCTTAGAGTAAAACAAATAGGAAATTTAAATAAATTTAAATATGACATCGTGTTCTTAAGATTAACCAGCTTAAGCAGAATTAAATGCCATAGGATGCTATTTATTAAAAGCGGTAAATTTCGTGATAACAGATTTACTTGATATAATGTGTACACACAGTACTATAAAGTTAACTTTTGTAATAAATAAAGATATTTATAATGATTTTAGTTGATGCATCTTGAGAAAAAGTAAATTTTTCCACTGACCTCGAAAGATCACAAAATGTCGATCTGCATGACAAAGTTATAATAATATAAGACGCTTGAAATATATATAGAGGATAAGGTTTTTAAGAAATATATTTCATGGATTACCATCTACCTTTGCTCGAAATAAAAAGTCATTCAGAGAAAATTTAAAAGATCTACAAAGTATTTTTAGCTATCCCTAAAAAGGGAAGTTAGCCCTTAATATGTTAAGAGATTCTTTCCTTTAATTTTTAATTCTCCAATGAGAAACAAACTTCTCATTTCGACAATATAGAAATGTTTCTAGTTTGAGAAACATGTATCTCAACGATATTCGTTACATATACTATATGATAGATATTACTAATAGATATTCGAATATTCGATAGTAAATTGATCCAGGCATGGTCAAAATGATATATCCGTTGAAATACGAAAACCGAACATTTCTGCCATCACAAATCTGCTTTTATTTTGTACAAGGATGTAAAATCTATGAAATTCGTTTATAAAAATTGGCCATAAATTAACTATAATACCTTTTAATTATAATTATAATAGTAATTTTCATTGCTTGGTCATTTAATATGCTTTTTGTACACATTAAAGTGTAATACAACTTTAAACAAGAATATTATGAGCAGATTTTAACAGTTACCGGATTGTTATGTTTTACAAAATAGGCTTAGAATAAATATATTTTATTAAAAGTTAAAGAATAATTTTCCTTAAATAAGTATAATTAAATATGCAGTAAAAGAATTGGGAAACTAAAATAAAAGTAAGTTACTTTTTAAAATTCAAATTTTTAATATCTGCTTGTGAACATCATTGCTGTTTTAATTCTACAATTTACATACAATATATTACTTGGAACATGTTTTGTAATAATTTAAGGTGTACTATCAGTTTGACCCAGATATAAAATATATCATTTATTTTTATGTTTTATTTATAAATTTAAAAAATCATTTTAAATTTTTTAAAAAATAAATACTTTTTATTCTTAAAAGAAATTCTATTTGTAAGTATTTAAGAAGCTATAAAATATTTTCTTTCATCTGAAATATCAAAATTCTGGTTCAAATAGACATTTCTGAATTGCTTTATAAACTGAAAACACTTTATAAAAATAAATGGAATAAATCAAGTGTGAACAAGCCTGTAGAATTATCTCTTGTTATCTCTTGGGTAAAATAACTTCAAAGATGAGATGGTAACACATGAACATTGCTTAAACATTAGTTATAAAAAATTAAATCTACTTTCGAAAAAAAGAAGAATACTGAAAAGATCACAGAACTGTTTAAAAAATTCAAAAAGGCAAATCTTAGTTTATAATTTTTGTTAAATTGATATAACTCCACTTCGATATATATCGTTTGTTCGATGAGAGAATACCTTTTCAGTTTGACTTTTGCTTCCCAAGACGTCAACTTTCTGTTTTGCAAAAGAAACTTTGACCTGATATCTTTTAGAACTTTGAGGAAATAGCCTAATTTTTTAGAAATTATTTTCTTAAAATATTGCAGTGTGTGAAATATTTTCGGTTATTGCCAGCTTTTACGCTTATGAATCATATTCAATATGAGGACATACTTCGTAAACTGAGGAAACTAGATTAATCGATTTAACATTACCCCAGATTTTCATGCTTGTGAAACCCAAAACATTGATTTACATTTGAATGTGTTTTTCAAGAACAAAGAAAACAGTATCATAACTTTGAATTCTATCCTCTAAGCATGAAAATATCTTTGAAATTATTTGCTATTTATATGTGATGACGTAGTGGGAAAAGTCAGATCACTTCACTTAGTTTTATCGGCTGTGACTGTATGTATGTTATCAGTTTATTTCAATCATACATCCCTCCGAAACTAAAAGAAAGTAAATATCCTTTCCTGTTTATTCTCACTGCTTTGCATGACTGCAGCCGACATCTTTACAGCATATGAAATATATTCAAATGAAGAACGTAATTAATTCATAAATTGAAAATGTTTGACCTTCTTTTTAACGCTAGAACACTCGTTGGTGCCATTTAGACTCCAAACCATACATATTGCTTTATAAATTCCATTAATATATATATATATATATATATATATATATATATATATATATATATATATATATATTATATATATATATATATATATGTATATATATATATATATATATATATATATATATATATATATATATATATATATATATATATATATATATACACTGAAAAGACAGTACACTATGACCACCCTGTTAATAAAATATGACACCACATTTAGTCCTAAAAAACTCCTGGCATCCGTCTTGGCATTGACACCACAGGGTGCTGATAGGTAGTCTGACGTAACTGGTACCAAGCGCTCAACAAATGGTACTGAAGTTCCCTCACATTACGAGGGGGTAGCGTGGCAGAACGAAATTGGTTTTCCAGGTGGAACCATAAAATGCTCTGTTGGATGAATGTCCAGTAAATTTGGAGGCCACGACATGACTTAAAAGTCATTGGAATGTTCCTCGAAACACTTCCTGACATTTCGACCCTGATGACGTAGTGCATTATCCTGTTGTATCATTCCCCGTCGAAAAATACTGTTGGCATGAATGGGTGAACCTGGTCTGCAACGACGTTCACCTAGCACGCAGACCTCAGGGATTGTACTATGGGAATCATGGGTCCTAGTACGCTCCATGAAGACATGGTCTGCATCATAATAACCCCACTACCGGGTTATTAGGGGAGGACACCATATTTCCAACTGTGCATCCGGAAGCCAGGGTTTCCTTTGAAAATCGGCGTATTCGTACACGCCCGAGAATGTGATAACCAGAAAACGTGATACGTCGGACCATCCAACTTTCTTCCATTCTTCTAATGTCGAATTCCGATGGTTTTTGGTTCATTGGAGACGCAGCTGGCGATGACGTGCCAGTGGAGGGACATGATTCGGACACACGGCGAACAATGTTTAGCAATCTCCGCTTTCTTCTGGAATCAATGCACCGTGGACGACATACGACTTGTTGACTCACTATCCATACACTACTTTCGATATATGCTCACCACAACTGCACGTGAACAACCCACTAAACGCTCCATTTCTAATACTGACGTTCCCATACATCGAGCCAATACGATTTAACATTTATAAAAGTCCGGTAAATCAGTTATTTTTCCGATTATGTTGATAATCGGGCTGTGTTTGGAAAGACTATGCATAGAGGCTTTGTATACTCCAACATCAGCCGCTCATCCGCAGTGATTTTGTTCCAAGGGGAGCCCATTGTTATAAATGGAGGGTAGTCATGATGTAATGGCTCTTCGGTTTATATATATATATATATATATATATATATATATACATATATATATATATATATATATATATATATATATATATATATATATATATATATATATATATATATATATATATATATATATATATATATACATATATATATATATGTTATATATATGTATGTATGCATATATATATATATATATATATATATATATATATATATATATCACGCCTATGTTTATAGCCATGTAATTTCCAGAAAACAATTTTGTCTCTATTTGGCTTGTCTGGACTAGGATAGAGAATCTGAAAGAGAATCGAAAATTTTCATTTTGCTTTACAATAAACTCGACTTGAACAATCGTACGCAAAGTCTGCTAAAATCACATTTTATCCATTAATTTTGAATTCCGAACTGCTTGTCCACCACCTACGTCTATAAACCACCAGATCTGCAACCCGTCTGATATTGACTTTATCGTCATTAGAGCGACATTACACCGACTCCCTTGAGAATTATTATTTTCGGTGCTAAGAATGCCTGTTATTCACTGAAAAGTCCTAATTCCAAAAATCTAAATGAGTTATTAAGACCTCATGTCAATCACATATATATATATATACATATATATATATACATATATATATACATATATATACATATATTTATATATATATATATATATATATATATATATATATATATATATATATATATATATATATATATATATATATATATATATATATATATATATATATACATGCAGGTGTTTCAAAAATGACCGGTATAGTTGAAAAATCAATAAAAACTAAACGGACAGTAACAGAAATTCACAGTTTATTGCAATATGCTTGGGACAATAGTAAATTTTCAGACAGACAAACTTTAAAATTAGTTAAAGTATTCCACAACAGATGGCTCTGTAGTCTGGAAAAATCTAAATTCCGATATTTGTGGACCAGGTGTACCGCCACTATCCAGAAACAATTGAATATCTGGAACAGTACATCTGTTCTGCATGTAAAGCCATCCCGCCTGAGACGTTTACACGGGTTTCTGATAATTTCGTTCTGAGAATACGCCATATTATTGCAGGGCATGGTGGATATCTGAAAAATATCGTAGTTTAGATTTTTCCAGACTGCAGCGTCAACCGTCGTAGAACATTGTAACTAATTTTGAAAGTTTGTCTGCATAAAAATTTAATATTGTCCCAAGCATATTGTAATAAACTGTGTATTTCTATCACTGTCCGTTTAGTTTTTATTGATTTTTCAAGTATACCGATCGTTTCTGAAACACTCTGTATATACATATATATATATATATATATATATATATGTGTGTGTGTGTGTGTGTGTGTGTGTGTGTGTATTTGCGTGTGCTTGTATATATTCATGCGTGTGTGCTTAAGCAAGTGTTTTTCAAATAATAGCAATAATAATTGAATCGTTGTTAGGATTTTCAGATGAGAGGTATCGTGTTAAGTTCTTTCGTAATGGAACTCAGTTGTGGGAGTTCAAAATATTTTATGTAAATGCAAATATATTTCTAAATGGGATCTTAATTATACTTACTTCAAAAAGGAGAAAAGGACGATAGTAAATGATCCGTTAGTTTGAAAACAAAGTAATCTGTCATTGTACCTTTTTAAGGAAATTTTTAAAAAACTTCCTCGAAAAAAGTTGTTGAAATAGCTAGTCTCTGTTTGGTATGCATAATATATTTTTTTTCTCTCAATTTCCCTTTTATGTTTGTTTACCTAAATTTTCAGTTCTGACCTGTAGCGAACAGTTATTTCTCATCTCAATGACCATCGCTCTCCCACAGGTGGTTATTAAACCCTCTCGAACCGGGCACGGCAAAAAGGAATTTCCTTCCTTTTAGGTCGACCATGATTTACGATTGGTTGCCCGAAGGCGTGTCCGACTGACTTTTGATCAAACCTACACTCTCCGAGGAATAAGGAAGTTCTGCAAGTGGATCCACATGGATGTTATTTTTCTCTTTTTATTTATCGAACACCCCGAGCTCTTCTTGGGATTTATCTTTATTGTTTTTAATTTAGTCCCACGCTCAACTTTCGACTACTCTCCTGAAAGCAAAAGTGCTTTATCTTCTGAGTAAAAAAAGGGTGTGAGTCGGTTTCTACGCTCTTGAGGAAAGCAAATTGTTTTACAATTACGGAACAGTGCAGAGCTTTCGTCCTGAAAAATAATGGGTAGTTTGTAGAAGAATGGGTGAGGCCTATTTTATAAAAGGCAATAAACCTGGTTCAAGTTATTTATCTGGAGGCACATCAGACACTTAAGGGATGCAAATTGTGCATTAAACCTCACTTTCACGAGTGCATGGGTAACACCTTTTTCAAGTTATCCTGATTTCTTATTTTGAAACAAGCAATTATGGCTTGTAAAGCTATTTATGCATGAATATGCATGAAATAAAAGTAAATGGAGTTAAAAATACCATGTATAAGTGAAACTATATCATTCAGGTATTATTTGTCCGTGATAGAAGTGCTTTGGTTCGTGCATCAAGCATTTTAGTAGAAGGAAACTGTACTCTTTTTAATACTTTTTTTTGTTTTATGAAAATAGATATTTAACACAGAGCAGTAAAAGTTATTTATAATCATACGTATGGGTGCTATTGCCGCTGTAATATACAAAAAGGTTGTATTACTTGTGTTTATAAACTATTTTTTTTATTTGAAAAGAAATTAAATATATTTTAAATTTTAATTATTTTTCTGATTAATTCTAATTGTTTTATATATTATCATTGTTGTTTATACTGTCACTTGGACCATAGAAGATTGTACGGCTGCGACTATCCAATTAAAGGAGAAAGTTTGAATTGTTTTGATAGTTGGTTGCTTTGAAACGATACGATCTACTGCTTTCCTACACACAAAGCTAATGAGATTAGAACATACTACTTAAAGCCAATTCTCCGGTAGCGAAGATCCCATTCAGCCATCGTTCAGCTTTCGTCAGTTTGAAGAGCAACCCTAGGATAAAAAAACTAATTGTATCTGAAAGTGCGTCCTCATAATTTGATAGCAGGGATTGGATAAGACCCCCCAGGCATGACCTGTCACTTCCAGAGTTATCGTTTAAACTTGGAGGACGTGAACCTTTTTTGCGTATCATCAGCTAGTGAACACGATGATCTTTGGCGTGCTTGGTACTCGAACTCCCAAAACTCTCACCGGCTATGAGTTGATTTCTTTGCCCAAATTTTAAAAAAATTGAAGTAAAATTTATTGTTTTTAAGATTTTACCTCAGTATGATTTCTTTTCAAATCCATGATTCCTTCCCAAATCTTTTAGATCATTAATAAATGAAAGTAAAAATTATTGTTTTAAATGTTTTATGTGAGCATTTTTCTTTTCAAATCCTTTAGATAATAAATAAATGGAAGTAAAAATTATTGATTTAAAAATTCTACCTGACCATGATTCCTTCCCAAATCCTATAGATCATAAATAAATGGAAGTAAAAATTAATGAAGATTTTATCTGATCATGATTCCTGTGCAAATCCTTTAGATCATAAATAGATGAAAGTAAAAATTATTGTTTTAAAGATTTTACCTGACCATGATTCCTTCCCAAATCCTATAGATCATAAATAAATGGAAGTAAAAATTAATGAAGATTTTATCTGATCATGATTCCTGTGCAAATCCTTTAGATCATAAATAGATGGAAGTAAAAATTATTGTTTTAAAGATTTTATGTGGGCATTTTTCCTTCTCAAATTCTTTAGATCATAAATAAAAGTAAAAATTATTGTTTTAAAAATTTTACCTGAGCTTAATTTCTTTTCAAACCCTTTAGATCTTAAATAAGGAAGTAAATGTAATTTATTTAAAGATTTTATATTTGCATGATTTCAATCTGGTCTCCGTGGAACGCTACGATTCCCCAGAACTATAACAGGGGAACTTTAACCGCTAGTGATCACTATTTGCTTAGTCAAAGCGCTAAAATTTTAGTAAAACTTTAATTTTTATAAAGGATTGAATACTTCAAGGCAGTTTGCTTGTAAAAATAAATGTAAATAAGTTTTTATGAATGAAATAAAATCTTAATTTTCGCCAAAATCACGTCTTTCAAATACATTAATCGAAACGTCACATATTAATCTCCGTTTATTTTTGACCCACCTTGCCTGTATCCGAAAATACCTACGCATTTGGATTACTTAGGTAGCCGACCCCTTGGGTTGAGGTGAAACATCTAATGTTACCCCCCCCCCCCCCCTGTGAAACATCTAATGTGATTTGTTTAAACTTATGTAACCGAAGATTATTTCTCCTTGTACTCTGCTACAAAACAAACCTTACAACAACAGACTGGATGCTGTAGATGACAGTAGGTTGCAGATTTCAACAATTATTCCAGGCGTTAAAATATTTTACAGTAAAATACAATCACAACCCATTATTAAAAGAAATTTCTTTTTGGTAATTTTTTTTGTTTGTAATTTAAAATATTGTTAGTTTTGGTTTGATTTGGAGTGCTACGTCCTATTGTTTTGCAACACGAATGTTAATGAGACCAGGACCTAATGCTTGAATCCGATTCTGAACGGCTACCAACATGCCAGCAACAGGATTCCGAAGAGCAGCGTCCAACCATTCGAAAATCGTTCGGTTTGTTGATCTTAGTTATTAGTGATAGAATATATTTTAGAAGACAAAAAAAAAAAAAAAAAAAACCCATTAGCTACCTTACCATTTGGTATCGTAAGATAAAATAAAGATGCAATAACAATTGGGCAAGAGTAGGATAAAACTGTGATATCCATTTATTTCTGCTATTTAGGAAGAGGTACCTATAAGAAAACAATAATCTCAAAATGTTCCCTAAACTGTAAAGGTTGAATGCCCCTGCTTTATATGAAGATAATTTACTTAGTGTATAGCAACTATTTTAAATGAGTTTTTTTTTCGCAAAATAAAGTTTTAAGAAATACGAAGGAATAATATAAGTTTAATTCTTGAACACAAAAAATAATATAATTGAGGACTTTTTTAGGTCATAACTCACTGTTTAAAGACGATTATGAACAACAAAAATTAAGTCATTAAGTCAACAAAAGTTCTTGAATTCCACATACTCTGGTTTTGAATATCTATTTGGCGGAATTATCATTGATGTCCATCAGTTGGCTTTAAATTGATAAACATGCATACTTAGTATTATAGAACGGTTCAGAGTTCTTTTGAACTCCACTTTACGTCCCGATTCAAGCTTTGATTTGTGTAAATATTCAAAAACTCGTTTATTGTTTGGAATAGGTAAAATCACCCACTTTGAACATTATCACACATCAACATGTACATATTAGTTTATTATACCTTTTACTGGTGAAGAATGTACGGATTTCTTGGGTTACAGAGGAACAATTTTCAGCAGATTTATTTTAGTTCAGGTTGACTTGCGATAAGGCCTTTAATCGGTTAAAGACAGTTTGCTATCACGAGAGAAATCCGCGTATTTTTCAACGAGAAACGGAATCTTAAACTGAATATGCTACTTTTTCAACACGTACATGTTAACGCAAGATAAAGACTTAAAAAGACCTTAGTTGTTAGTTGGTTTGGAAGACTACGGTCTACTCATTTGTTACACTAGGGCAGGGATGGATAAACTTTTTTGGGCCGCGGGCCAAAAATCGAAAGAAAATAAGTTTTGCGGGCCAAGGTAAATTTTTCTAAAATTTTAAAAACAATATACAAGTACCTAACGGTTTAAATACGTTAATGAGATGAATGAAATTGCGATTTCATTTTTAAAAGTTCCTTATACTGAGGTTCGAAGTGAGATGTACTGATTTTAAGGAACGATGCTAAAGGCTCATCTGTCAGTCTACTTCTGAAATTCTTCTTTCTAAGGTTCAAAGTTGAAAACACTTGTTCACATATAAGAAATAATATACCGCTGATCTTCTGGGCTTGGGATAATAAATTTGGAATATAATATTTAAGCAGATGGATATATATTGTATAAATATATATTTCTTTTAATTTGCCTCGGACAAGCAACTTAAAATTCTATCCGCGGGCCGGATAAAACCTTCCGGCAGGCCGTAGTTTGCCCATCCCTGCACTAGGACTAATAAAACATCTGATACGTTGGCATTATAAATTGTGGAAGAGATAGCCCAACTTCAGATTTTACCTCTTTCCTCTATAGTCCATAAACGTTCCATGCTTATAGAGAATAGAAAATATCCTTATTTGCCTGACTGTAATGGTACTTCCATAGATATTAAGTAATTGCCCCCTTAACTGCCGTAGGCGTAATATATGCTAGGCGCAGTCAATGTTTTAACTAATTTGGACGTATATAGGCATTTCTATATTACGTTTCTTAGTAATTTCTTTCCTGTCATTGAGTATGCTCACTTATACGACAATTAACATATACTAAGTTCACGCATACGCATTACTATGCAGTTAACGTATTGACTACATAAAGCATATATATACGCCCGCGGCAGATAAAGGGTTAAAAAGGGGAGTACATATGTTTTCATAGATATCTAAATCATTTTCTGATTTATAAATATGAGTATGTATATGATACCTTGTAAATTCATAAGTTCTTTTTGACTTAATTTACAGCCATATAGTCTTATAAACTAGTTAATTGCAATTATTAATGTTTTAACTAATTTGGATGTATATATAGGCATATCTGCATGACGTTTCTTGGTAATTTCCTTCCTGTCATTAAGTATGCTCACTTATACGACATTAACATATATTACTAGGTGTACGCATACGCATTACTATGCAGTTGACGTATCGTCTACGCAAAGCATATATATACGCCCGCGCAGATAAAGGGTTAAAAAGGGAGTAAATATGTTTGTATCCTTGTAAATTCATAAGTTCTTTTTGACTTAGTTTGCAGCCATATAGTCTTATAAACTAGTTAATTGTAATTATAATCAAACGGAAAATACCCGTTTCATATTATATAAGAAGTTGTTATTAGACTATGTTACCTATTAATGATCTTAAATCAAATATAGTCTACGGATGTCAGAATTGTAGCTTTTCCATTTGAAGCAATAATAGATAATATTGCGTTTTAATATAATTTTGAACATAAGATATTTTATTTCGGTGTCTCTGAAAAAAAAATCTAGGATAATGATACAGTGAACAGTTTATGATTGAAAGCTTTCGGGCTGGGTTAACTTCAAGTCATGATTTTCTAGATTTTCTATCATCTTATGTTCGAAAATACTACAGTTTTCATTATATTCAAAATTTTAAGTTTTCATTATAAAGCCAACTAGAAGTGGTTGGAAACACTTTTAAAAATTATGAGACATGTTGTCCAAGTTAATGATTAAATATATATGGTAGAAACTGAAGGGCAGAACGCCTTCCTGCATAAAATCTTGACAACCATCTGTAGTAGGACAGGAAGTATGAAAAGAAGAGTAAAAGCCTTTACCAAAACACAAAATAAAACAACTTCTAAACAAATAATTACAGATGTTACATTATTATACCTTACAAACAACATCTCTTAAGAACCACCAAAGAGTAGCCTTCTTTTCCACTGTAGAGAAAAGAAACACATCGAAAGACAAAAAGAATAGGTTGAGATAGGTTTTTAGAACAATACTGAATTGTTCGGGGTAGTTTCATAGCATGTCGTATTATGTTACAAAAGATTAATAATGTTTGAATACGGTCAGCAAATTCATTTTCTATTTGAAAAGAAAGTGTGATTTGAAGAAAATTCTGTATTTTAAAGCTTTCACATTTCGAATTTGTAAATACTAGACTGATCGTTCAAATTATTGTTTATGACTCTTATCAATTTATTTTGTAATTTAAAACAATAAAAAAAATTTAAAGAAGTTCAAAAACTGCTTTAGTTAATTATCCCTATTTTAAGATTTACTAATATTTAAATTTTGTGCTAGCTAATTTTATATGACGATTTTTAAATAACCAACCATTTAATCCATTACTAAATCCAATGTAATTGAATTCCTAATCGATTAGTTTCTTGTTATTATCAATTTAAAAGAGATCGATGCTCTAGTCTTTTATTTAAGAAACAATTTTATTGTTCTTCTTTTATTTAACTAGAGGAGGTCGTTTAAATTTTAAATCAGTTTAAATCGAGAAATAAATATTCAAAACAGTAAAATGTTTTGTAGTCAAATCATTCATTGTGTGGCAATTAAAAAATAATTGATTTATTTTTCTTCTATTTCAGGCTTACTTCGCTGTTCTCTTGCTGTTGTCGGCGAGTGTTCGGGCTGCTGATGAGGCTGTAAAAAATCACCGAGCTGAAAAACGCCAAGACAACAGTTTTGTTTTCTTCGGTGGTTGGCGACCAGTAAAAACCGCCGGTGACTTATACCATGGATCTGCTTCTGGCCGCTACCATGACCTTATATCTGCCCTTCCTGGAAGTTATGACTCACATGCCAACCTTTATACTCATTCATTTCCTTCTTCTTATCCTAAAGACATCTATAGCTACTATCCCAGACCTGCTATCAAGGCAACACCCAAGAAAAATACCCCAGTTTACGTCGAGAAATTTAAACCCAGGCGTCAACAACCTAAGCAGGGCACTCGTCACACCGTGTCTGCTGGATCACCTCAGTTTATAGATATTCAGAAGCTGGAACTAAAGCATCTTCAAGGCCTGCAAGATGTTCTGCTGCAGGCAAAAGAAGTTCCCTTGCCTTTGACCAAACTCAACCTGCCTAAAAATGCCGGAAAACCGTACGAGATTATCGAATTAGCTGTTCAACCCCATCAACAAAATAATCATGGATCCAGAAATGTTAACAGGTATAACAGCAACAGAAATGCTCAAAGAAATAATAAAGGATCATACAGGAGAATTCCACAAAATGTAGCCCCTGCTCAATTGCCTCTACAGTTCCAATATATTACTGTTCCAAAAATAAAATCTTTAATGCCACAAGTACTGCCAAAACATTTATCCATTACGCCTGTGAAAATCCCACATCCCGTCCCCAGTGTTGATGATATCCTCGGTATAAAACATATCCAAGTTGTTGAAGTTCCAGTACCTCATTCTCTGCCGATCAGCATTTCTGCAACTAAACTTGGCGGAAACACCCAATACGGTAAAAGAAACAATGCATACACTCAACCTCAGTATAGAATGCCTGGTCCAAAATCCTCCCAGAAGTCAAACTTCCCTGCAAATACATATTACGCTCATCAGGCAGAACAACCCCGTAAACACTATCCTCCTCCTTCTCCCGCAAAATCTAGTTACGGACAACAACAACCACAAATAGAAGCTGAGATCATTAAGCTGAGTGAACATGATGTTCAAGACTTGCTGAAGAATTTGAAAGTAGTGAAAGATAACACACAAAATTTCTTGAAAATTTTACCAGTTGCTGAAGCTGCTCATAAATCTAAACCAGACAGCCCTGCCCAAGTTCATCTTATTTTAGCTCTCCCCCAGGGTAATCAAGGAAAAAATGCTGAAACATTAACATATGAAACTCAGAGCCATGGAGCTCAAGATTCCAGTTACGGAAACAAAGACCAATACATAACTGTACCCCAACAAGCATCTTATGCATCTCACGATGCTACCAGTATCAGCCA
>CM063504.1:11800336-11802836 GCA_032207245.1 Pardosa pseudoannulata
TAGTATAGGTTGCTCTTCCTTTTTCACTTTTATCCCAATATTCTTGCCAATCTTTATTTATGCTTTCTTTCATATATTTTTTAAGTATTCATCCCAGCTGAATAGGTTTATAATTTATTGATTTAGTGGCTTTCTTTGCTAAAATATTTGCATATTCTTAAACAGTATTCCCCGTATGAGCTTTGATCCAAATTATATTAATTTTTCGGTTATTCATGTTTATGCATTCTTTTTGTATCTGGGTAATTAATTTTGATTTCTGTACTAATTGTTCTAGGCTCTTAATCACGGAAAGATTGTCGGTATATAAATATATATTGTCTTCACTCAATTGTTTTATCTTTCTGTGAGGGAATCAAGTAAAAGGAAACATGACGATGATCCGCAGTAGCTCAGTAAGGTAAAGGCAACTCTCTCGTAACTGGAGGGTTGTGGGTTCGGAACAACCCTCCAGTCGGTCAACTCCCGAGCCGGTCTGAGATACGCCGTGTTCGTTAAAGGTGACTGGGGTACGTAAAATATGTTCATAGTCCTCCAAGTTCTCAAACAATGCCTCTGAATGTATATGTATGTATATATGTATATATATACATATGTATATGTGTATGTATATATATATATATATGTATGTATATGTATATATATGTATATATATATATACATATGTATATGTGTATTATATATATGTATATATATATATATATATATACATATATATATATATGTATATGTATATATACATATATATGTATATATATACACATATATATAGGTATATATATATGTATATATATATATATATATATACATATATATATATGTATATGTATATATACATATATATGTATATATATACACATATATATAGGTATATGTATTTGTATGTATATATATATATACAATATATATAATATATAATATATATATGTATATATATATATATATATATATATATATATATATATATATATATATATATATATATATATATATATATATATATATATATATATATATATATATATATATAATATAATATATATATATATATATATATATATATATATATATATATATATATTTATATATATATATATATATATATATATATATATATACATACATAGTGAGCCACGGTGGCGCAATCAGCAAAAGTAGCGATATTAAAACTAAAAGGCTGCGGGTTCGGGTTCAAGGCTCGAGTCAGCCTAAGATCCTCAGTGTTCATTAAAGAAGAGAGGGGCACGTAAAATACATAGTTCCTCCAAGTTCTCAAACAATGCCTCTTTAGGTAGCAGGCCAAGCCTATGTGTCTTCTGCTTGGTCCCTGCTTCTAAATTACGAGGACTTACTTGAGCAAGAAGTCGTACTTTCATCCTTGATGTGCTCATTAAAATGAAAGTTGCACATCTTTGCCTTAATACGAGTAGCCTAGCTTTGGCTCAATCGTGCTCGGTTTGACCAAGTGGCATAAAAAAACAAGGAAGCATGACTTAAGAAAAAAGACTTAATATAGGTTTCCTTCGGAGAGTATTATATAACTGGAACTAACATCCTGTAAAATAATGCTTGGAAAGTCGTGGGACATTCATCCAAAACAAATTGTCGGAAAATTTTGAGATAAACTCTAATAAATCGTTGACCATAACATTTCTTCTCAGAGCAATGCCTATAAATAACACATAAACTTGCTCCCTTCAAAACAGCTCAAACATTCGCTACGGTCCAGAAACATCGATGCTAACTGCACATCTTACGTTGCACCTTGATGAAAAACTGAAAAAAATCTGATGATGTACTGAAGCCCTAGAAAGATATAAAATATTTAGAGTATAAAACAGCATCTGTTTGAATTATATTTAAAAACTGTTTTTTTAGAGGTTTGAAAACTATACATACCTCCAGCAGGTATACTGTATAGGTCATGGGATAGAAATAAATAAAAATAGTGTTTGAAAGTATTTACTTCTACATATGAATAATAAATCACATATAACCATTAAAATGTCTAAGAAAGCACCATTATTAAATAATAATCATATTTTGCATGGAAGAGCTCCGAGGATATTTTTAGAAGGTAAAATGCATTACCAGATATTGGGAGAATTAGAAAGACTAGCCGCATTAGATGGCTAGAACACTTTTTCAGATATAAGGACTCAAACCCAACTAAATTAGGAACTTTTAAGACTTAAGGGTATACACACAAAAATAAATAAATCAATAAAAGGGAGAAAGAGTGAAGCCCCGCTCCTTACTAGGTGGGTTGATGCTGTTGAGAGAGATCTTAAGGATTTGGGAATCAACCGATAGCAACTTATTTCTCCTGACAGAGTCAAATGGAAGAGACTGATAGAGACAGACTTGGCCTGTCAGAGGCTGTAGTGCTGAAGAAGAAGAAAAAGAATTATAGTACAATGTAAAAGGTGCGAAAAATTTAGCGTATACTCATACTATGTACGGAAGAACCACAAAAATTAAGAACAATAAAGTAAACAGC
>CM063504.1:11805336-11917836 GCA_032207245.1 Pardosa pseudoannulata
TCAGGAAAAAGTGTAGGATCGGCGTCATCATCTTGGGAAGGATTCCCACGGGCGCTGTCTCTTTCGCTTGGTTGGCTTGTCAGTGGAGATCGGCTAAGAGTTAGTAGACAGAAGTAGAGAGAAAGAAGTAAAAGATAGAGTCTGGGATCCACGAACTTCATGAGACTAGTGGCCAGGAGTAAGGGTCACTAGTAAGGGTTCAGACAGTGAACAAAGGGATAGGAAATGGCTCTTTCGCTTGGTTGGTTTGTCAGTGGAGGTCGGCCAAGAGTTAGTAAACACAAGTAGAGAGAAAGAAGTAAAATATAGAGTCTGAGATCCACGAACTTCATGAGACTAGTGGCCAGGAGTAAGGGTCACTAGTAAGGGTTCAGAGAGTGAATAAAAGGATAGGGAATGGCTCTTTCGTTTGGTTGGCTTGTCAGTGGAGGTCGGCTAAGAGTTAGTAGACAGAAGTAAAGAGAAAGAAGTAAAAGATAGACTGGGATCCACGAACTTCATGAGACTAGTGGCCAGGAGTAAGGATCACTAGTAAGGGTTCAGAGAGTGAATAAAAGGATAGGGAATGGCTCTTTCGTTTGGTTGGCTTGTCAGTGGAGGTCGGCTAAGAGTTAGTAGACAGAAGTAAAGAGAAAGAAGTAAAAGATAGACTGGGATCCACGAACTTCATGAGACTAGTGGCCAGGAGTAAGGATCACTAGTAAGGGTTCAGAGAGTGAATAAAAGGATAGGGAATGGCTCTTTCGTTTGGTTGGCTTGTCAGTGGAGGTCGGCTAAGAGTTAGTAGACAGAAGTAGAGAGAAAGAAGTAAAAGATAGACTGGGATCCACGAACTTCATGAGACTAGTGGCCAGGAGTAAGGATCACTAGTAAGGGTTCAGAGAGAGAACAAAAGGATAGAGAATTTTTTTTTTTGCTTGTCATAACGTATATAAAATTTTAAAGTAGAAAAGAATAAAAAAAATATGGAGAAATTAGACTGGGCTCTAGCTTGCGGTTTCAAGGTCAACTTCATAGTAAGTATTCCAAAAATCATTTCTTATTGTTATAAAAATTCAGTAGAGTGTAAAAATTTGGAAGAGTGGGAATATTTAACCCATTAACGCCCGGATATTTCTGATGACTATATATTAGTAAATACCTAAGATAGAAGCTATTATAGATACCTGGAAGTAAAACAAAATATGAAATTTAAACACCTTTAAATATGACATCAAGTCATCATTAATGAGGAAGTGTCATTTTAAAACATATTAAGATGTCTTTAAAAAAAGGAAAACTTCGCGATAAGAGATTTATTTGCTATCATATATAAGAAAAGTACTGAAAAGAGATGACTTATTACAGATATGACTATTCGCCATGATTTTGACCGGTATAAGTTCAGAATACCGGTCATAATAAGTTCCTATTCTAAACTTGAAAATCATAAAATGCAAATGATAAAATTATAGATAAAATCATATTTGAAAACTTGGGAGATTATTCATAAGATTAATATTTATTTCCATTAAAAAGGAAGAATCTTTTCAAGAAAACAAAAACTCTACAAACCGTTTTTTGACTGACCTCAAATAAGGACGCTGGGCGTTAATGGGTTAATTCGTTGTGTATGTCTTTATTTCGGACATACCAGTGTGCATTAGCAATCAATTTGATAGTTAAATTCTGCTGTGCAGTTAGTAATTTTATACTGGAAACTGCTGCATATGACCAGGCTGGAGCTGCGAAGGAAATAAGGGGGCGAGGGAAACTTTTGTACAGGAGCAACTTGTTATCTACGCTTAAGTAGCTGTTTCGAGCAATTAGGGGGTATAATAATCTTTTGTCTTTGACATCAAAAACTTGGCTAATAACTTATATGCAAACATAAATCATGAAATTCTTCTGAGACTTTTCGATTGTGACCCGGCTGATGCTAATAAAAAGCCCTCAGCCTACTTCTAAGCTAACGAATCGGTTTAAGCCTCTTTGATATTATTTCTTTCGTGCCATGATAAACATACAGCCAGTCAAATTAAAACTCGTACACTAAGATTTTTATGTTGAATTTCAGATTTTAAAAGTGAAGGTTTTGACACATATTTTACTTACCAATTCGTAACTCCGAACTGTTAAGGGCCACAGTGGGTATTATTTCAGACTTATTTACTTTTATCAGTGTAGGATGTTATGTGTTGCTATAACTTAGACTCATTCAAAATAAAGCTTGAAAAAGCAAAACTTAAATTAAACGAATCAAATAAACTATTATGGTATATCAGAAATGCTGATATACATAATTAATTTACCATTCATACGATTCCAAATTACGTTAAACACTTAGCTTATAACTTCTATACAAACATAAATCCTAAAATTCTTCTAGAACTTTCGGTTATGACCTGGTTGATTTGGGAATAGTAAAAGGACCACAGCCATCTGTTCTCTTTTATCTCAAACTATATATATATATATATATATATATATATATATATATATATATATAAATCAAATAAACAATTGAAATTTGATACGTACCAAGCACAGAAAAGAATATTTTTAAATTTTATAACATATGACGTAAAGTAGTTTTGGCTAAAGAGAATGTGCGCATGACGTCGATGAAGTAAAAATTGCAGCTCAACTTCCTCGTTGGCAAAACATTTGAATTTCGTACGGATTGTGCTTGTTATTGGGGTTTTAATTTTGTCAATTATCTGAAAATGGTAACAAGCTGTTGTACGTATAACTGTACTAATCGTTTAAAAAAAAAGGTGAAAATAATGAATTTTATTTCTTTCCTAAAGATGCTACAATGCGAATGCTTTGGATAAAAACTTTGAAAAGACAAGACTGGACTCCAAGTTCTTCTTCGAGAATTTGTGGCAATCATTTTCAGAATTGTAATAAAATGTTAAACTTACTGTAATGTAACAGATTATATAAAATTATTATGCAGTAAGAATTTTTTCATTATTACTAAGTTTTTTTTTCATGTTTCTAAAGTATTTACTATACTTTTGTGAGAAGTACTGTATCTATAAATGTGATTATTCTTTTGTCCTTAAAATGATCAGGCTTTGCACATTTTTATTAGATTTTAATTTATGTAATAGTTTATTTTGCCTCTTAACATAATCATAGTAGTTATACTTTGATTGTGATACTTGATAGTACTATGTAAAGTGTTTAATTTTTAAAAAAATTATATAGTTTTCTAAGTGCTAAAAATTTTATTTTGAATTACTTGGCTAGTTTCTGGTGTTTTCTTTCCCTTCCTTTAAATAAAATTTAGTTTTATTGTATAGGTAATTCACATCGAAGCTCATAAGATACAATGAAAACATGCAATGTTTTGCCAACGAAAAGTTGAGTTGTAGTCAGCACTCGTATTTGTTTACAAACATGCACTTTCTCTATACGTAGAGTAGTTTCAATAAAAAAACTTATTGTCATCTCTCCTTTACCAACTCTTTCTTCAATTCCCAGCACCTGTGTGAGTTACTAGTTTTGAAGAATACCACTGACTGGAAAGTACTTTCTATCCTAACCAATCAGTTTTTATCTCTCTGCTCTTATTTCTTCCGTGTTATGATCAAGTCAGGTTCTATGTTTATTGCAGCATGAAGACAAACCGCAAAAAAAGCTATCCCTAAACTTCAAATTTTTTTAATAAAAATTAAAATACTTATTTCATATACAATTAAAATACTAGTTTAATAAACCACTTTTATTAAGTAATAATTTATTTTTCCAGATTCAAATAATCGAAATATATTTTTGTGTGTTCCTTCATTTACTTATTTTGTATTCAAGTTCAGGTAGTTCCGCCGCTCCTAAATTTTGTCGCCGTGAGCAGTCACCTACCTTGCCTATCATTAAAGGTTTGTTTAAGGTATAACCCTCTCCAAAATGTTTTCAATATATGTATTAAAAGATTTGCTAAACCTGTTAAAGTTTGTCTACACTACTAGTTTCCACTTTAAGTATTTAAAGATAGTTTTCAACCATGGAAAGAATAAAAACTTTTTCGCATTAGAATAGGCCATAGAAGGTTGACAAATTTAGCTTTACTTAAGTTACATAGAGGTATAACTATAAACGTGGATGAAAGTTTGAACAAACCAGCCTTAAAAGCTAAAATTGATCTACTTTGATGAAACGATGGTTTATGAATTACTGATTTGGCCACACTGTTTTCGAATTTTGTTGTCACACCAAGGTATATAATTTTGTAAAATAAAAATAAAAGTATATATCTGAATTCCTTTCTCAATATTTTTTTTTATTTTCCTAGTTATTCATTAATGTACTTTAGTTTAAATTCGTCTAGTAAATATTGTAACATAAATTAACACTAGATTGCCCAAGGAAGCCATTTTGACTATTTTTAACTTCAATCAGAAAAACAACTACTGATATAAGGACACAATTTCTTAGAATTTTGTGAATTTTTGTACAACATATAAATGCGTTTATTAATATGTTGGTAAAAAGTCACAAAATTCTAAAAAATTTTGTCCTTATATACATAATTGTTTTTCTAACTGAAATTAAAAAGAAGTCAAAATGACTTCCTTGGACAATCTAGTGTTAAATATGCTCCAGTATTATGTTAGCCAGTCAAATTTAAACCTCTTAAAAATCTAGAGTGTAAAATAAAAGCCACTATGTAGTTGCAAATATAGCTTTAATCTGCAATCAGATTGCGACCAGCGTTGCTGATCCGTTTTGTATTGTATGTATGCATGCTAAACTATGAACGTGAATATGACTTGGTACATACGTACTTTGTATGCGTGTAATGAATTTTTTAATTCCACTGTCCTTTGGATTAAGACTTTGGACTCTTCTAGAAAAAGATGCTGGCTACCACCTAGGACCAGCCTTGCTACGGTAGACATAACCATCGCCTGTAGACCTTACTCATATGACAACATAAACACCAGTTTTTCTGACAGTTCCTGGTAACGGAATTTAAAAAAAAAACATGTGACGATGTACTTTTGTAAAAACTAAATTTACACCGATCCATAAAGTTTGATTCTTTAAGGAATCGTTTAAACATGCATTTATTTATCTAGACTAAGTTATCCAGTTTCTCAACGACTATCGCCTTGAAAGGAACCTACTTAGTCAAGCGACAGTCTGAAATACTCAAATATTTTAAGACAATTTTCCATTTTGCACGAAAAGGGAACAATGCCACAATTCTGCTCCATTTTTTACATCCTTTCTTATATGATGGCCACGAAAGGTAAACAAACGTTACCTTTCATTCGCACACATGAATACACTAAAAAGCGAAAGGTTCTATTTCCCTTTTTAGAATCGCGAAAGAACTTTCGTCCAATAGTGAATAAATTTCCTTCGTTAAACTGCATTTTTCCTTTTGTGAGTGTACGATGAAAAGAAATCTTTGTGACCCACTCTCATTTCAGCTCAAATTTCGACAGTCTGTGATCTAATTTTTGGTTGCTGGGTCTTTTCATCTGGGCAAGGTCTTGTTGATAAATATATACAAGAAGTTAAAATATTGAGACTGTGAAAGTGTCTTGTACATGGGTGGGAAACTTTTCAAGTATAGATGGTCAATTCAAGTGATAGCTCGTAGACCTCGGGCCACACTCGCTTAACACAGAGGTTTTCCACGAGTTGATTTGGACTACTATAATCCACTTTTTACAAAGCTAGAAAAAATGGGTAAAAGTGTAATTTTTGCTTTTTGCTTTTATTGAAAATAAGTTTGCCCGTGCTTCGCTACGGTGAACTTAATATATTACTTTTAAACAAAGATTTATTTTTCGTGAATAACTCTCTAAATTCGTCACAGTTCAGTTCGAGTCATTGGCATGTTTATATGTTTCTATCATAAGCGTATTATAACATTATTCAGTTTTTATAATCGAATTTGTCTTATATTAAATTTGCTCAAACTTTTTTTATTGTAAAATATAAGCTTAACCCTAAATTGCATTACTGTATTACTACTGTACGTTGATTAGCAAAGTTAACAGATCTTGCCATATTACGTGATAGAATAGGAAGCACAGGTTTTGACAGCAACAGTGCTAATTTTGTTGGTAGTAATAAATGTTTTCCAAAATTAAGGAAATTTATGACAAACCACATAGTTTTGTGTGAAACAGAAACACACATTCATATCGACAACCATATGAATATGAAGATAACTATATAAAATGATAGGTTTTATTTGGCCATGAGAGTCACTGAAATTTGTACTTTTTGTACTTAGAATATTGTTGATATGCATTTCATTGTAACATAAAAAAAAACCAAGAATTAAATTTAAAATTAGTTCTCATATAAAAATGCTATAATTTGTGTCACATAGAAATGAAAGTGAATCACTTTATATCTCAAATTTCAGTTCAAATCGAATAGATACTAAGCAGACGATTTTAAATAATATAAAATAAGAAATGAATAAATGAAATATTTAAATGAATGACGTCATAATGATAGAAAAATATCATTTTCGCCTATTTATTATGTGATGAATTGAACATTTTAATCTCCGGCTTTTAACCGTGGAAAACTGCGTTTAAAACAATTACTTGGGATGACGTCACATTGCTAGAAATATTGCTTCTTTCCCTTAGATATGATGCGATAAATTAAAAACTTAATCGTTTGCGTTTAACCGGGGAAAATAATGCTTGGAATAATGACATGAAATGCTCGAAAAAGGGGGAAGGAATGAATTTCGAACGTTGAAAATTTACAAAAACCTTCCCAGGGATATACCTAAACATTTCCCAAATTTTCACGGCGATTGGATGCATAGTTTTTGAGTCTATTGAGTACAGACAGACACACACAAATTCATTTTTATATATATAATTTCTCCATGACATGAAAAGACAGAATAAGACTAAATATTTAAAATCAAAACTTACTTATTTTGGAAACAGAAATATCTATAACAAAATATATGTATTATTTTTTACCTTTAAATGTCTTTTTCCATGTAAATAAGAAATAATTTCAAATCTATTTCAATTTTATTGTAATAGGTCGATTTTCTCCATTCTTTCCAATATTCTAATTATTGGGAACAAGGTATAATTCATGATATCTCTATGATTAACAAAGTATTTTTGAAGTTAAATTTCAGCTAAATTTATTTTTTTATGCATACACGTGTAAAATAAGATCCTGATTAGTAAATATGTGCATCTCTAAAGGAAGATAGTTAAATGCAAATTATTCACATTTTTGTTAAAGGGACGGTGGACCGTAGGTTACCCACCAGTGTGAAATTACTGTGAAATAAATTTTAATTTATTCACATATGTGCTCGTGTAAGTCTACTCTATGTATGCAATAACTGTTTGTTAATGTAGATCTTCAAAAAGAAATGTAACTATCTTGCAGGGTAAACAAGTTGAATCATATTTACACCGTGCAAGGTTGACTGGTTAGGAATCGTATGGTCAATGTGTTGACACTCGAAATCTCATTTGACAGGTATTATACACTGTCTACCAAAAAGTATTTGGACACCTATGCAAATGACGATATCTGCGGTCCTGAGGTAAGTGACGGCCTCCACCGGTATACATCGTGTAGGAAACAGCATTAGTCGCATGCAAGATGCCGCGCAGTCCGGAGCTATCTGATTTCGAGAAAGGTATAATTATCAGGTATCACAAATGTGGCTGATCCTTAAGGAACATATCTTGCGACCTCTGGGATGAGTTGGATCTCCGAATTAAGAGGTGCAAACCCATCCAAAATCGGTGAATGAACTTGTATGTGTACTCTCAGCTGAGTGGAAGACAATACCTCTAGCTGTAATACAAAGACTGGTGGAAAGTATGTCCTGGAGGGTTCACGCTGTAATGGCCTCTCGTGGAGGCTCTACCAACTATTGATTTTGAATAAAGTTAGTTTTTCTTTTCTATCATAGGTGTCCAAATACTTATTGGTAGACAGTGTAGATTTAGGCCGATCTCGGAGGGCTATAATGAACTAACAATGTCCATTTTATTAATTCTACTATTAAACTTAAATCTACAGACTATGGAGCGATTACTGTTCGACTATTATCTAAACAGTGTTGAATGACAAAACCTAATTAGACAGGGGCCTACTGCTATTAACGTTTATGATATTAATGGGATTAAAACCACATACCTTGATGCCAATTATTCTATCTCTTATCAACAAAATCCTTATTATGAAATAAGTGTTATGCTTTTGAAGGAAAATAGTCAGCAAGCAAAATATTCAGATTTCCACAAGAGAAGGGGGACCCACGAAAAATTACATCACGTGCTGTAAGTTGTCGATTCCTGGCTTAGTATATTACTGTAGTGATAATATTATGGTAGATGTACAATGTGAAAAGGTTTTTTTTTTTTTTTTTTTTGCTTGCATTCTTTAAGGGGATATATATTTAAAAAGAACTTACTATTCGTATTAAAGACAAAAAATTCGATGGGTGATACGTATTTAAGGCTTTCTTAGCAAAAATAATATTCCCAAAGATTCTATTGTAATAAAAAGATAAGGGGAAAACACGTCCTAGATAATACACCTTCATCTTAACACATCTCAGCGGAATTGTACCGGGAGCGGTCGTTTTGAGCGTAAATTTAGTTATTCAGTTAAATCTCAATAGATCAAAAATTATTTAATTTTTTAACCAACATTTCGTATTTTATATTGAAATATACAAACAAATATATAAATAGAAATATATAAATAACAACCGTAAGATTTTGTAAACAAAAAATATATTTTTAGTGGATAAATTTATAATAGCATCGTAAATAGGAAAAATCATATAGGAATAGTAATATATAGTTTGAATTTTTTCGAATTATGTTATATAGAGACATTTTTACATTATAAAAAAATGAAAAGAGCAATCATAAAACTAATAATGTAAAAACTAGTTTTTATTTGTCTAAATGTTTTCAGAATTTATGTAGTAGACAGGAACATTCGGCTTCGTTTTCCAGTATATCCCGTTATTTTTGTACCCACAAACAAACCATGGTGTTACACTAACCCGTACTAATACGTGACCCGCTGTCAAGTATCAATAGTCAGAAAACGTACTAGTACATGTCCCGCATACAATGAATTAAAACAATGAAAATTTATGACTGCGGGCTACTCCGTCTGGCCAAATACTTTGTTGAATATAACTAGGACTGCTCCATACTCTAGCTAAATAAAGCCTGTGGAGCATTAGGTGTAAACTCGTCATCCTCGGGTAAAAGGATAAAGAGGAAAAATGTCTAATTTTTTTACCCTTCAGAAATCGTTAAAAGCAAGTAGTTTTGAGGTTAAAGGTTTAGGGGAAAACTGTAATTCATTTTTTTATCTTCTTTGGATTAACTGATTTGGGAAGAGTCGAGATGACAATTTGCGAGATCCCTTCCCTCTTAAAGTAGTTCAAAGATCTTGTTCAAACTTAAAGATAATATGATGGAACGGAATTCTTAATCTCTAAGTAAAAGAAACTGTTCAATTGCGGAAAATAGACTTGCTTCCGACAGTAATTTTTCAAGTTTTGATGAAATCACTTTCTTGTTATGTCCGTAGACCTGACGGCATCAATTCAATTCGTCATATTCCAAACTACGGCATGTAGGACGACCGATACATTTTGCGGAAGAATAAATTATTCTCAGAATAGAAAATATTTGACAGACAGGGGGAGGCTTCCGCCGTACAAGGAAATATTTCCCAGAAATTATTTCTATTTAGTCTAAATTATCAAATTCACTGGCAAACTTTTTTAAATTCAAAAACACATTATCTGCCGTAGTATTCAAGCTCGCTATTCACTACTGATGTTTTAATACTAATGTACTTTGTTTTTCAAATGCGTATAAGTAGATGTATATATAATATATATAATATATATATATATATATATATATATATATATATATATATATATTTATATATATATAAATATATATATATATATATATAATATAGATATATATATATAATATATAATATATATATATATATGTTTACATATATATATTTATATACATAGAAAAGTAGAAAAGAATATGTATGACGTCATTTCCGGTTTGCGAAAAAATGAAATGCTCATACTTCTGCCTTATGCGAGAGGAACATTTCACATATCTTTCTATTTAAATTTATATAAATTCCAATTTTCGCGTTCGTATAAATGTTTTATTATCATCCTTATTTTCTTAATCATGATATGACATCTATGATTTTCACAGTACCTTCTTTACTTGCTTTTAAGATCATTAACCAAGTTACAAGCTTGTTAAAAATTACTTAAAATGAACAACTGGAGGTAGTTTTATTTAAAAAAAAACTTCCAAAGTAGTAATAAGTTAAGATCAATCAAACCACTGTTTATAACTTGTTTTAACTTATTAAACTTTTGATAGGAATAGGGAATATCAACCAAAATTGAGATATATCATAAATTATTTCTTATTTATTAAAAAAAATGTTAATGATATAAAAAAGATTTCTTTTTACATGTTTCTGTTCGCTAAATGTTAAAGTTTGTGCGATATTAATCTTATTTTATGTCTTAGGCCATCTTTGTATGTTTATGATATCAGTTTTATTGAATTACAAAAATATTTTCTTACAAATGCGGGACACTTGCTTTTATTAGAATTTTACCACAGAATCCATTGATTTGTTGCCTTTTTATTTATGGGAGCATCGTATAGGTAGAGTAATATCGTTCCCTATGAGAGAACAACACACAAATATATCCAATCTTTAATCCTCTCACTGCTCAATTTGTAGACCGAAATCGATTCAAAATTTGCGTATTCTTTATATATTTTAAATCTATATAGATTGAAGAATTGAAATATGCACTTTTTCATTCTAGAAAGTATTTTTGTATAGATTTTTATCGTGAGAAACTACACTGTCAGAAAAACTAATTTCAGATGTTATCATAATTCTATTATCTAATATAACTATATTTCTATTCATATAATTATATTTATTACATAATTAAACGTCTAATATTGTATATATAATTTATTTCATTGGTTAAACGGTGAAAGGGTGGGATTCGCTCCTCAATACAGGAAGAAAAACACATGCCCGCGAAAATCTCAGGATGAACAACTTTTGGTTCATTTGAGTTGCCCGTTGAAATCGCGGGATGAACAATGAGAGAGTTAATAGGGAATCCAACCTAAACTCACCGGTTTAGAGCAGAATAGACTAACCACTATACCATCTGCGTCAAAATATAACTAACATTTCCTCACAGAAACGTCTATATGGGATGAGTGCGACTAATGATTGTTCATCCTGAGATCACAGACTGTGGCCTTTGTTTTTGAAACGTTGGGCACCCCTGTCGTAGAATCGTATCAATGGAATGTTCATGGCAATGTGTCAAGTGAGGGTGTCACAGTTGTGACTTCCAACCAAGTAGTCTAATAATTTTATCTCAACAGATGGCGCTGTGAGTGCGTTTTAGAAGTTGAAGAATTGTATATGTAATTGTTCTGTTGTCTCAGTCCTTTCTTACGTTGTTAAACTGTTACGTTGAATAAAAAACTTAGAAAACGAAAACGTGGCTCGCACTGGATTACTCCAAACTAATAGCCTAAAACCCCGATTCATAATATTGTGGCGCCCCAACGTAAAGAAAACATGGATAAAAATTATATTATTCAGCGGAAAGTTCTCCGATCGGCTGTAACGAAAACTATTACTGAGTTGGATACTTCAATCGCAAGTAAAAATATCCAAACAGCATCGCTGGCATTTGCCAAGTTAGAAGAAAAATCAAGAAGATTGTTTGACAACGATGAAATTGTTATAAAATATCTTATTTCAAATCTGGATGAAACCAAAGCAGATGGAGATGAAACAAAAAGTAAGTCGTCAAATGCTGAACAAATTTTGGAAAATGAACGTGAAGAATGCGAAAGGTATCGTGATAACTTCATTTCTGCAAAATTACGTTTTCGTTTTCTAAGTTTTTTATTCAACGTAACAGTTCAACAGCGTAACAAAGGACTGACAACAGAACAATTACATATACAATTCTTCAACTTCTAAAATGCGCGCACAGTGCCATCTGTTGAGATAAAATTATTAGACTACTTGGTTGGAAGTCGCAACAGTCACTATCAGGGTTGGAATATAGTAGCCTACAAGATCTGAGCGATAAGCCAAAGTCACAGAGAGACTTTCCTCAGTCACTCCTCAGTCAGATTTAGCCCTTATAATCAAAACAGTATCTCCAAACAAACTAAACCTCAACAGAGAGAAGCGAGATACCTTTTGTTACAAGGCAGTTTATTCCCTACACACTATGTGAGAACTTCTTTATAGCATTTTCTATCTATGCTAGACCATGCTCGTATGCATAAGCTTTTCTTTTATGCTATCAACAAACCTTTCTTCAATTCGGTGCCAATTACCACCCACTATGCTGCAGCGTACAGAATAAGAAGTACTGCTATATATTAATTTGTATTCACAACCCAAGAACGTCTATGCTGGTAAAAAAAAATAGGTAGAAAAGCTGACCTAATCAATATTGTAAGTCATATATATCATAGGCTAATAGTAATCCACGAATGTCACTAAAGATGTTACTGATTGTGGCCCAGATCTTAACTTCTTTTGTTAACTTTGATTTGTCTGACAGATGCCGAATCTTAAGTAAGAAGAATGAGGGTTTTAAAGGACAATACGCATTGCTAAGTTGTGTCAGCTTCCGTTTAAGACAGAAAATAGCATATATTTTGTGATATAAGACGATTCGCTATGTAAACGGGTGAAAGCTGATGTAAGATGTCTTCCGAACAATAAAAAGGGTTTGAAAATTATTTATGTTCTTTAAATCTTCTTACAAATCTCAGCTCCATAAAAAGACTTTCTTGCTCTTCCCATGTGGAATATTAACGACTAAACGTCTGTGTACATCTGACAGTTGATACATTTGAAATCAGAACGTGATTTGTATAGTAGTTTATACTTTGATTCCTGCTATAAATGTAATAATTTCCTAGAACTATCCATAATTCAAATAGCAAAAGCTATCCCATTAGAATATTTATAATCAACTTCATCATTCGTTCATTGATTTTCCATCGTTTGTTTTAGCTTTAATGCATCTCTTACTTGTTGTTTACTTATGAGTAGCTTTGCACGATATTAAGGAATTCTTACTACCCTGAATCACATCGATGGCATTTTGTTTACGTGGATTCTTATTTTGTTCTAAATTCTGTATGGTTACTAGCCAAATAGTTATGAATACTTATTTTTTCTTCAAAGAAAGTATCACATGTGAAGTATACACTTCAACTGTGATGCAAACAACGTAAACCTTCTACTTTTAGCAATTCCTAGGGAGTTCAAGACAAAAATCAGGATATATATATATATATATATATATATATATATGTGTGTGTGTGTGTGTGTGTGTGTGTGTGTGTGTGTGTGTGTAATAAGACGGACTTCAAGATGTATGGTCATAAAAATGACACCATTTTAGCTAAAGACCTTTATTAAAATAACGTTGGAGGACGGGTTTCCACTTCATCTTAGGGACAGAACAAACTGAGGGGTCAGCTAGCATGAAGTTATATGTAAAAAGGCCCTTAACACCTGGTCAGCATCTATAGGAAAATCTTTTTCTGCCAGCGTGCATCTCCTTTTTGTTTGGAAATTTCCTAAATTGTCCGCTAGGGCAATGTAGAATTATATTTGGTCAGACTCCTTCTTTGAGGGCTTAAACTGTAGCCCCAGTGGTCAATTTAGGTTAGGGGTTAAAAAGGTGAATGCAAAAGGATGCAGAAATTTTTAGCCCTTGACTTCAGATTTGAAAACCCCTGAGAATTTTCGTTACACACACACACACATATATATATATGTGTGTGTGTGTGTGTGTGTGTGTGTGTGTGTGTAGGAATATATATGTGTCTGTGTATATACAGTGAGTACACGGTGAATTTCTAAGGCAGCCGTTGGAATAAATAATGTTAAAATATGCTAAATTAAGCCTTTTTTTAAGAAAAGATAGTTCTGAAAATATACAGTAAAAAAATCTATTTATTTAATAAATTAATAAAATTAATCAATAATAAATTAATTAATAAATAAATTACTAAAACAATTTTATTAAATATTAATAAAATTGTCATAAATATGAGTTAGTTTTTAAAAAAATATTTCTTTGCATATTTTGTTATTTTAAAAGAAAATAAGAAAAAAAATTATTTGCAATATATTAAGTCATTTTAAAAGGAATTCTTACTTCGAAAAGTTGCAGAAATGCCAACTCAAAAATTTAAATATATTATATAAAGTTTTGATACCAAGCTGTACCTTCTTTCTACCTCTTGAGTCAATATTATTAGCAATTGAAAACAAATTTTGTAAACATTTAGAATTGTCAGATACTGATAACTGACAAATGAAAAAGCAAAATGAAGGCACTAATATGGGTTGAATGTTTTTATAGGATATACATTTTAATAAATTTATAATAAATTTATGATACTTCCTTTCTTTAAACTTTTTATATGCCTAGTCAATTATGTGTAGAAGTCATATAAACATAACAGTAACTTCCTGCTCAAATTATGAATCTGCTGGGAATCCGTAATGGCATGGGCGGCCAAATATCCCCTCTACAATAATAGCCTAAGTTGTCTGTCCACAAATTTCTGAAGCGGTTGTACCTGGAGTGGATACAGGCATCTATATTGGATTTTTTATGAGTTAGGGTTAGCAAAATTCAAAGCGAGTTCGAAATCCCCCTTTTCGAGCGTTTAATGCTATTATTTCAAGTATTATTCTCCCTCTTATTCTATACTAAATTCATTCTTGATATGAATTTAGTATAGAATAAGAGGGAGCGTAATGTTTAAACTGGACTGTGTTTACTCGACCCTCATATGCTCTAATTAGTTCTCTCCTCATGTGTAGGCTTATCGTGTTCGATAGAGTGTTTGCCGATTTGATCGTCGTATTTTTTGGAGTAACGGTGTAAGGAATGTGCACCCACGACTTTGTGTGCTCGGCAATGACATAAAAGCAATTAATTTCACATGGTTTCTTTAAGAAAAAAAATAAATTTTTCGTGGTTTTGTTTTTCTAAAAATTGTTTATTCTTATTTAAAGAAGAGGAATCTGCAGGGTTAGCATAAATGAGAGTCGAATAAAGCGAGAAACATCTCTGCGCGATGTAAAGAAAAGAAAATTTTATATAACTTAGACTCACATGATATGTGATTTTCTTTAATTGTTTTTTTTTAACTGTTGTGTAAATAAATTTTTGTTTTGTTTGTCCAAGTTTCCGGAGAAATAATATTTTAAGTACATGCATTTCTACTGTAAACAATAAAGGCGGGCAGGAAATATTATAGACAAGGGTGTTATAACAGACGGTTCTGTCCCTGACACAGCCAAATTTTTCTAAACGTCTAATTAATTTAATATTTTCTGTTTTTTCTTTTAAATTCTTATTCCTAAAGTTGTTTTATTATTTTCAAAATTGTTTTATTATTTTTAAAATAAATGTTTACTATTTTTTCAACTTTTTATAAGTTAAACCTTATTTTCGTAATGTAATAATAGCCTAAGTTATCTGTCTGTCTGTCTTCGAATTTATGAAGCGGTTGGATCTCATATGGATAGAGCATCCATATTGGATTTTTGATGAGTAAGGGTTAGCAAAATTCAAAGTGAATAAAGTTTATCTTTTCCTAAACTATAGATCCGATTCTAAAATAAATGGGTATGAATAAGCGTCGTATCACACCGAAAAATTCTGTCATCTTTAAAACGTTTGAAATCCACTCTTTCTTTCCTTTTCAAGCGTTTAATGCCATTATATCAAGCCCTATTTTAGGAGCGGGCTATTAAACTTATCAATTTATCACAAAATAAATAGGTAAAATAACATTTTTACTGAGCACTATGACGTAATTTTTTAACCATCTCATTTAATCATTTCTTATTTTAAATTATTTAAATATCGTCTGCATAATTTTCATAAGTTTTATCACTGAACTTAGATATAACGTAAATAATTTTCTTTTGTATTAGGCTTAAATAATAAATTAAGTACATATCTGATCATTTTAATCGATTATTTTTGTAGAAAGATAATTCTCAGCCAAAAAACAAACCATTTTTTTACCTGCCTCATAGGGTACTTTACAATTCTCGAAAATTAAAACTTTTACTGATCCTATCACATGACGGGCTATATGCTAGTTAATAGGAGAAGATAATATTTTATCTTGCACGCAATCGGCTAACAGCTCAAAGATGGGCATGTATATATGTATATGTATATATGCAATAAAATATAACACAAAAAAAATGGTTTTAAATGAAATAAAAACACTGAATTCATTTAAAAACATGTTTATTTACAAAACACACACTATATACAAACTATGCAATATTTTTCAAAAATATTTCAAGCATGAGTGAAAATATTGCACTGAAAACATTCTAAACACTAGAACAGAACATGAAGTGATTTTTTTTACAAAATACTATTCAAAAATGAGTACCCCGGATTCGTGATGTATAGAGATCTGAACCAAGGATATACACACTCTATAAGTGCAAGGTAATACTAAATATTTTAAAATTGTATGTAAATGATAATTGATACACACATATACTTATATTCATAACTCAGAGTTTATGAGGTATATTGGAATTAAAACTGTAAGATGAAAAACTAAAGTTTGTTTTAGTTTTTTTTACAGTGGAACTATTATTTTTTGATATAATGTACTATAGATGCAATAAGCATTGCATAACAAGTTTTATATAATTCTACTGAAATAAACTGGGTTTACACGAGTCTCTTTTTTCGAGCTATTTCTTGTACTCTACCTTAAATTATATTGACCCTTTGTCTAAATGGTTGTTTTCTAATAATTACTTGTCTGATCTAGTCTCGGTACTTCATTGTGTATGAGATATTGTTAAAAAATAAAGCATGCATTAAATATTACAATCCTTAGCAATTTATTAGTCTTTGTTTTGAGTTATATTTATTTATTGATTAATGTTCACCAAAATGTATGTTTCCCAAAAGCTCTGAAAAATATTATTAGCTTTCTGAAACTCTCTTTGGCTGTCGGTTTTTAAAAAAAGCTTTAATTTTACTCATCCCAAGAATTTTTCTTGCCAATTATTTCCTAAAAAGCTTAAAAGTTAATCATTTCTTTTTCATACATGACTAAGACACACAGATTACTAAATCTTAGCGAAAGATAGAAAGCATGCTTTAAAGAAAATTCTAAAATACACCAAGACCAAAAATTGGTCGAGAGAAACTTGATTAGCTAAAACGATAACGATAAAATAAGTTTCATAGTTCTTATATACATATGTTTTAAGTATCGTAATCTAATAAGTTTTTATTTTATAATAATCCGTATTCTAGAAATTAAATCTATACAACTTGAAATTTTCTTTACTAAATTTTAAAATTACTTTCAGTTCAAGCATGATTAGCTTTTAAATTGTCAACATAAACATTTATATACAATTCTTTAACCATTTCCACTTTCATACTTAAGGAAAATATCAAAAATAAATGTTTTTTTAATTCATTAAAATTGTACTCACATAAATATTTACTACTCAGGACAGTTCAAAATATAAGTTCACCATTATACTTTCCTTGTCGGTAGAATATTCTAAATGTTACAATCAGCACAAATTTATTAACACAGTTTAAAGAAAATGCAGCAACAGAAGAATTGTAGTTACTGGAATTTTTGGATACCCTTTAATGATATTAGAATGTAGCATTTTAAATTAGAAAATTGCCAAAGTTTCATTAATGTTATAAAAGTCATTAAACAGCATGATAAAAAGCCAATACTTAAGAAAACATTATAATTGGCAATTACAATATCTGAAGAAACATAGATAATGGGATATTTTAATTTAAAATCTTTCAATCAAAAAATTAATAGTTATATTTAAGAGTTCAATGCTTTTCACCTCATCAATAAGTTCACATTTCAGTATCAATATCCATCTGTACCTTTAAAGTTCTAAAGTATCAATTATCAGCTTTCGAGTGTAATAAAAAGTAATCTACCTTTGCAATTTATTAATGAGTTTTAAAAAATATATATCCTTAGTTTCACTTGGAGGTTACTCTGTGTTAAAAAATTCAAAGTCAACTGAACTTCATCAGATTCATAATATATACAAGTACTAACTTCCGATGAGGATTAAACCGTTTCATCGTTGTCGGTGCTTTCTTGTGGCTCTTCAGAGTATTCTTCTTTCATTTTCTCCTGTTCCTTATAAGCAATATTTGCTGCTTCTTGTACTGATTGTAGAATCATTTTTCTGTTTGTTTCGTCATTCAAAAGATCCACAAGTTCTTCAGGGGCTGACTCATATCCTTCATTCATTTCGTCTTTTTCCTCTTCATCGTGGTTCACTAAGGCTGATTTCTTTGCGGAAACAAGAACTAAAAGCAAAGCCTCTGGAGAAGAATCTGGATCTTCTTCATCATTTACTTCTTTGCTGGTCGCCTCGTTATTTGATTTCTCAACGGATCGATCTTCATCCTGGAATTTGTTTTCTTCATTTGGTCGCTCATAGTTGTCCCTGTAGGGTACGTTTTGATCATTATTGATTCTTTGATCTTGATAAGCAGATTTTCCTTCTGGTTTTGTTCCTACGACTGACTCCTGAGATTCCGATGACCCATAGTTGGTATTCTGGTAATTATTTAAAGGAAATCCGTAGTTTGATGTGGTTGTTTTATCGTAGTTGTTCTGCTGAAATCTGTTAGATGTATGGAAGATATTTTGATCATTCTGAATATTCACAGATGGGTTAAGATTTCTTCCAAAGCTGTTATTGTCTTGAAATGTGCCTCGACTTTGAGCATTGTCGTAACCCGTATTTGATACTTTATTTGAGTTGCTTTTCGTATTTACAGACGATTGTAAGTCTGTAACGGTACCGTAATTAACTGCATCTTGATTTATGTTGTACCTGTAATTATTTGCCACAGATTGCTGTTCAGGATTATTTGTAAATCCAGAATCTTCTTTCAAATTGAATGAGGTTCCTTCTGGTTTCGCAGGTTCCTTACTGAATTGTGCATTGAACCCAACAGTCACAGACTGATATTGATTGGGGAATACGTTATTTTGCCTACTGTTAGAATTTGCAAAGTTTTCAGCATTCTGATTTATATTATTCCTATTGCCTTGGTTTGATGCATATTCATAGTTTTGGGTATCATGTCGATTGTTTTGAATTTGAGTCTGAGGATAATTTTGACTCGATTGGGTTTTCACGCTGCTTTGAAATGAGTTGCCTTGAATAGGTATATTTTGTTGACTATTGGATGAAACAGTGTTATAATTATTTTGCTGGAATCTTTCATCTCTTTGATTATTTGATCCGTAATTTGCAACTTGTGAGAAAACAGTGTTTTTATTTTCTTGCAAGGATACAGAAATTGGAGTTTGTGATGGAGAAAATGATCTAAAGTTATTCTGTGTTTGGGTGCCGAAGGTGTTTGAAGTATATTCTCTCTGCTCATATTTACCATCATTTTTACTAGTTTCCGTATTGCCCCTAGCAAAGTTTGCTAGGGAAGGTTGAGTATTCTGTCCAGAATAACCCTGGTTATTGCTAGAAATATGCAACTGGTTGTTTTTTGTTCCTATATTGTTACTGGATGCAATGGAAGTAACTGCAGGGCGGTTACCATTTCTCTGCGAAGATTGTGCATAATTAGAGGCATCTTGTGCTGCAGGTTGGTTATAATTAACATCTACATTTGAATGATCCCTATTGATTATTGAGGATTGTCCACGTTTGTCGTTTCCTCCGTTTGAAAATGCTGCTCTGTTTCCTTCTGTTTGATACGAATTCTCTTGTCTTTGACCTTGGTATATCTCGCCAGTATTTTTATTATTGTTCCTTTGTTCAGAAAATTGGTCATTCTTAAAATTCACTCCACTCTGGCTGTCTGAAACTCGTGTTTGTTGTGAAATGTCACTTTTAAATCCTGGACTATTGTTTGAACCAAAATTTTTTGCGGAGTTAGCATTATTTGAGGTAGATACTGAACTGTAGCTGGGACTGTCATCAAAATTGATGTCAGCTTGACGAACAAAGGTTGATGTTACTTGATAATTAGTCTTACCTCTGTTATTGCCATTTGATTCTTCTCTGGGAATGTTGGTAATCGGGCCGTTGCGCTTGTTTTGTGAATTTTGTGTATTACCATTGTAATTAAAAGCCCCATTTTGGCTTGGAGCTTGTAAAGAATTTGAATTAGATGTATAGGATTGACTAGAACCGAAATTTCTGTTCTGAGTTTGAGCTAGATGGCTTTGCTGGTTGTTGAAGGATTGTGAATAGTCGGGAACTGTATTTCTGTTACTTGATACGCGAATACCATTTCTACCGACTGGCTTCCATTCGCTAGATTCTACCTTCTTTCCGGCTAATATTGGATATCTGTAAGGAGTCTGTTGCCCATTATATCTTTGATTTGTTGGTGAATTCTGTGTTGCAACTTTTTGTGGCTGTTGGTCAAACTGAGGCTGTCTGTTACCTGAATAAGCCTGAACGTTAGTTTGTACTTCTCCTGAACCTCTTTCATAACTATTTTGAGCGTTGTTACTAGAAGATCCAGTACTGAAAATCGGATTTGAAACGCTATTTTCTGGAATTCTGGGGTTATTGAGGTTGTGAGGCACATACTCATTTGTAACAGAATCAGGAGTCTGTTTCTTAGAAGTTGCTTTGGATTTATCGCTTGTATAAGAATTTTTGTTCTTCTGGATTGTTATCAACACCAATGGTATTTTCTTAGAAGATTTTGTTTTTGTATCACCTATATCTAAAGTTGGGTGTGGATATATTTTCGTTATATCTTCAAAATTGACTTTATTACGCTGACCTTTCTTTTGATCTGAGTTGTAAGCCTCTCTTGAGTTTGTCTGACTGTTATAAAAATTTTGATCGTGAGAAGGTGAAGCATTCTGAATTCTGGTTTCAGTGGTAAGAATTTGTTGAGCAGTAGCATAAGATGGTTGGTTACCGGCTGATGGATTTGATGCTGTATTCACGTTTGTATTGTACTGAGATTGATAAGTTACCGAATCATCTTGAACTTGTTTTGATTTTGTATAATCCTCTTGCATTAAGGATTGTTGTTGATTTGCGAAATTTCTCTGGGGTGTAGCCGCTGAAACAGCCATATAGTTTTGGGTATTTTGTAATGTTGGATTAGTATAAACATTTGAGTTACCCAGCTGTTGACTTGCATAGCTGTTTGAGTTACTAAGTTGTTGGTTTCCATCATTGTAGTTCTGATTCGATGGGAAAATTACTGACTGGGGCTGACTGGAAGATTGCTGAGCATAGGTTTTGGTTTCATGGATGAATGATTCTTCCGGAACAATCCCTGATTGAACTTGTATTGCAACAAGAAGCATCCATATCAATTTAAGCAGCCACTGGAAGAAAAAACAAATATAAATTTTATAAGAAGAATGTTACATCACAAATAATAATTTTGAAAACAAACTCTCCAACAGTTTTAAATGAAAATATTAAATTAGATTTTCTTGAAACTTGTAACATTCAGCTCTATCTACGCAAACACACACACACATATATATATATATATATATATATATATATATATATATATATATATATATATATATATACATATATGTGTGTACACCCCCACATATATATATGTGTGTGTGTGTGTGTGTGTGTGTGATTGCGTGTATGTGTATACAGTAAATTCTAGAATAATATTTTTAAAGCACAAAGATTAGACACTGTTGGGAAAATCAAGGGAAAATATTCTTTATAATGTAAATTAATGACTCCTGTTTGATGTATTCTAATTAGAGCAACCAAAAAATTTGATATTAATATAATAGTTTTAATTGTATTCATCTTTTAACCCTCCATAGTTAGTAAAAATTTAAATGTAACTTACCATCTCTAAATTGGCAAAATATTGTATTAATTATCGCAAATTATGATCAAATATAAATTATGATGTATGTAATTATGATATTGAAAGAACCCTAAAACTTTCCAACTGAAAATAATATATGTTTTGTTTGCTTATATTTGCCTTTTACTGTCAGATAACTTATTTGTAAGTATATACTGTTTGGAAAATATACCCAAAAAGTCATTGCTTTAAAATAAATGTTTGTAATGTTTTCCAAGCTTTTTAAGACCACATATTTCATAATGCTGTTCATTTCCTATATTGCCTTTTATAGAGGATTTTGAGGTCTTTAATTATTTTACAACTACAAATTTAAGTCTAATACATTCATCAAAATATTATTTTCTTATTGCTTTTGCTGTTCAACAGCGTTGATATTTACTCAGTTTTAGGACTAGATAAACCAAAACTATAAAAGGCTGTCTTTGAGGTTATAATAAAATTTTGTGTGAAAATGCTGTTTAGATATTTAAAGAAAAATTTAAAATAATAAGCATAACTAATTAGAACTTTACAGAATCCGGATTTGTTTTGGGATTTCTAAACATAACCACACTGTTTATAAAATTTTAGATTTAGCGTTATATCCATCATTAGCTTTGCATTAAGTTAATCAATGATTTATTTCAGTATTCAAATACAAAATTAACAGTTCTTTCTTTTTTTTTCGTTTTTATTTAATTTGAGGATTGGAAATATTCAGCACTGACTTTATATGAAATTAATCAAAGATTTATTTCAGTATTCAAATAGGAAATTAACTGTTCTTTTTTTTCGATTTTATTTAATTAGAGGATTGGATATATTTAGCATTCACTGAAATTAATCAATGATTTATTTCAGTATTCAAATACGAAATTAACAGTTCTATCCTTTTTTTCATTTTTATTTAATTTGAGGATTGGAAATATTCAGCATTGACTTTATATCAAATTAATTAAGGATTTATTTCAGTATTCAAATACAAAATTAACAGGTTTTTTTTTCATTTTTATTTAATCTGTGGATTGGATATATTTAGCATTCACTTTGTATGGAATTAATAAATGAGTTATTTCAGTAATCAAATACAAAATTAACAGTTTTTTCTTTTTTTTCTTTTTATTTAATTTGAGGATTGGATATATTCAGCATTGACTTTGCATGAAATTAATCAATGATTTATTTCAGTATTCAAGTACAAAATTAACAGTTTTCTTTTTATCATTTTTATTTAATTTGAGGATCGGATATATTCAGCATTGACTTTGTATGAAATTAATCAATAATTTATTTCAGTATTCAAATACGAAATTAACAGTTTTTTTTCTTTTTTATTTAATTTGAGGATTGGATATATTCAGCATTGTTTTTACATGAAATCAATCAATGATTTATTTCAGTATTTAAATACGAAATTAACAGTTCTTTCTTATTTTTTTTTCATTTTTATTTAATTTGAGGATTGGATATATTCAGCATTGTTTTTGCATGAAATTAATCAATGATTTATTTCAGTATTCAAATACAAAATTAACAGTTTTTCCTTTTTTTTATTTAATCTGAGGATTGGATATATTCAGTATTGACTTTAAATTAAATTCAGCAGTGATTTATCTATTTAAATACGAAGCCAGCAAATCTTTCCCTTTATTTTTCTGTCTTATTCAGTATTTTGTCTCGTTTAGCATGAGGTTTGAAGGAAATTAATCAACATTTTCCTTGCTCAAATACAAATCCAAGTATTACTTTTCCACTTTTTCTTTCAAATTCTTGTTTTGCCTACATCGAACATCAGCTTTCAGTGTAGATGATCAATCATATCTATGCTCTGGGTTATCGATTGCTGCAGTTAATATTTTTGAGTCACGAGCTAATATTCTTAGCATAAAACTTTCCCTCTTTCCCTGATACCACATGAATAATGTTTTCCTTTCATAAACATCATTAATAAAGAACATCTTATAGTGATGAATTCCTTAAACAGGATTTCACTGTCATTTTGATGGATATTTTTACATGACGAGCAAAATATTTGTTTATGTGGAGAAAGTGGGAAGGTGGATTGCTTGTAATAGAGCATGATAGGGATATCAGGAAAATCTTGCCTTCCTGTTATAAAATCCGTATTCTTATTGATATTAATCAACGCCTTCCTGGAGGATAAAAAACGGAATGAATAAATTATACAAATTATACAAGGTAGAGAAGTTTAGAAAAATTACGCTTCATGGAATCATATTGATTATAAAGAAACAAATGTTTTTAAATGGTTTTACGGATTTGTTTTCATTCTACCATGTTGATGTAATATGATTTTTAATGAATTTTGATGTTTAAATATGTGTGTGTGGGTTACAGAGGAGGATGAAACATAAAATTTTCTTGTTAAAAACTGTGGAAAATGGATTGTTTGACTTAGAGTAGAATATGAATATTAAACAAAATATTTCTTTCCTAATACCATATCGGTAATTGCATTAACGTTTACCACTTTTTTGAGATTAAACACCCGGAATGAATAAGTTATCAAAGAAAGAAAATTTATTTTTAAAATGTTGGAATTTTACTGGTAATGAATAAACAAATAATCATTTTTAAGGGTTGACTGCAGAACTGTGTTCCCCTGCCAACTTGGCGATAATGATTTGAGTATGGTCGCCTAACATTTTCCCCTGATCTCACCGTGTACAAAGAATCTGTATCTATATTATAATTTATATGTTACTAGCAAGTGTGCCCGTGTTTCGCTACGGTGAAGCAGAGGTTTTGACAGGAACAGTGCTAATTTTGTTGGTATTAATTAATATTGTCCAAAATTAAGGACAAACTACATGGTTTTGTATGAAACAGAAACACACACTCATATTGGCAACCATACGAATATAAAGATAACTATATAAAATGATAGGTTTTTATTTGCCCATGAGAGTCACTGAAATTTGTACTTTTTGTTGTTAGAATATTGTTGATAAACATTTCATTGTAATGTAAAAATTCACCAAGAATTAAACTTAAAATTATTCTTATATAAAAATGCTGTAATTTGCGTCACGTAGAAATGAAAGTTGATCACTTTATATTTCAATTTTCATGTCAAATCGAATTGATACTACGCAGATAATGCTTAAATAATATAAAATAAGAAATGAATAAATGAGATATTTAAAGGAATGACGTCATAATGATAAAAAAGTATCATTTTCACCTATTTATTATGTTATAAATTGAAATTTTTAATCCCCTGCTTTTAACCGAGGAAAACTGCGCTTAAAACAATTACATGGGATTAAAGGAATGACGTCACATTGCTAGAAATATTGCTTCTTTCACTTAGTTATGAGGCGATAAATTAAAAAGTTAATTGTTTGCGTTTAACCGGGGAAAATAATGCTTAGAATAATAACATGAAAAGCTCGAAAAAGGGGGAAGGAATGGATTTCGAACGTTAAAAATTTACAAACACATTCCTAGAGATATACCTAACAATTTCCCAAATTTTCACGGCGATTGGATGTATGATTTTTGAATTTGTCGAGTAGACAGATACAAATTCCTTTTTATATAAATAGATTTTCATCCAACTCTCCTTGTGTCACTCTTCTCTTATATATTAAAAGTGCAAAATGCATAAAAAATTTAGATATAACAAACCATTAAAGGTTCACTAAGGCTAATTTAATTTGGAGCTGTTGCGTTTGTAAACTGTTAAGGGATTAATTGCCCATAAATATAAATGTCCGGTTCTCAAGTCGTTTTCTTTAAGTAAGAGTATATAATTCTATTACTATAGCGCACTGTGCATTAATTAAAGTCGCCAGAAAAAGCAAGCAATACAATGTTTGGATGGATTACCTTTGTGTTTTAGTAAATATCGCCAATATTTTCGCCCAATTTGCCAATGGAATCCCAATTCTTCAGAAGTCCCTATTTTTAATAGTTTTAGGGATTTTGTTTCTTCTGCCATACCGATATAATTTGACTTTCAATGATTTTTCATATTGAAATATGTATGGGTGTGTGTGTTAGTTTAAGAGGAGGATAAAATATAATGTTTGGTTGCATTCTGTACTTCAAAAGATGATTTACTTTAATAGAATAGAACACAAATATAAAAAAATTCTCGTCTTCCTCTTACACCTCTTTTCGTAATGTCCTTAACCACGGCTTCCAGGAGCATAACCACCCCGAATGAATAAATAAAAAGAGAAAAAAAGACAAATAATGCAGATTGGGATTATACTGTCAAGAAACGTATTAAGACTTCCGACGATTTTGAGCATTTTTTTTCTTTTTCTGATTTTTGGAGACTGTTAATACTTATATGCTTATGTATAAAGATCAGGAACAATATAAAGAAGTGAATATGACATATATTACACATATTAATCTTATTATGCTACATACGCAGTAAATTGAACTCATAAACGAAGTGAATATATATATAATATATATATATATATATATATATATATATATATATATATATATATATATATATATATATATATATATATATATATATATATATATATGTATATATGTATATATGTATATATATATATGTATATATGTGTATATATGTATATATGTATATATATATGTATATATATATGTATATATATATATATATATATATATATATATATATATATATATATACATGTATATGTGTATATGTGTGTACATATATGTATGCATAGATTATGTGTATGTATATACATATTTTACACATATCTCTTTTAATCTTAGTTTACTACATACGCAGCAAATTGAACTCGTTAATGAAATATATATATATATATATATATATATATATATATATATATATATATATATATATACATACACATATATATGTATATACACATACATATATGTATACATATTTACACATACATATACATACACATACACATACACACATACATACATATATATATATATATATATATATATATATATATAAATATATATATATATATATATATATAATATATATATATATATATATATATATACTGAAATTTTACTTAAATGATTTTTAGAAGTTTGTATATTCTGTATTCAGTTTTAGTGTAAATGTGTGTTTATTTCAAAATTTTATGTTTTATACACACGCAAGCATATATACAGCTGTATGTTCATTCCAGTATGTACGTACAATGCCTTTCAACATGCACTTGTCAAATAGTTCATACATTTCCTGATCATTACAGACATGAAAAGGAAACTTTTCTTGCTTTTTTTACGTGTAACTCTTCCTTGCATTACATCCTCCCGAGGCCACGTCGAATCGCGGAACGAACCACGTCCGTGTCGTCCACTCGGCGATTTCGAACGTAATTTTATTCTCGACAGGTTTAACTAATTTCGGGTCATAACCCGTCCCGAAATAACGCGCAAAAAAAAAGTCGGATACATAAACACGAACGAATTAGAAAATAAAAAGAAAAAGAAAGAAATAGACCAGTTCAGAGGTGAATCTTCAACCGTTCCAATAATACGATCACGGAGCTTTCAAATCGTAACGGGTGCACCGAGCAGCTGCTGCCACTTTACTGGCAGCTAACTGTATCGGCACGGGAGTAAGGAAATAGCGATGGTCTGTCTAGGGGCAGGAAAAAATTCTGACACATAGCTAGCTGCAAATGAAATCGGAACTATTTCTTTTTTCTTTTTTTAATCTTTTTGTTTTGAGATCGTCACGCACTTCAGAAAAAGTCTAATGTGTATGAATATGCAGTTGAACAAAAGGTGTTTAAGGATTTAGGTTGTTTTATTTGAAAGTTTATTTACCTCTCACGTTTTCTGGATGGGGAATAGAATAGCGCCGAAAGCCAGTCTCTTGGTTATTCAGGTTATGAGTGTTGCGTATGCAAAGTAAACTTAATTAAGATTGGATATGATTTTCACACTGTGGCACCCTTAGATTACGAGGCACAGGATGGACTTTGTAATAAGTAAGATTTGCTGTAGGGTGTTAGGAAGAGACCAGAAGATTGTGCGGAGTGCATCATAAAAATGGAACTTTTTCCTCATCATTTGATAAGGACAATGTTAGAGCTTTTGGGCACAAGGCTCAAGCACTCTCTTTCAGTGGAAAGTAACTAAATTTTGGTATTTTTGTTGGCAGGTATTCTACTGATTTTTCCTATATTCTTTTCTGTAATCATTCTATTCTTTTCTCTTTTTTCATAAAATTTTAGTTTCGTATTCATAATATTTCTGATATTTCAAGACCTCAAGGACATACAGAAATAAGGTTTAAAAGAAAATTAAATTATGGGCAGTATAAAAAAACATATTCCAGGTAACTTAGAAATTAACATGTCAGCCTACAAAGGAGAATGTCTAGCTTGAAGCACGCTTATAAAAAGTATTTTCAACCACCGCTAAAAGATAGGGTTTATTTCCTTGGATTCTAAAATATCTTAAAATTTTTCATCTTTTTGTAATCCTGGGAACTATTCTTGGTTCCCAGTAGTTCCCGGAAATAAACAGGCAGATACACAAAATTACAAGTTATAATAAAACTTTATAAGTACATGTCTTGTTATTGCAGTCGAAACGAAAACTGGAGTGTAATCAAATCCAAAATATTGGTTCATTTCAATTCAACAAGTTTATTTGATTCAAAGAGTTAAAATAATTACTACAAGGCTTTTTGTTAAGTTTACTCTCTCCACTCATAAAAAGAGACCACAGAATCTTTGGAATAGAAATCTTTAAAGTTAAATGAAAAGTTAGTGAAGGAGCTTTACTCAAACGCAAAGGATCTACGTTGTTCAAGTAGCGTTGTTCAAAAGTTCTAGCCTGAGTAACAAATGGAAGAAAAAAACTACAGCTATATGGCTCATCAGGAAATCGATCCTCAAATATTATAAAACTGGATGAGGCTTTGGAAATAATATCTCCACCATTAGTTACAGCTGAGAGGGTATTTTCAGCTACCGGGTTGTTCACAACAAAGATAAGAACTAGACGAAGCGATAAAAACATAGATTGCTTCTGTTTTCTTAAATCCTTCATTAAAAATAAATAATTAATGTTTCATTTTATTTGTTGATCACTAAAGGAATATAAATTTTGGAATCGATGAATATTCTTATGTGTAAGTATTATTGATATTATATAAAAATAATTCGATCTAGATTTTTTGCTTTTTTTTAGAGATTTTTTAGAATGACTTTTACTGTTTCATTTACCGGATTATAAGGTTATTTCCGAGAAATAAAAATTGAGGGAAATCAAAACTTTTCTGTAGGCTCGAATTTTACTTTTATCATATGCCTTCGTAATCGTTCAGAGTTGTGTCTAAGTAGTAGAAAATTGATTTCGGGAAGAAAAATACAGGCTGATACCGTTTGTATCCAGCAAGTAATCTACGTGGTTGCAACTCAGACGTAAAATTTGAAAAAATCTCTGAGTTGTAACTGGAAGAGGCAGAACAATCATATCTTATGAGATTTAAAAATGTTTTTCTCCAGCAACAGAAAAAAATACTTCTGCAAAGCCTTATAAAGAACTAATGTTATATTTGATCAAAAATAATCACTTTTAAATTGAGAGACTATAACACCAGTGTATTATTAAAAATTATGTGTATTATTATTGGCTACCAAAACCAAAGGGGAATTGAATAAACTCTAACCACCACTATTTTATTTAAAATCTAACAAAAGACGTTTTAAACTGTAGACTTTACATTTATAAATGCAGTCGAATCCCATTATAAAGAAATATCTTCAGATCTATTAAAAATTTTACTATAACCGGAAGTTCATTATACTCAGTTTTGCTGAAACCATTGAAATTTATAAAGTTTGGAGGGCAGTTTTATTCGAAACAATCATTGGGAATTTACTGATATTACTTAAAATTACGGTCAAAATTTTAATCAGGTCAAATATGGTCAAAAATATCGATTACATATGGGAGCTCAGTACATCCAATTCGGCATAAAGTGAAAAAAATTATTGAATTTCATATTTCAATTCTAAATTATTCCTTAATATTTGTAGAACATGCTATCCAAATGTGTCGCCATTCTAATAAATATTTAAGGATTTACGATTAACTTTTTTATCCATTTTTCCATTCCCTTTAAATGTCCTTTTAAATTTTATCTATTTCAAAGTTTACAGTTATATACGTATGTATAAAATTACCTTTGAAAATCTGGTAGCGCGGGGGGGGATGTATCCAAAGGAAATTTCAGTTTCCTATAAGTGGAAATTTATTTTCTCAAAAGTTCATTATAAACGTTTAAAATAACAATTGTTAAGTTCAGTTAGAACGGGTAAAAAAAAATCACATTAACCAAGATTTCACTACATTTTCTCTTCCATAGTGATGTCTTCTTTCCGTAGTGATGCAAAAAAAAATTATATAAATAGTTGTTTTCATAAAATTTGGCAGAGCGCTTGGGATGTAAATATTGATAATAAACTTCGTATTATCAAACCGAAAATTAAAAAGTGGCACCCTCTCTCGTCCATAAAGCATGATGTTATCCTCACCCGTCTCCGTATCGGACATACACGGTTCACTTATCGTCATCTCTTGCTGGGAGACTACGCACCTACATGTAAAATTTGTAAGGTCGACATGTCCCATCTTTAATCAACATCGTCTCCATTATTTTAAATCTGCTACTCCTGATATCAAATATCTTTTAAATGCGTCGCCACATCCTGAACTTTTTAATTTTTTAAAAGTCATTGGTTTTTATCCTCTTATCTGATAATGTAATCACACCTCATTCGCATTTTTAATTCTACATTCGTTTATCTTCGTTTCTTTGGTTACTTCATCCCTTCGTCTTTAGTTTTAATCTTTTAAATTACTTTTAAGATATTTTGCTAATTAATGAGTTCTTGTGTTTGACACAATATATCCCAGTAGGATGCAGTGCCATTAAGCTCCAACCAACCAACTTCACTGCATATTCTGTTCCCTATACCACTCATTCCATCTCTTGTCTTTCAGTGTACGGATGTCCCGACCGCAAAATATATTTATGTTTTTTCCATCCCTAAACTTTCTAGTTTTGTGTTATGAACTCCTATCCCCTTCTTTCATCTTTTAGCTGTTTTATTTTCTGCTCGTTGTCATTTTCTGCTTACTGTTAGTAATCTCTGGATTAGAGGACCCGTCCTAAGAAATCCAGTTGACCTACCGCCTTGAAGGCCTTGAAGTTCCCTGTACCAAAGTACAACTGTATACTATAGCTACGTTTCGTTTGGTTTGGCACGTTACGGTCAGCAGTTTTGCTACACGAAGGTTAATAAGACCGGGGCCTATTGTTTACAATCAACTTCTACATTTTACAATCAATTCCTACATTTCCATATTGCTACAAACATTTATTGTACAGAAGAATTCAAACCCGTGCCGAAGAACAGCACCCTAATCATTCAGCCATCATTCGGCATACCATTGTTAACATAGAATACATTAAACATCCCATTTCCACCATTAGTATGACTTAGCAATACATTGTCAATTACATATTCCCCAGTTCTTGTAGAATATTATGATCAACCGTTAATTAAACATCTATTTACAAATTTTATTTTTTTACATTTTAACAATAATAAACACAGAAACATGAAATATTACGATACGCATTGTTACTCATTTGAAAGTACCTTTAAAATATTTAAAAATGCATCGATAAGCAACTGGCATTTTTCCAAAATATTTGTTACTAAATTCTAAGTGGGGTCAACATATGCAATATATATATTGGAACTTCACTATATTTTTAACTAAAAAATTATGAAAAAGTATGTCGAAGATAACTTGCTACTCTAAACCATTACTTTTATTGACCTAAGAATGATTTTAAATTCAGAAAAGGAAAAATATGTGTGAAGAGGAAACTTTTCAAGGCTACTGTTCTGAAATAAGATCAAGAGCGCAATTAATTACAATAGACTGGTTCATTTTTTATGATTATCATTTTTCCTATCACTAGGCGAACGTCACTTTGAAATGCAGAACAGAAGTAACTATTCATACCATTTGAGTGATAGTATTAACACTTAGCATTCAGTCCTCGCATTCAATTCATGCAGTAACCGTCTTTTACAAATCGTGACAAATGTATTATGTTCAATAGAGTTGAAGGTTTCAATTAATCTCTCCTCAGGAAAATCAACTATTTCTCATAGGGACTTTATTCGCGGCCACTAATTAAAACGACGTCGGAACAATGTCTCGTCTTCAAAGGAAACTGAATAAGCCCTCAAGCTGCGTGATACTTCCTGACCAAAGCCTCGTTGCAGGCGTGCAAAAGCAGGGTAACGAGAGGGCAGACGATTTGTAGGTACGGCAGCGTAGGAGACCATATTAAAACCAGGAAAAATTCCATTATTTTCTTCAGAAATATAATAAACTTATTTAAATGCGTTTATAATTATATACACGTTCAAAAAGACGGGATGAGATATTTAAATTGCTGTTTCTGGCGAGAAATGTGATTTTGTACGCGATGAATAGAAGCAACACTGAAGTGAAGGGAAATACGCTCCTATAAAAAGACTTCATTATTTTTTAATTATTTAGCTCTGGATATCAAACTCAATATGTGCTATCCATTTATCTTCAAACCTGTAATTTCACTGTTGTATTTATACGAATGACCTGACCATCTTTTTCACACAATATTAACAAATATTCCCACACGCGAAACAAGTAAAATAAACACCATGCTAGGTTTCAATTTATACTCTACATCTAATTAAAGCAGCGTCTAAAAAGGAACACTATTTTTTTCAATTTAGGAATTCGCACTCAAAATCTAAAAGCAAACCTGTTTCCAACGCAGGCGTTAAATGAAGCCACATTTTCATTACCATAAATTTACTTGTATCACGGCTATGTTTGAATCGTGAAAAAGAGGGGAAACATTATAAAAATGGTTACTAAATACAAATAAATTTGCATTTTAAATAGCTAATTGAGGAAAGGAATATATTTGCTCAGTTATTATTACAAAATGAAAAGTTATATTATTCCAGTAAATTATAGTATTTCGTAACAGAAAGTATTGAAGTTTTTTTTTTTACCTCAACACAGCACAAATTGTAATATATATATATATATATATATATATATGTGTGTGTGTGTGTGTGATGTGTGTGTGTGTGTGATATATATATATATATATATATATATATATATATATATATATATATATATATATATATGTGTGTGTGTGTGTGTGTGTGTGTGTAATATATCAAAATTACTTAACTTTAATATTTTCTTAAAAACCTCCTCTCTCACATTCTAATTCCTTAAAATCTATTTCTCAGCCTCTAACTTTCTTAATCAAAGAAGTGTCTTTGACTTAAAATTCTTTCGATACAATTCCCAAAATTTTCTATCCCATAGATGTAAATTTTCTGTCTGTTCAACACGTTTTCCAGCTGTCGCCGGTAAATGGCTCAGCTTTTTTTCTGATCTTAACACTTAATTCACTGAGTAAATTTTTTATACCTTTGGAAAATTCTATCTGTCTTCGCTCTTGGATGCACCTCTGTTCGAGCAGAGAGATTTTTGTGTTTTTTCTCTTGTATGTCGGTGACTAGTAAAAATTCCGTTTTAGCAGCTGTAAAGTTTTAATTAGACTTCTGCGGTTCTCTTCAATGTCGGTCGACTGCACTTTTATTACTGCTAGCTGTTTAGCTTTCTCCTTATCCAGCAGTTTTATAATTATTGGATTACATATATATATATATATATATATATATATATATATATATATATATATGACATGTCGTGATCCAGAGTTAAGGCGAATGGAAAACAGTCTTCTTGATAAGTTTTATTAACTCATCGTTCTTATGGAAAGCAACTTGTGTCATTTTCATTGTTCATGACGGAGCTATGAGTGGAATAGGTATTCACAGTTCCATGTCCACGCGATGAATTATCTTATCTGTTTGCAATCTCATCAAATTCTTCCAAAATGCTTCCACCTGACCGGATGATCCCAAAAGCTTACGCGAGCGTGAGTCTTTTTCATTCATTTTATTATTATAAAATTTATATAATATAATATAATTTATATAATATATTATAAAATTTATTAATATAAATATTTTATTATTATTTTATAAAAGAGTTCCCTTTTTAAAATCGTTTTTAACTCACGTAACTTCCAACTACCCCTTTTATAGACCTTATATATATATATATATGTGTGTGTGTGTGTGTGTGTGTGTGTGTGTGTGTGTGTGCGTGCGTGTATAACCCGAAGAGCCATTACATCATGACCACCCTCCATTTATAACAATGGGCTCGCCCATGAACAAAACCACTGCTCGTACTCGGTTTGGAGTATATAAAGCGGCTATGCATTGTCTTTCCAAACACAGCGTGATTAGTAACGTAATGGGACAAGCAGCTGATTTATCCGACTTCGATAAAGGTGAAATCATTATGGCTCGGCGACTGAGAACATCAATATCCAAAATGGCTCGTTTAGAGGTCTGTTCCCGTGCAGTTGTTGTGAGCACATATCGAAAGTGGTGTATGGATGGTGAAACGACCAGCAGTGTGTCGTACACGGTGATTGAGCGTAGATTGCTACTCATTTTTCACCGTGACCGAAGAGCTATAACAGCCGATATCACCACCAGCTACAGCAGTGGCGACCTAGACAGTATTTCTCAACACACTGTGCAGCTTATGAGCCTACGCAGGCGAAGGCCAAAGCATGTTCTGGATCCCGGATCTGATAGTACTTCATCGCCAACTGCATGAGTCAAGAAACATCGGAATTGGACACTTAGAATAATGGGAAAAAGTTGTATAGTCCGACGAATCACGTTTTCTGGTCCATCATATCGACGGGCGTGGGCGAATACTCCAATTTCTAAAGGAAACCCTGGCTTCCAGATACAGTTGGTAGGAGACAAGCCGATGGCGGGGTATAGCGATGGGGACAATGTTTTAAGACAATGTTGTTATGGGTCCTATGCACATTAGGACTCATAATCCCCATAGAACATTTCCTAACGTCTGTGCGCTACATGAATATCGTTGCAGACCATATTAACCCATTCATAACAACATTTCCGGCAGGTCATAAGAGGCGAATCATTAGGGAGTGGTTCGAGGAACATTCCAGTGACTTTAAAGCCATGTCATAATTCACCAGCTATTTAAATGCTTAAAAACTGTTGGAAATATTACACAAAGGGATTAAACTTTTTAAAAAGTTAAAATGTTTAAAAATTCTATTTCAAATACTATAACTACTAAATAAAATAAGCCATAACAAAAAATGTAGGTAGAGTTTCATCGTAGTTCTATAATTTGTTTACTTTTAAAATTTTGAAATCAATATGGGGAATAGTTTTTATTCATAATGTGTGCAAGTTAAAAAACACTATTTTCAGTAAAATTTATTTGAAGTTTTTAAAGTTTTCTTCACACTAGATTGGCCAAGGAAGTCCTTTTGACTGCTTTTTAATTTGAATTAAAAAAAGCAATTACGTATAAAATGACACAATTTCTTAGAATTTTGTGACTTTTTGTACAACATATTAATAAACGCATTTATATGTTATACAAGGAAGTCACAAAATTCTAAGAAATTGTGTCATTATATACATAATTGCTTTTCTAATTGAAATTAAAAAGCAGTTAAAATGACTTCCTTGGGCAATCTTGTGTTAATATCATGATATAAATACAAATATTGTATAGTTTTATAGGTTCTGATTCGAATATTTTAATGGGGTTTCTTATAAACGATTGATAAATCTCCAAAGATTTTAAATATGTAAAAAGAAAAAAAACGAATTTTGGAAGGTTTGAAGGTGATGCCGTACCCTTAGGTTTACTGGCTCTTGAATAATTTGTCAGTATCACTCCTAACCATAAATACTTTGTTTGTCTGACAATGGAGCAAATTAAACGTTCCTTTTTAACTAGCAGCAAATTAAACTCTATTTTTCTTCTCCTAATACCAATATTATAAAGTAATAATAATTCGAATTTAAAATTTGTTGTCAAATTACCATCCAATTAGTGTCACAGAACAAGTTAATGAGGTGTAGACAGCTCGTCGTTTGGCCTAATAATATCCTCGGACAATGGCCGTAATTAAATTACCCGTGTCCATCTTCCTTCCTCGTGGGACCGTTCATTAATTATATTTTCTCCCTTATTTAAATAGCCTTATTAAATACTTATAGACCACCTGACAGGTTTAACTGAAAATGAATGATTAACTTCGAGTTCATCATTCTGTATTGCCCCAAGGTTGTTTTTCTCTGACTCAGTGTGATTCTCAATCCAATGAACACGTTTGGGGTTATTCAACGGATGGGAGCATTAATTGATGACACATTGCTAAAATTATCAGCTGAATGTCTCTTCTTTTAACCACTAATTTCTATCGTCCCTCTTTAGAGTCAATTAAAAAATAGTTTGTAGAATTTACATGTTTTCTTCTAACGCGTTTTCCTTTCCATTGTAGGTAATTAAAGGCTTAGGCATCAATAGATTAGTCATGTTACATCCTTAAGAAATAACATCTGCTTATCCTGCTAAAAGTTTCCCCCATTCTTTCAATGGGAGAAACCCGGATGGCAAAAAAAGATTAAAGTCAATTAATTGGTCATAAACCTTTGCGACATCTTCTAAATTTTTACCAAGTATGGAATTCTTGAATCCAGCTTTTATCCTGCTTACACTGCTGAATATATTCTCACATTCTTCACTGATACATGCTATTGTAACACTTCGCGTGAGGGCAACGTATTTTTACGTTTTCTACAGTCTGTCACTGGAGCGCGGGTCACGTAAAAATACGTATTTCCTTGATTTGTAGTGGATACCCGCTAACCACCACAAATCTACTAAATACGTATAATTATATGTATGTGAGACATTATATGCTTGTTTTTTGAGTTGCAATGCAACGCTTTCCATTTTTTCTTTCCACAAGTTATGATTGTCGAGTTACTCGGTCTTTTGTTGCGTTACTAACCCTGAGAAATGGAATTTTGTCTTTAGTGGTTTTTAGAAAGAGTTTCAGTTTTTACTAAATAAAAGACAAAAAACAGGACAATATATAAAAATTTAGATTTTGTAATTTCCAAAAAATTCAATTTTAAAATTTAAAAGTACCATAAGGGGAATGCTTTTAAAACATGTGTAAATGGGAAAGTATATGCCTACGACTAACGGTTGCAGAGAAGATCTGTCGAGGATTTTACTGTGCATTCTGTATGTTAAAAGATGGCTGACATCAATATCTTTTGTAGAGCTTGGGTAAAAGTAAATAAAATATTATAGGTCATTGAACAAATGTTAACAAATATAATAATGAGAAAGATATTCACATTTACGAGGATTATTATTGTTTTGTACAACAATAAGCCTTGTATATCTTGTAACCTGATCTATTTTTTTTAATCGTGGGAAAAAATGTGGCTTCAAGAACTCCACTTGACCACAATAATAATCAACTGATACAAGCCAATTTGACATTAGTCTCTGTTCTATTTAGTTGAACAGTAGGCGTATAGTGCCAGACAGCTCAAACTAAACCGTCATCCATTTATATCTGAACAAATCATGCTACATCTAACAGAAGTAGAATTAGATCAAGATGTAGACTCATAAGAGAAACTCCTACCTTTATTATTTCCCTTTAACACTGGAAAGACTGAAACTTAGTATATACCTATATTGCCCCAAAGCAGTCAAAATGACTGCATTGTGAAAGAATAACTAACATGTCGAGAAATTTTGACTCGTAAGAGAAATCCCTATCTTTATTATTTACCTTTTACACTGGAAAGACTGAAACTTAGTATATACCTATATTGACCCAAAGCAGTCAAAATGACTGCATTGTGAAAGAATATCTAACATGTCGAGAAATTTGTTTAAAATTATTTTTAATATATTTATATTTTTTACAGTTATATAACAAGATATTAGTAAATACTAACAATAAAAAAATTACCTCACCTGGAAAAAAAATAATAATTTATGCATTATTATTTGTACATTTTTTATTGCAAATAAAAGTGGAAATTTTTTTTATGTGTACATCTTCCGCAAGCATACTTTCGACATTTTTCACATATATTATTTGTTTGTTGTTGTGGCAAAAGTCGTACTTGACAAATTTTGCGTTCGTTAGAATGAGTTGCATGTGAAGATGTTGCAGTTGATCTTTGTAGGTCTTCACGTTCTGAAGAATTTTTCTGTCTCGCAGCTCTGTATTCGGGGGAAAGCTGTTCTGTTAATTGAAACAAGAACTCTTTTCGTTGTATTTATATTCTTGTCGTTTCTCTGTAAGATACTTATATCCCTACCCAGTAAAAGCCATAGTGTCTTGCAGTGGAAAGTAGTAATGTACACAAATTTTAATAAATGTAAGAAAATTTCTAATGCATGCAATGAAAATATTTCGGGAAGAGTCCAGTCGCCTCCTTACTTAATACATTGTGTGCGGGTACATTTGTACCGGAAGCGGTCGTTTTGCGAGTAAATTTAGTTATTCAGTTAAATCTCAATAGAACAAAAGTTATTTAATTTTTTAACCAACTTTTTGTATTTTATATTGAAATATATAAACAAATATATAAATAGATAAATAAACATATATATATATATATATATATATATATATATATATATATATATATATATATACAAATATATATATATAATATATAAATATACATCTATATAATATCATTTTTGGCAGGATAAATAAAAAGTTAATTTTAAATCTAAAGTGATTTTTTAATCAACCTTCCCGTTCTGTGGTTCCGCTGATGTAAAAACTAGTTTTTATTTGTCTAATTTTTTCCAGAATCTATGTAGTAGACAAGAACATTCGACTTCGTTTTCCTGTATATACCGTTATTTTTGTACCCACAAACAAACCATGTTGTTACACTTCCTTCCTTCCATGAATGCTACATCTAACAGAAGGGGCATGACAGCTCAGGATGGGCCTTAGCCTTCTCTAGAATTCCATACCAGGCAGTCCTATCTTTGGCTCTGGATTTCCAATTTGAAATTTTCAAGGATCTTATGTCTTTCTCAATGCAGTCTAACCATCTAAGTTTTGGTCGTCCTCTCATTCGGGTAGCTATTGTTTTGACCGTAAAACCTTTTTTGTGGATCTATTGTCATTAAGTCAAACTAGGTGTCCGGCCAATTTTTATCTTTGTAAGCTAATAAAATTAATTATATCTGGGTTTTTATATGTTCTGTATAATTCAATATTTGTTCTTCTTCTCCATATACCATTTACATTAATTCCCCCCAAAATACTTCTCAATATTTTTCTCTCAAAAACTGCTAGGGTTTCCTTGTCTCTTTCTGTCAATGCCCAGATTATGTTGTTACACTAACCCGTATTAGTACGCGACCCGCGCTCAAGTATCAATCGTCAGAAAACATAGTAGTACGTGTCCCGCTTACAATGTGTTAAGAGATACGTCCTTGCCCAGCAATGTAGGTTGTTCCTTCTACAACTTACTTTTTCCCATGCAAGAGTCGCATCTCGGCATTATTTGCCGAACTGTAGTTCGTACTTCAAATCCTTTTGTCGTCATACATATTTAACAGACACTTGGAAAAAATATCAGCTGCTCGATTTCCGGCAATTGCGATTATTATGTTTGATCTTGTGCTTGTAGGCGTTTTTCACGGCATATAAATATGGTTGTTACATCGAATTTCCAATTATCCACGGTAGGGATTATATTTACTTTACCAGGTTTATTCGAGCATCGCACAAAAAAAAGAGGGGATTAGAAATAAATATATTGTTAAGCGGAAGAATATCCGTTTGAGACTCGTAAGAAGAACTTGGTATGTGGAACATATTTTAGGAGGAAAAGAAATAGACCAATTATTAAAAGCAATATATGAAAATTTATTTAAAATAATAAGATTTTTCTGTTTGCTAGGATTATTCCAGACTTATTGTACCATATTCCTGTATTTTACGATATTATCCAAGGAACTATAACAAAATATGAATAATTTTACATCGTGTGATTTTCATTAGAGTTATATCCATCGAATACATCAAAGCATTCAAATTTAACATTAAATTTCTGAATTTCTGATTATTAATGCTCTATATACTGATAGTGGAAATAATAGTTCATTATTTCTAAATTTATGTATTCAAAAAAATCCTAATTTTTTGTTTTTTTTTTATTTAAGTAAACATACTGATTTCCTAAATAAAGATTAATTTTACGACTTCTATATGATTAGAAAATTAAAACTCCAGGCAAACAACACTACAGCGAGTTTATTTTATACAACATTACGATTGATATGTTTTGTAACGTATCAGTTTTAACGAATTTTATTTTATACGCTGCAAGTAAATAGTTGATAAATTGAGAGTATCACAAAGAAATGGACCAGGCGATTTTCAAATATTCATGAAATACAAAGTATTTTTCTAAGAAAATTAATAAAAATAATAATAAAGTTATCCCCTATATAATAATAGCTTAAGTTGTCTGTCCGCGAATTTTTGAAGCGGTTGTACCTGGAATGGATACAGGCTCCATATTGGATTTTTTATGAGTTAGGTTTAGCAAAATTCAAAGCGAGTTCGATATCCATCCCATCCCCCCTTTTCGAGCGTTATTGCCATTATATCAAGCCTTATTCTCCCTCTTATTCCATACTAAATTCATTCTTGATAGGATGGCGAAGGCGGAGCTTAATATTTAAATTGCTGGACTGTTTTTACTTAACCCTCATGTTCTCTAATTAGTACCTTTACCATGTGTAGGTATGGTCCGTTTAGTAGAGTGTCTGCCAATTTAATCGTCGTATTTTTCGTGTTGAGAGTTCTGTCCCCGACGCAGCCAATTTTTTTTAAATGTCTAATTAATTTAATATTTTCTGCTTTTTTTAAAAAAAAATTCTTATTCCTAAAGTTGTTTTATTATTTTCAAAGTTGTTTTACTATTTTTTAAACTTTTTATGATTTTTATTATTTTTATTTTATTAAATTCACGTATTGTGGTATAAACACTTCATGTTTTGCAGCCTTAAACTTTCTTCTTGTAGTGATAGCTTAAGTTATCTGCTCGTCTGTCCTCGAATTTATGAAGCGGTTGGACCTGGAATAGATAAAGCCATCCATATTGGATTTTTGATGTGTTAGGATTAGCGAAATTCAAAGCGAGTAAAGCTCTTTTCTTAAACTATACTTACTATTCTAAAATAAATTGGTATGAATAAGCTTCGTATCACAGACAAAAATACTGCCCTCTTTAAAACGTTCGAAATCCACCCCATCCCCCTTTTCGAGAGTTTAATGCCGTTATATCAAGCCCCTTTTTAAGAGGCGATTAAATTTATCAATTTATCACATAATAAATAGGTAAAAATAATGATTTTTTTTTCTAGCATTATAACGTCATTCCTTTAACCATCTCATTTAATCATTTATTTTAGATTATTTAAATATCGTCTGCATTATTCCCATACGTTTTATCACTAAAGTTAGATATTACATAAATAATTTTCTTTTATATTTGGCTTAAATAATAGATTACGTACATATGTGACAATTTTAATGGATTATTCTTGTTGAAAGATAATTCTCAGCCAAAAAACAAACCATTTTTTTACCTGCCTCATAGGGTACTTTACAATTCTGGAAAATTAAAAATTTTACTGATCCCGTCATATGACGGGCTATAGGCTAGTTAATTAATAATAACTGTACCTACAGTAGTAATAATTTATGCCTTACTCTATGGATATTATAAAACTGTGTCTGATTCCCATTCTTAATTATATATTTGCAAATCAATGGGATAAAAATATAGAATTTCAGTCAAATTTCTTTTAGCTAAAAATCCATTGTCGACTTACGGATGATTCTGAACGCTTCTAAACATTTATACCAACATACTTTGATTCCGAATACAAGCACATGATAGTTTTTATCCCTCGCAAGTTTTATATTCAAGGTACATGTAACAAAAGTTTAATATTTATGCATGTTTTTAATTGTAAATCATTTGTTATCCGTAGGCTTTACTATTTCTACTTTGCTTACCTACACTCACCCTTTAGGCTTCACACTCAATGTTCAAATGGTTTATATGTTGTGTAAAGCTTGGGGGATGCCTACTGGCATTACATAACTTGTAAAAATATTTACTCCTGGTACCCTCATTTCAAGTAACTGTTTTATCATCTGACAGCAAGATTGTGTTGCCTTATAAGAATGCAAAATTTTGACGTATATCCTTAAACCACATATCTTTAAATGTTTCTTTTAAGTATCACTTACAAACCTCCAGGCAACGACCGTAAATCATGCTTTTGTTACCCGTAGCCTAAAGGAAAAGAGGATCAAGGGTTGTTCAACAGATCTGATATCGCTACATCAGGCGTCCTGGATCCCCCCCCCCCTCCGAATCAATAGCGGTACATACAGATCGTGAAAAAAACACCTCCAGCTTTTCAATGCTCCAAGAAGCATATGCTCACTGGAACTCCAGAGTCATGCTCAATTAGCAGGCGTAAACGATTCCTGAATCCCAAGCCGGGCTTGAACAAAAGAAAAATTCAAAGCAGGTCAAATTCTGCCGTTAAGATTCTCAACACAGGAGTTGATTTAAATCGCCCGATTCTTAAATGAAGACTTCTGTTCTTTAAGTAGCGATATTGTAGGGAGAGATCCGTGCTGGCATCCGTGCTACAATTGTAGTTTTAGTTAAACGTTTCGCAACCTCCAGCTGCAATAATCCTGGTGTTTTATGGTCAGTTGCCACCGTGCTCAGCCATAAAGTCTAGCATAAAACCATCCATAAAGTTGGGGAACAATAGCGCTTTTGTGAAAGCAAGTTGTGGTAATTCCCGAGTGCGAGCATGTTGCAGCATTTAAATAAGAATTTTGGAAAGAACAGCAAAACAGTTTAGCTGAGGTTTTCGAAAGAATAATACAATAATAAAAATAACCTTTCTAATTTTGACTCACTGTTGAAATAGTTTTAAAAGTTTAAAAATTTGCCTTTGCATATGTTTGCGTTAATTATATGTTTCAAATAAAGTTAGAATGCATTCTAAGTTAGAGAAGAATGCAGTTCCAGGAGCTAGATTAAAATGATTGTTTTACGACTGAACAATATTCAGAAATAATCGTTTTTAAAATGAAAGGTAACACGCTATAAAAGTACGGTAATATATTCTTTGAGAAAAAAAGATCTAATGGCAATTCTTGTTTGATATTTAAATTCGAATTGAATTTTATTTACTTTACAAATGCTGGACATCAGCGCACAAGCCATTAGTTAAAGAACTATCCAGTACATTTTAACAGTATTTCACAACCAGAAAAGGCAACAAGGATGTTGAAAATCATAGTCTGATTCGATTCCCATGAAACACGTTTTGGGGAATCTACACACTTTCTGTAGATGTGGTCTCAGAAACAGTCATGGCCGAACAATGGCAGATTGGTTAGGGTGCTGGCCTTTGGTACCGGAGTTCGTGGGATCGAATCCCACTGTGGCATGGATGTTCGTAACCGTTCGGAATCGGCTTTAAGCTGTAAGTCCCGGTCTCATTAGCCCCTCGTGTTGCAAAAGAGTAGACCGTAGCACTCCAAAACCAAACCAAATCGCAAACACTCGTATCCAGTTAGGCATCAGGAGAGAGTCACTGCTTTTTCTTTCTTGGAACAGATCTCTCCTCCCCCCCCCTAGAATTTTCCAACTCTTCTCCGTCCCACGTTAAATCGTATCTTGTTTGAGTTTTTTCTTCACAGTCAGATTAACAAACAGTTTAGTCATATAAAAAGTGGTTGAATAATTCGCTGATCTATCAAAGTTATCACCTTAGCAAGGGAATCAGCTTTTTAATCCCTTAACCCTTTAATTATATTTCGGAGCTTATCTTAAATCTAAGTTAATATTAACTGTACAGAACGAAATAAATTTGAAGATCAAACAATTTTGAATACTAGAGCATGTCACGGTAGTGATCAGTTATCGTGTTAAATATAGAGTGATATTTATTAAAAAAAAAAGGAAAAACTCCCTGAAAAAAGATTTATTTGATATTGCAGGTAAAATAATCTCTGCAAAATGCTGTAGTGTAATGGAAAAAGCAAATTTGTCATGGTCTCAGTCTGTACCTGCCGAAAAAGTAAATTTATGAGTTCTGATCGAAAAATCATAAAATCTAGATCTAAATGAAAAAAGTATAAATAATAGAAACTACTTGAAAATTTCGCAGATTGTTTAAAAAGATTGTTCATTACCTACCCTCAAATGGAAAATTTGTTCTAAGAAAACATAAAAACTCTACAAGCTATTTTTTAGCCGTAGCAAAAATGATACGTCAGGCATTAAAGGGTTAATGCACAGGTTTTTTTTAAAAAGGCTAGCCAAAAAAAAATCAATTTTTCTTTTAATGTAAAAAACAATTTAGAACGTTGTCTTGCAAAGAAAATTACAAAAATACAAAAATAATCAAAATTTTTATTGCAATTGTGCATTTTCATAGTATTTCAGAAAATAGTCGAATTTTGTAACATTATAAACACATCAACTTCTTTTTATCTTTCTTTTCGAATTCCCATTTCAGAATAAACATTATTATCAGTAAAAATACTTATTTATACTTTTAAAACATAAATAATAACAATGCTAGTAATTATAAAATGAATCAAAATTTTCTTTTGTGTGGTATATTTCGAAACAAGGTGCAGCACATAGCCCAACATTGCAACTATTACACATGTACGACTCTCTTTTCTTTTCCTTTTTCCTTTGCTATCTCTTTTAGCACAACACATAGCGCAATATCTACAAAAGTACAACGCTGCTCGAATTTTCTTGAGAGTGCACAGTTTGGCCAGTATAGCGCGCTCGAATTAACTCGAGCGTGCACATTAAAGGATTAATCTTCCCAAAAATCGGGATTGGATAAAATGAGTTTAATATTTTTTTAAATAAATAAAATAAATTAAATTAATTAAAAACCCAAGCCTGGAAAAAAAGCGAAATAAATTACTGTCCCCACTGGTGTTAGATTGTTTCTGCGAATTTATAGTATTTTTAGTTACGCATAACAGATAATGACTTTTACGTGCTGTAAATTAGAATGTATTCTGAAGGTAGTAGGATGTAATATACTTCCTGAAACTAGATTGCATATTACGATGGTAAGGCAACATTCAGAGAACAGAACTGTAAGAGATCAAAGGTCTTGTATTTTAGAACGGGAAATACACGGCTAATAATGAGTAATCATTTATAGCGATTGACTTATTTATGCTGGAAGGTTTTATATATTTAATATGTTCTACTTCTTTGTTTCCTGTTAATAAATTTAAGGTAATTAAGATCATCTGATGCACTCCTTCATTTTTTTAGTCTATTACCTGTAGGCTATACAGATGGGAAGTAAAACATCACTTTTCTTAAAAATAATTTAAAATGATATTATGAATTAAAGTTTAATCAATGGTGGGATACAAATCATAAGTGCAATCATAATCGGTAAGTGTGAATTTTTTTTGGTAGGATTTTTAGGAAAAAAATAACATAATAATGAAATATAAAAAATATTGCTGATTTTTTTGTGTGTATGATAAATTAACCCCTTAATGAACAGTTTTATTTAAAGGGCCGTCCAAAAAAGATCATTTTTTTATGTAAAAAACACAATTTAGAACGTTGTCTTGCTAAGAAAATTACAAAAATTCAAAAATAATCAAAATTTTTATTGCAATTTTGGATTTTGATAACATTGCAGAAAATAGTCGAATATTGTAATATTACACGCCCTTTCTTTTCGAATTCCCATTTCAGAATAAACATTACTATCAATAAAAATACATATTTATACTTTTAAAACATAAATAATAACAATACTAGTATTTATAAAATTAATCAAAATTTTCTTTTGTGTGATATATTTCGAAACAAGGTGCAGCACATAACCCAACATTGCAACTATTACACATGTAACGACTCTCTTTTCTTTTCCTTTTTCCTTTGCTATCTCTTTTAGCACAACACACAGCGCAATATCTACAAAAGTACAACGCCGCTCGAATTTTCTTGAGAGTGCACAGTTTGGCCAGTATAGCGCGCTCGAGTTAACTCGAGTGTGCACGTTAAGGGGTTAATCTTCCCAAAAATCTGGATTGGATAAAATTAGTTTAATATGTTTTTATTGGGATTACGTTAAAATGAGTTAAAACCCAAGCCTGGAAAAAATAAAGCGAAATAAATGACTGCCCCCACTGGTGTTAGATTGATTCTGCGAATTTGTAGCATTTTAAATTACGCATAACAGATAATGACTTTTACGTGCGGTAAATTAGAATGTATTCTAAAGGTATTAGGATGTAATGTACTTCCTGAAACTAGAGTGCATATTACGATGATAGGCCCACATCCAGAAAGCAGAGCTGTCAGAGATCAAAGGTCTTGTATTTTAGAACGGGAAATACACGGCTAATAATGAGTAATCATTTATAGCGATTGACTTATTTATGCTGGAAGGTTTTATATATTTAATATATTCTACTTCTTTGTTTCCTGCTAATAAATTTAAGGTAATTAAGACCATCTGATGCACTCCTTCATTTTTTTACATCTATGTCTATTACCTGTAGGCTAAACAGATTGGAAGTGAAGCATCACTGTTTTTAAAAATAATTTAATGATATTATGAATGGAAGTTTAATCAGTGGTGGGATACAAATCATACAAGAACCGGTAAGTTTGAATTTTATTTGGTAGGCTTTTTAGGAAAAAAATAACATAATAATGAAATATAAAAAATATTGCTGATTTTTTTGTATGTATGATAAATTAACCCCTTAATGCACAGTTTTATTTAAAGGGCCGTCCAAAAAAGATCATTTTTTTATGTAAAAAACACAATTTAGAACGTTGTCTTTCCAAAAAAAAATTACAAAAATTCAAAAATAATCAAAATTTTTATTGTAATTTTGGATTTTGATAACATTGCAGGAAATAGTCGAATATTGTAATATTACACAATTTGCTTTCACATTGTTATTTCCAATTCTCGATTGCATTCGAGTGTGAAAAATGATAGCAACATAAAGTACAAAGCCGCTGGAATTATCTCGAGTGTGCACAGTTTGGCCAGTTTAGAGCGCTTGAGTTAATTCGAGCTTGCACGTTAAGGGATTAATCAATAATATTTTTTCAATATTTCCAAATAGTGTTCAGAAGTTCAGCTATCATATTCGAATTTTGTATCATCTTATTCATTCGTCAGTTACTATTATTAATTTTGTGTTGTGGCGGAAATTTTAATTTAGCTCAAAAATCTATGATTTCTACGTTAGTTTTTTACCAAAAATAAAATTCTAAACAGTAAACTTTTCAATGAATTAAAAATAATTAATAACTAACCGTTCTAATCAAAGGGAATAATAACAAATGAAGCATATATTTAAAAAATATAAACCATATAAATTCTGTAATTAAAAAACAAATATATAAAAACTAATAGCGTACTTGTTTAAAAAAATTTGAACAAAAGTATATAAATATATTTTATTCGAGAAAACTTTAATCGTTACGTTTAAAATTTTTATAATTGTCTAGCTTAACTGCTTGTGACTTGTATTTTTAAAATAGTTTGTATATTTTTCAATACATGTATGCGAAGCTTTAAATGCTGGTATGCTAGTACTCATTGTATACCAGTAAGATCCTATCACTGGATTTAACTATCGTTTTAATTAAATCCTGAGATGCTTAATATTGGAAAATTTTGGTAAAGTTGTGTTTTGCATAAATGATTTAAATAACATCTTAAGAAATGAACAGCATGTCATATTTAGTTGAATATTGGTCGTACATTAGGCAACACAATTAGTCCCGAATTTTGGTTAGTAGGTATCTAAGCAAGGAGCTGATGGAAACCTTTATTACAACATCGTTTAAAAACTAAACATTTCCATCCATCAGCAATTAAATTTACTAAGGGAAATCCTTTGATAAATCCTCTATTTGGTAGGTACCCTTAGGCTGCAGCCAGTCGGCCTACTGTTGAAAGTATGGCCTTAGTAGTAATGCTTTATAAAAAACAACTATGCCATACTTTATTCTAAGAAATAGCCGTAGTGTTTTTTTTAATTAAGATCTTATTATTAAAAGAAATTCTTCAATTATAATAGCAAATAATTAGATTTGAAAGCATAAAAGATGTAGTAAATATAAATACATAAAACATGGTGTTCCTGTATTCATACAACCTTATTTTCAACCAATGAATTAAAGTAAAAAAAATAGACTTACAATAAACTTTCAGACCTTTCCAGAAAATAAAGAAATGACCTCTAAAAAAATGACACACATTTCTTTCATTACTAGAAGGATGTAGGTATGACGAGAAGTGAGATTCTGATAAAAGTAGGAAGAAGTACTTAGCAGGTTGGATGCAAGAAAACAACAGCAATTACTTCAAATCACTACTCTGTAACATTTTCGGTTTCTGTAAGTGATCCCGTACTTCTTCATTTTCTATAGAATGGCACTTTTTTTTCCTGGTGGAAAACGATTGTTGATGGGTTTATGTTTTTATAAACAGACTTCTTATAAGTTTCCTTTGAATTACCTCCAGGACCTATGCATGGTCATGGATAAGCACGAAGGAATCATTAGCCTTTAGGCAGCATGTGCAAGAATTTGGTCTCGTTGCCCAATAATGATACAACAGAAGACGATAGAACTTGTATCCACAACCAAATCCTAATCTTATAATACACAAGTTCCACTATTGTTAAAAAGCAAAAGAAGAAACATACATGAGAGGAATTTTTCATATGTTAGGCAAGGCCGAACCAAAAACTGGGAGGTAGATAGGCTCGAACGAGTCACTTCCTTTATTCCTTCCTCAAAATTCTGAAGTTTATTGTAACATATTTTAACATTGACATATTAATTATTGTTGCATATTTTCAAATAAAAATTTTTAAAAGTATTTACAAATAATTTTTTTAAATCTGCATACTTAGTCAATATTTAATCTTTAAACAAATTTCAATTTCTTAAATTTCTACCAACTTTTTTTATTTCCAATGTTTTTTACAAATTTGCTGAAATATATTACACACGTATTAGATTAAGCATGGACTTTTAGATGCCATTTAGATGCCACATTAAATTTTGTATCATTCTAATTGTACTATTACTATTAAATATTGATAATAAATTTTAGATTATTGTTTCCTTGGGTAAAAAACAGATAAATGTATAATTGATTCAGCCCAGTTTAGTCCGCCCCTCATCCAAAATTATTTCCTGGCTGCAGTCCTGATATTAAGTTAGAGAATAGATTAGAACGTATAGATTACAAATTTAGTTAAATTCATAATACTACGATCAAATTGTAAATTTCTAATTGGAATAAGATATTTAAAATTCATTTTATGAAGAAGTAAATTAATTAGCATATTATTTTCATTTTTAAGGAAAAGATTTCATAGATTTGTGCCTTTCTTCAATTAGAACATGCTGGAACATGCTCCTATTGAAACTATGTTCTCAAAATTTATCCCCCCCCCAAAAAAAAACTAATGATTCAAACCTCTACATTAATATATACATATAAATAGATATATATAGAAATTTTAAATTATCTTTTAAGTCTCGAATAAAATATATTCATAAATAAAAACTAGCGCCTCTTTGATCACCTGTAATTAGATGGATCTCTATTTCGGCCAATAAAATAAGCTAGACTTCAAAAACCAATTTCCTAAACTCTAACCTCAATTAGAGGCTATTTTATAGCACTCAGACGGGCTTCATGTAAGGAATTTGAAATTAAAACGAGGATGAAATATAAAAAAAAAAAGAAAAATCAATTTGCATCAAAGGAAACCACGTTCAAAACTAAAAGGGGAAAAGAAGAAAAGAAAGAGAGTTTACGTTTCCTCCACTTCCCCGATCGAAGATACGAGAAGATCTCCCACAACACTCGCCATCGAAAGGGAAAGAAAGAATATAAATTGATTGCCACTCAAACAGAAAAGAAAAACCTTTCTGGACATTTCACCTGGGAGACTAAATTTAGATCATTGTCTCTTCGGGCGAGATGAGCTCTGGAGATGATTAAGTAGCACGTTCACTGGCTTTCAGAAATAACATTTAGGTTACGTTTGGGACGTGCTTCAGAAACACACACACACGACTATCAAATGAGCCCGGCTTATGCATGATGCAGGCTTTGTCTTGTTTATTTTTCTTATCCTTAAACGGACTCGGACCAATCGTGGGCCTGCAATGCGATGCTCCAATATAATCAAGCTTTTCATTTGTTTTCTTTTTGGAAGAAAGTAAATTTCTCGATTCAAAATGAGAATAATTAGAGGGGGAAACATGACGCAGGAGTGAAATAAACTAGTCTAACCCAGAAAGTATTTTTAAATAGAGTTGAATTCTGGATTCGTCCGTATATTATTACGCACTCTTGCAGTTCAAAGGGCATAATGGTGAGCAGACATTAACATCATTTATAGGCATTTTATGATTAAATTCATTGCTCCGATAAGTCGTCCAGGAAACTACAGTTGGTTGCTAATTTTCCTAAAGTCGATTTCAGAGTTTTAATTTTATTTTCTCCTCTCAATCGGCATAGTGACTAACACGTTCGCCTATCACGCTGGAGGGCTCTGCATTAACGGAGACGTTAAGTGTCACGAATTTTTAATGAAAATTTTCCTGAACTAAAGAGGTGGTTGTATATTCAGAACAAAACTGAAATTCGGAAATGACTAAACTTCACTTATACCCCCACCCAATTTTAACGGGAAAGCTGTTATAAGTTATTCAACCCTAGATGCATAGCTTGTGTATTTTGTACTCAGGTCAAATCTAATGATAATTTTTTCTCGTGCAATTTTATGCAAATGAATTGCATTAATATGAAATAGAATTTCATTTTTTATTTTACTGCTATTAAGAGCGCTCAAGTAAACTCAAATTTCTTCTCTCACATTGCATTATTTTTGGTGAACTTCATTTATATTACTATGATATATCATTTATTACATAGTACTGCAAGTACTATTTTGTTTAATTTTCCATTTCTTATAAGTTTTTAATCTCTTTAAATTTTTTAAAATCTTGGATGCCTTTAGTTTTAAGTTTACTGGAGAAAAAGGTTTAATTACAAGGATATATATGTAAGGAAAATTCTCAAGGGTTTTCAAATCTGAAGTCAAGGGCTAAAAATTCCCGCGTCCTTTTTCATTGACCTTCTTAACCCCTAACCTAAATTGACCACTGGGGCTACAGTTTACGCCCTCAGAAAAAGGGTCTGACCAATTATAACTCTCCATTGCCCTAGCGGACAATTTAGGAAAATTCCAAACAAAAAGAAGGTGCACGCTGTCGGAGGCAGATTTTTCTAGAGATTTTCCCACAGATGTTGACCAAGTGTTAAGGGTCTTTTACATATAACTTCATGCTAGCTGTCCCCTCAGTTTGTTCTGTCCCTCTGATGAAGTGGGAACCCATCCTCCAACGTTATCTTAATAAAGATCTATAGCTAAAACGGTGTCATTTTTATGGGCCATGACTGCAACCACCCATAGTGAAGTCCATCTCATTACATATATATGTGTGTATTGTGTAAGGAAAAAATAAATTAAATTTGCAGAAAAATTTAGATTTTTATAACCCCCCCTCTCCTTCTGAAGACTGCCCTTTAAGGAATATAGTGTTATGAACATTCGGTAAACTGATATATGAAAAATACCGAAGTAAATTTATTTCCAAAAACCCTCATTGTAGCTCCAGAAAATTCTCAAGGGCTTTCAAATCTATAATCAAGAGCGGAAACCCCGTATGTCTGCTTATCCCCCTTTAAAACTCACTGAATACTGAATCGTCCGCTATTGGCTACACATCGCGCCGTCAGGTAATGGATTTAAGCATTTATAACTTAACGGAGCCCTGACAGCCAGTTTAAGAAATTCCAAATAAAAAGGGTGTGCTTGCTGTCGGATATATATTTGTCTCAAAGATTTTCCTAGATTTTTTTAGTTTATTTTGTTTGTGTTAGGCGATCTTGCAATTTGCTTTGCACCTAAAATGAAGTTATTGTTGAAATGAATCCATCCCATTGAGATTGAGAAAATAAATACCTTATTCAATGAAATCTGTGACTACTCCCCTACCGCTCCCTCGTGGTACACTGCGCGGCGTTAGAGGTACTCTAGTGTGGCCCGCGGAGTTTTGTTGCGTAGGCCTATCGTGGAAGGGTCAGATGAACAAGAAAATTAAAAAGTGTAGGAGTACGTATACATACATACTATGACACACATATCTATACGTATATACATAGATGCGTATATTTGTTCTTGAATATACATACATACGAGATATGAAGCTTTCGCATCAAACAAAGGTGAAGATGGAAGAATGTAAAAATCCAAATAAGGTTTGATTTAGTTCATAGCTGTAGGGTCAATTTTTTATGCGAAGCCGGAAAATAAAGTAAATAGCCGGAAATTTGTTCAACGAAGAGGAACACCTTAAAGATAATTTTTACCCTTAGGAATTACCTCGCGGCAGTGAATATGACCTTTGGTCAAAACGGTGAGTTTGACAGACGTTTTATTATTTAAATAATGATTATTTAAATAATGGTGCCGTCAAGTCGAATAAAGCCTCAAGCTCCAATGCCGGTAGTGACTCTCAAATGCGCGGAAAGGAAAAAAATAAGCAAATACCGGATACTTAAAATTGAAATACAATACATTATACAGTGAAACTTCTTCGAGCGGCCACCCCTCTTAACGGCCACTTTTTCATGGCACGGATTTTTCGACTCATAGACCTAATGGTAAAATAACCTGTATCAGCGGCCGCCCGACCCCCTCTAAAAGGTCACCATGTGGGATTGCCCATTTCAATTTTCTGGAAATTCTAATCACTTCATTCTTTAATTTTGAGCGAAAAAACTCACGGTCAGGTTTATGGTCGGGTATAAGACAAAGGAATAACTTGAGAATTCCATTCTCATGGTTCCCCCCTCCTTTCTATGAAAAATTAAATCTGTTATGTCTTTTGTATTTTCCCCACACCCTTCAGATAGGGAATCCCTATTTCCCCATCCACAGAAACTGAGGGAGGAACTGGACAATTATGCGTTGAAGGTGTCCTAGGGCTTTTGTTTGGAATTCCAATCGGTAAAGTTAAGGAAGAATTGCACCTCTGTCAGCAAAAATGTCATTCACGCCAGTTTCATTTCATTAGTTGGTCAGTGATCTGAGGTGCAAGAACGGAAATCAACAAAGTCATTAAAGAAAAGAATTTGATTTTGAAGGAGTACGAAGACTACAGAACAAACAGAAACAAATTGTAGAATTTTACTTTTAAAAAAAATGTAAAGAAGCATGAAAGAAAGTACTATTTTCCCTTTACATAAGTTTTGAATTTCATTTACTTAAGTAATATATGTCAGACTTGTGTATATTACGCACTAAAGTAATTGTCTTATAATAGTAAATAAAACCCTTCAGAGGGACCAACCCCTCTAAGCGGCCAAGTATTCTCGGTGGCCTCTCACAGAGGTTTCACTGTATATGCATCTGCACACGATGTATACGTATATACATACAAATATGGCCGTCATTGATTGTCCTATCTTTAAATTAGTATTGTTCAACACACAAAGGTGGTAAAATACACTCTTTATTTATATATTTTTTAAACTTATCGGGATCATCAGTTCAAGTAATTCCTCATGTGGACTTTCTGGTTTCACACCATTACAAAAATGCGATATGTGGTGTTTACAATCCGAAATCCGTAAGAGAACTGACAAAGCTGATGCAATATATCGTCGAAAATCTTAATTAATGTATTTGATTTTCTTTACGGAAGATATGAAAATATAGTGTAAATTCCCTTATGTAAATTATCATTTCTTTCGTATGCCGTTTCAAAACGAGTTAACTAGGTCTTCCGCTAAGATATAATTAAGAGAGACAAGAGCTGTAATAGCACACTTGCTTCTTCTAATTATATCTAAAAACCAAAAACCGCCATTTTCTCTTTCAATTTTTTTAATTAAGTTTCTTTTACTTTTCCTGCTAGATTTATGCCAGTCTGTGGAACATTCGTTCCTTTAAATACTCGTTTATTATTTTTCTTAAAACAATTAGCAGCTTTCTTTGAAAAACAAGCCAAGACTTTCCAAGGCAGAATCACCAGGTTTGTGTCTCAAGAGAAAAAAGGAAAAAGGCAAAAAGGACACTTGCTTCTTCTAATTATATCTAAGAACCAAAAACTGCCATTTTCTTTTTCAATTTTTTAAATTAAGTTTCTTTTCCTTTTCCTTCGAGATTTATGCCAGACTGTGAAATATTCGTTCCTTTAAGTATTCGTTTATTATTTTTCTTAAAAAAATTAACAGCTTTCTTTGAAGAACAACCAAGACGTTCCACGGCAGAATCACCAGGTTTGTGTCTCAAAAGAAAAAAGGAAAATGGCTAAAAGGATTCTGCTGGCTAACGGTTTACCCCGGAATGAGCATTAAAGCGTGGGATTCTGACCCGGCGATGAGAACATGATGAATGGCTCTCCGAGATTCGTGACATATTTGAACTGGACTGCATGAATAGCACGCGAACAAACCGAGAATGTATGCAGATAGGGCTGACTGAGACCTCGAAAGATCCAGGTGAGGAATGATACCGGGTACAAGAACAATGGTCGTCTGAATAAAAAAAAACTACGAGAAAAGGTGATGTTTGTTAAAGACGGGAAAGATTTTGTGATGGTTAAATAGGGTATTTTTATGCGGTGATGCATCGATTCTTAAACAATAAAAGCTCTTTAAGTAAAGGAACTGTTTTATACTTTTTTCTTAAGCTCTGCATGGTTTGCTTTTTTATCACTGACGTTTAGGGGTGAATCTGGTTTCATATGCTTTATTTACACGAGCTTCATATTATTTTAGATTTATGATCTTCCTTAGTTGAATTAAGAACATGCTGATGTAAACGTGATGCTCGTCACTTTTTTAACTTTTTAAACTTGATTGTAATATGGTAGCACTATGAAGGATGGTACCATATTACAATCGAAATATGTCACAGCTGACATCAGCGTCATAATGACGTAACAGAGAAGAGAATTTTTGGTACCAAATCCCAGTCTTTGGTGACTTTTAACATCATTGACGTAGATGTCGCTTGGGCCATATCTCATAAAAAAAGTAAACAGTCGGAAATTTGTTTAATGAAGAAGAGGAAGACCTTAAAAATAATTTTTACCCTTAGGAATTGCCTCTCGGTTATTAATATGATCTCTGGTCAAGAATTGAGTTTGACAGACGTTTTATTAAGGATTTGATTATTAAATAAGGGTTTATAATGGTAATTATATATTTTTTAACTATTCTCATAGATTTTCTACGAACGTAAGTTCGATGATAAAAAAGCTATATATTTTACTGGACTAAACTATAAAGCAAACCTACTTAACCATTGTACTTAACCATTAACAAAGATGATTGAAGGATATATAATTTTAAGAAACATTTTTTTCCTCAAGGAGAGACTATAATCTATATCAATGATTCAAATAATATAATAAACTAAATAATAACAGCTAATTTTGTCTTTCCGGCTAATTATTTGCGTAAAATAACAATAATAATTTTATCATGCAGGATAACCGCTTCTTATTGCCAAATTCCTAACAACTAAATTTGAGGCTCTGGACATAAGAAGTTCATCGTTTTCGACGAAAGAATATCTTGAGCCTGGCTTATGGTTTGCCTATGTATATCGGGAAATGAAATAGCTATGTGAACTGGTTGTACATTATAAAGGTTCGAAATATGGAAACGGACTACGCCTTTTTAGGTTATAGTCTTACAGCTTTTCTCCAATTCTGGAAATTAGTAAGAATTATCTTTGAGAAGCATAAGTTTTGCATCGTGCAACCTAAGAAGGTAAATAAAAGGGTTTTGCTCGACACTATTAGTGTCTTTGTGTATTTTGGGTCATCATAGATTAAACTTGGGTATAACATAAAATATGTGTGTGTGTATATATATATATATATATATATATATAAGACACAGATTTGAGGTTCGATCTTCGGGAGGGACAATGTTAACTCATCCTTTCATCCCTTCAGTTGGTAGGTAAACTGAGGTTTGGTTTGGTTTGGTTTGGAGCGCTACAGTCTACTGTTTTGCCTCGAGGGCTAATGAGACTGGGACCTACTGCTTAAAGCCGATTACGAGCGGCTACGAACATCCATGCCAACAGCGAGATTCGAACCCGCGAACTTAAGTACCAAAGAGGAACTCCCTAAATACACGACCATCCTTCGGTAGTCAAACTGAGGACCAAGCAAGCGTAGGAACTAAACACTGGGAGTTCCACATAAGGTTGACCCCTAACAGGAACATATATTTCATACCCCAGGACCCTTGGTCTCGAAAACGGAGATTGCCACCGGAGGCCATGGTCACACGTGGGATCAGCTCCGGAGAGCATATATATATGTATATATATATATATATATATATATATATATATATATATATATATATATATATATATATATATATATATATATATATATATATATATATATATATATATATATATATATATATATATATATATATATATATATATATATATATATATATATATATATATATACTGTTGCCACCCCTGTTGGGAACTTATAAATTTATGGTTTATGTGAGAGGTTTGAACCCTCAAAACCCACCATTATGTCCTGTACAAATACATGACAAAGTCTTGAAATTAATACTCCCGACTTTTATCTTTTGTCTTATCACTTTTACCTAAACTAAGGCCAACGCACTCAAAACTGACAGCGCATTTATTTAGAAAAAATCTGGGCAGCAACAAATAAACAAAAAAAAACAACCCATTTGTCCGTCCTTTCTTCTGGAAGCGATAAAACGGGTACAAAATATATTGCATCGGCACGAAGCGCTGACAACAAAGGATTGCACTTTAACTGGACATTTTAGAAATCCTTTTATTATTTTGCAGGGTTTTTATCTCCACTTCTCTCACGAAGTCCAGTTCTGCCTGGAGGGTGTGAACCAGATAAGAGGAATACACCTCATTAGTCGCTAACCAGGTCTCTATGCCACAAGCGGTCATTTGCATTCGAGACGAGAGTGATGGAAAAATTTTAGTGGCCAAGGCTCCCAATGCAAGAAAAAGAAGCAAGGTCGGATGAAGGTCTTCCAAGGGTCAGAAGAAGAAGAAAACTTTGTAGGAAAAAAAATAACATTTACAGGAAGAGAAAATCTCTGTCATTCTCCTGAAATGTCTTCGTGGTTAGCTCGAAAACTGATGTAAAATGTTGATTGTATTGTTGTATTTTTATTCTTTCAAAGTTCTTGGTACACGAAAAAAGATATAGGTAGAATCAGAACGTTTGCCTTTTCGTACAAATTTTAAGTGAATAAAAAATAGAAATTGTTAAAACTAATTCTAACATGCTTTGTATCTTGTATATATGTACATATACATGCGAAATGCAAGCTAGTGCCAGGGCCCGATTATCGCACGGGCACTTAGGGCACGTGCCCTGGGCACGAACATTTTAGGGGGTACAAAAATTTAGTCGAGTGCTTGAAACACATATTAAGTGGGGAAAAATTGCAAACGTTATCTACCATCGTTAAGTTTTAATAAATTATTGTACACAGTAATTATGTTTGTAATGAACTCTATTGTTTCCTATTTACTTTAATTTTATTGTTATTTACCTGATAATTAATTCCCTGATAATTATTTATAATACAGATTATTAGCAACATGCCAGTATAAACCATTAAATCATCTCATCAATTTAAATTATTTTTAATTCTATTATTATTTATTTACTGCACCACCAAGCTTGTGAGTGTAACAAGGTAAAAATAAAAAAAGTGGGTCACTTTAGGTCCTTAAAAGTCCTTAATTTTTAGCATGGCTAAACAGAGATAATGATGAAAATTTGGTGTTTTTTATTTTGAATATTACTTTAATGCTGATTTCTTAAATCTGTTTGCTAATTCAATGTTATAATTTTTATATGACTGTAATTATAATAACTTGTTGCTATAAATTTACATGGGGGTAGAGTGCACAAAAATTGGATTGTGCCCTGGGCACAAAAGTATCTTAGTCAGGCCCTGGCTAGTGCATGTATACAATATGTCTGTGCGTGCATATGTATACAGTAACATAACCAGGAAAAAAAATTGAAGTGGGAAGCCACAATGTTAACCAAACATATTACGACTGGATAAAATTCAAGCTTGTTTACAACTGAACAAAAATTTATTCTAAATATATACACACGCACACGCACGCACACACACACACACACACACACATACACATATATATATATATATATATATTATATATATATATATATATATATATATATATATATATATTTATATATATATATATATATATATATTATATATATTATATATATATATATATATATATATATATATATATATATATGTATGTGTGTGTGTGTGTGTGTAAGGAAAATTCTCAGGGATTTTCAAATCTAAAGTCAAGGGAGGGTAAAAAATTCCAGCTTTTTTTTGCATTCCTCTTTTTAACCCCTAACCTAAATTGACCACAAGGGCTACAGTTTACGCTCTCGGAGAAGGGGGTATGACCAATTATAACTCTACATTGCCCTAGCGGACAATTTACGTTATCTTAATAAAGGTCTTTAGCTAAAACGGTGCCATTTTTTATGGGCCATGACTGCAATCACCCATCGTTAAGTTCGTCTTATTACACACACACACACACACACACACACACACACACACACATATATATATATATATATATATATATATATATATATATATATATATATATATATATATATTATAAATTATCTTGCCTTCATTTATACCCTTTAAACATCAAAATAAAATAAAGCAATTTTTATTATTGCATTTAACCAAAATTTTTAAGGGTCAGAATATCAAAGGACATCATCATACCTAGAAAACTTACCGCACTTTTCTGCGCTATTATCATCATATGGTCAAGATTTCGTACCACTTAAAGATACTAATGTTTTTGAAAATGGAACCTGAACTAAAACTCAACAATCTGTGGCTACTGAAATCGACAAAAGTCTTTCAAATCCATATCAATTGAAAAACTACCTGAGGGCATCTTCCCTGCGGGTTAAGAAACATCTGTTAAAAATGATGTACAAATGTTAAGATAATAAAAGGTCATTGCTCTAATAAACATATTAAGAGTAGGTGTAAAAAATTGAAATTAATTTCTCGAACATGTTTATCATTTTTAATGTAGAATTCGAAAAAATATTTTAAGAAAATGGGATAATTTTTTATTAAATCTACCTATTTTGTTAATTCTGGAAAATTAAAAATTTTACTTATCACGTCATATGTCGGGCTATATGCTAGAATTAGCAATATTTCACTCACTCTCTGAAAGTGGCTACAAGAAAAGGGGACCTAAACAAAAACGGATTTTAGATGGTGTTTTTTGGCTAATCCTTTTTTTTTTTTTTTTTTTTTTTTTTTTTTTTTTTTTTTTATTTATTTGATTCAATTAGTAGAGGAACCACATTTTCTAACGTCCTATATCGTATATTTTTTATTCGTATTATTTGCGATAATTAATGACATTAAAGATGAGATTATGTAAAACGCTTGTTAACAATTTGCAAGTTCATCTTTCGGGAAATGCATTGAAAAAGAAAACGTATTTTGATTGATATTCACTGATCCACAAAAATGCACCACTTCTTTAACATCTGTGTCAGGATGAGTAGGTTAACTCTTCAGCACATACATCGGGTCACTTCGGTCCCGAGAAATTTTTATTTAATGCTGTTCACTGAACCACCCATATAAATCACTTCTTTCTCATTTACACCAAGGTGAGTAAAAAGGTTAACTCTTCACTTACACTGGGTCCATCTGGCCCCGAAATTTTTTTTTAGTTTAATTAATGTGATTCACTAATCAACTAACATGATCTAATTTTTTTACATTTGAGTCATTGTGAGATAGCAGGTAAATTCTTTAGAACGTACACTGGGTCACTTAGGTTCTTCTAAATTTCTTATTTACTTAATGCGATTCCAAACCAATAATATGCACTTTTCCTTTCACAACTCAAAATGACAAAGTGAGCGAGATAGTTAATTCTTCAGCTCATATAGTCACTTCTGCAAAATTTCTTATTCACTTAGTGTATTCCATATGTACTATTAGCTAGCAACAATTGTTTTGCTAAGTCTAGACTATAGGGTGCAGCCAGCAAAATTTTACGCTTCTGTTGAAGATTATTCCAACAACGTATATCTTCTACTGCTGTTAAATTAACAGTACATAAGATAACATTTTTAAAATATTTTTTTTTACCTTTAAGTTTCTTTTAAGTTCTTTCTCTTCTTTTCAAAACACTACACAACAAAAAAGTTAAAGCCTTTTTTTTCTCATTTTTTATTCAAAATCAAATGCAGAGCATTATTGAACTCACGCATCGTTTTGGGATACTTCCCCCGTTTACCCTATTTAAAATAACCAAGAGCTTAAATAATCTAGTAATCTAAAATTATCAAAAAATATTGAGGTAAAAAATTTTAGAACTGTAATTCATAAATAAATTGTTTAAGAAATGAAGAAGTTGTGACACCACAAGACTTTCTTGTACTTATTATTATAAATTATTATTTATCATTTTCCGTTTCATGACGAGTAGTCTGAGTAATCATTTGAACATTCCCTTAAAGGTTAAAATCTAGCATCGTTCCTCGAGGTAACGATGCTGAGTAGAATTCAAGAACCACCATCTGGCTCTTACTGGTCATGTTAATCTGTTATATGCGTATATTAATTATATCAATTAATAAGTATATAACAGATAATAATTAGTGTATTCCATATGTACTATTAGCTAGCAAGAACTGATTTGCTAAGTCTAGACTATAGGTTGCAGCCAGCAAACTTTTACACTTCTGTTGAAGATTATTCCAGCAAAGTAACGTATCCCTTGTATTGCTGTTAAATAAAACAGTATATAAGATAACATTTTTACAGTTTTTTTCTTTTCACCTTTAAGTTTCTTTTAAGTTCTTTCTCTTCTTTTCAAAACACTACACAACAAAAAAGTTAAAGCCTATTTTCGTCATTTTTTATTCAAAATTAAATGCAGAGCACTACTGCACTCACGCATCGTTTTGGGATGGATACTTACCCCATTTACCCGACGTAAAATAACCAAGAGCTTAAATAATCCAGTAATCTAGTATTATCAAAAAATATTGAGGTAAAAAATTTTAGAACTGTAATTCATAAATAAATTGTTTAAGAAATGAAGAAGTTATGACACCACAAGACTTTCCTGTACTTCTGTTAATAAAAGTATTATTTTTTCATTCTCCGTTTCATGACGAGTCATCAGAGTTATCATTTCAACATTCCTTTAAAGGTTAAAATCTAGCATCGTTTCTCGAGGTAAAGATGTGATCTGAGTAGAATTCAAGTACCACCCTCTGGCTTTTACTGATCTTGTTAATCTGTTATATACGTATATTAATTATATCAATTAATAAATATATAACAGATAATTATTAGTGTATTCCATATGTACTATTATCTAGCCACAATTGTTTTGCTAAGTCTAGACTATAGGGTGCAGCCAGCAAACTTTTACACTTCTGTTGAAGATTATTGCAGATACGTAACGTATCTCTTCTACTGCTGTTAAATTAACAGTATATAAGATAACATTTTTACAGTTTTTTTTTCTTTTCACCTTTAAGTTTCTTTCAAGTTCTTTCTCTTCTTTTCAAAACACTACACAACAAAAAAGTTAAAGCCTTATTTTTGTCATCTTTGTTCAAAATTAAATGCAGAGCATTATTGAACTCACGCAACGTTTTGGGATACTTTCCCCATTTACCCTACTTAAAATGACCAAGAGATTAAATAATATAGTAATCTAAAATTATCAAAAAATATTGAGGTAAAAATTTTTAGAACTTTAATTCATAAATAAATTGTTTAAGAAATGAAGAAGTTGTTTGGTTTGGAGTGCAACGGTCTACGCTTTTGCAACACGAAGGCTAATGAAACCAAGACCTACAGCTTAAAGCCGATTCCGAACAGCTACGAACACCCATGCCACAGTGTGATTCGAACCCACGAACTCCATTAGCGAAGGACAGCACCCTAACCAATCGGCCATCATTCAGCTGAAGAAGTTGTGATACCACAAAACTTTCTTATACCTCAGTTAATAAAAGTATTATTTTTTTCATTTTCCGTTTCATCATGAATCATCGGAGTTATCCTTTGAACCTTCTCTTAAACGTTAAAATCTAGCATCGTTTCTCGAGGTAACGATGTGATCTGAGTAGAATTCAAGTACCACAATCTGGCTTTTACTGGTCGTGTTAATCTATTATATACGTATATTAACTGCATTAATTAATAAGTATATTACAGATAATATTATTATCTGCTATATAATAATAATAATAATAATAATGCAGATATATTTAATAATATTAATTATAAATTATTATAACTGACATTTATCGTTATACAAATATTTCATTATAGATCGAAGTTTTTCGCAATTACAATACTATCATTACTCTACCAAGAAATGATAAATTAGTAAAAATTCAAAATTATTATCTGTAGTTAATAGAGAATATAATCCATTATTGTTCATTAACTAAAAATTATTTTTCTAATATTTGTATTCTAAATTATTGAATTAACATTAAATTAAATCTCTAAGCACAGCCCAAGATATTGCTTGAACATTGGAATGTTAAAACTGTCTGTAAAGACAACCCATCTGTCGCGATATGTTTTCTAGGCTCTTACAGTATTGTTACAGGCAGGTATGTCTCACTGTAACTTGAAATCCGGTGGGTGGTATTATAGTCAACCCAAAGCCAACATAATCTGTCTCAATTTAATCATCTGCAGATCCTGAACGTGAGAAAATGTTTAACTCCTGACACTCGTCTAACAAACATTTCCGAGTTCAATCCGGACTCAAATTACAGCCTTCCGATCTCTCCACAATTTTAACATAATAAAGTGCTTTGCGGAATTCATGGCATATTTACCATACAGTTTCTTTGGTAGATGGTGTCGGTATTTCATGACATCCGTGGGAAATACCGCACGTAATAACTGACAGTGCTTGAGGGAAGCAAACTGGTTCAGTGGGTTTCAGATCAAATGTAAATAAAATCGGAACCTTTTTTTTTCAGGGCTAACAGCACCACTTAAGATAGAGTTTAACTGTAGTGCTCTTCTTAGATAAGAGTCTGATTCCGCCTTTGATCTCTTAATGACTGTTAGGACACCCCGTGGCTCGCTTTCCATGCTCGAAGTGCCCCAGCCAATGGCAGGAGGATGTGTCTTATTGATGAATTTAGAGAAAGGATTACTAGCTTTTTCGAGGACAGCTTAGAGCTTTTAACCCTAATACCGCGTTTCGTTGTCAGTGTCGTTCGAGAAGAACGCAAAGAAGGGGGTAAGGGCTTATGACGGCTTTAGGAGCGTCGAGATTCTTGTCTGATGTCGGTATGAAAGCAGCTTGTATGGGTGTCAGATGGATTAATTGATTTCTCTAATAGAAGAATCAGGAGCTTGTTTTTGATGGGGAAGGAAAAATGCCAACAGCAAGATGAGAGAAAACTTCTAGTAGCATTGTAAAGATTGCATTGCAACTTCTTTCTCCTCCATTTAACAGCAAAAGTTATTTATGAATTGGAGTCTGATTAACCTTTTTTCTTTCGCCAAGCATATCTTGGAGAAAATTGTATATATTCATTTACAATGAGTTTAGGCATTATTTCAATCAACCACTTTTGTGTTAGAGTAGCTAGCAACATATTTAAATTAAAACAAACCACCTTGGAATCATAGTTTCCAAGTGTATGTTGCTCAAGAAGATTAGTTGGTTTCGTTTGAGGCACTATAGCCAGTGTTTGAAACACAAATATTAATTAGACGGAACATACTTTTTTAGGTCGATTCCGGAAGCAGATATCTTCCAGATTGAAACTTTTCACTGTGGTAGTTTGAATTCAAAGAAGTTTAAAATAAAAAAAAAGTAAAATCTAAAAGTTTTCTGGCCAAATTTTCGTTATTACTTGTGTTTCATGTTTCAGCTTCAGAGCAAGTATTCTACAACGTATATTGCTTCAGAAATCTGAGCACTGAAATTTTTCGCCAGCACAATGCTTCTTTTACTTACTATGAAGTGAGAAACCATCTATAAGTTGCGTTTATTTTTTCTTATTATTTCTCTAAACGATTAAAGAAATCTCTACTAAAGCCCGACTTTATAAAAAGTAGATAGAACTCCAATGCTATAAACAAACTACAAAAATTTCAAAAAATTTCTACTATTTCTAAATTTTCCATTTGAATCGACACTTTTGATAGAGCACATCGACTTTTTTTGGCAGGTACATAGAGTGGAATAATGATAAATTGTTTTATCTATTTTAAAACTCCATTTTACAGTTGTTTTAGATATAATAGCAAGTAAATCTTTCTTCAAAGTTTTTCCTCTTTTATAAATGGCATCCTATGTTGTTTAAAACGATAGCTGATCACTGACGTGACTGGCTGGAGTATTCATAGTTGTTTAAACTTCACACTTATTATATTCAGTGCCGTTCAAAATAACTTAGATTTAAGATATACATCGATATGTAATCGCCATAATTATTCAGACATTAAAGGGATATGCCTCCTACCCGCCAGACCTTGGTTTACTCCACAACCCTGGTTTTTAGCATAACTCGCATTAAATTCTTCACTAAACTATAACTCTGGAAATAAACATAATATCAAATTAATCACACGATTTGCTGACATTAGTGCTGCCATCTATGAGTGAAAGTTGAGACAATTTCTATTTAAGATTTCATGTAATAACTTCAAATGAGGACGGTAATATATTCAATAAAACTCAAATAATTATATATATCTGTGCATTTTAAAACATAAAATGTAAATATTTTTGATTCTCAGTATCCCTATATGAAGCAGAAATTGAAATGCTCCTTTTCCACAAATTACAACATATTAGAATGTTATCGTACAGTGCTGCCATCTATTAATGGCAATGTAAAATATCACCACATTTAATAAAATCGCTCGTCAAATAACATATTTACATGGTGCTGCCATCTACAGGGATATTTTAAAACAATGTAATTTTAATTTATTTAAGCCACATTTTTAAAGAAATAATTCTATGTATAAATTGGATTCGAAAATAGAAGTTTGAAGTCTTTACAAAAAAATATGCTTATAACTAAAAACATTTTCAGTCTGTAATTCTAAAGGAAATAACCATAATAGAGCGGGATGTTTAATTAAAAAAATAATGCCAGAAATGCTTTGTTGCTGATTGAGCATGAAATTATTGATCAAATAAAACTAAAAAAGATGTAATCAGAATTAAAAATTAAGGAATAAAATGTTTATTGTGCTTTTAGCACAGTTCAGGCTACTTTTGTTAGTGCAAAAATGCATTTCTTAGCTACTATTTGGTTAGCAGTTGTGGCTTGGTGCAAGTATTTCTTAATAAATTCTATTGTTTCACATCATTTGATTATCTATTTTATGAAAATACATGTTTTCTTTAATGTATGTGTTAACTATAATTTAAAGTGATTTTTCTTTATTAAAAATAAAAGATGTAATATACATATATTTTTAAATATTACTTTTAAAGGCGAGAATTTATCTTTTTGTCAGGAGCAACATAATTGCTAGAGCAAGTTCTGAGTTCAGATCAATTTTGTAACTTTCACTAAGAAATCTTCAACAATTGAGATTAAATAAAAAATCAAAATAGATGTTAACCAAAAGCATTTCTCGAAGCAGTGATGTACAGTGTCGGTTGATATATATATCCTATTGATATACGTCCTGATATAAATTCTAGCCTTAGTTTATTTTCAATAAATGTTAAAATTACAGTTTCTGCTTTTCGGGTACTCTTTACATACAAATAGGTGCACATCTAAGTCTGAACCTGTATAAATATTTAGGTTTTAAAACAGTTTTTGTAGACCTTGATGTATTTTCAATAAATATACAGTATACATGTTTTGCTTTTCGGGTACTGTTTAAGCCCAGATAGTAACACATCTAAGTCTAAACCTGAATAAATATCCATGTTTAAAATAATTTTTGTAGACCTTAAGTTATTTTCAATAGATCTACAGTTTACACAATTTCTTTTAGGGTAGAGTTTACGTAGAGATAGTAACACATCTAAGTCTAAACCTGAATAAATATCCATGTTTAAAATAATTTTTGTAGACCTTAAGTTATTTTCAATAGATCTACAATTTACACTATTTCTTTTAGGGTAGAGTTTGCGTAGAGATAGTAGCACATCTAAGTCTGAACCTGACTAAAATATCCATGTTTAAAATAATTTTTGTAGACCTTAAGTTATTTTCAATAGATCTACAATTTACACAATTTCTTTTAGGGTAGAGTTTACGTAGAGATAGTAACACATCTAAGTCTGAACCTGACTAAAATATCCAGGCTTCTAACAATTTTTGTACACTATAGTTTATGTTAAATATATGTAAAATTTACATCTTTTACTTTTCGAATACACGGATAAATTGCTTGGTTTATAGTGGATCAAAGTTCGTAAAAGCTGGAATACGCGTCCAAACATTTTAGTTTGTGCGAGGCAACAAAGTATCTTGATCAGACTTTGTTCATAAGAGAAAATTGAATTTGTAGGAAAAGGTACACTGTGCCTTTCTTGCTGGTACATGTACCTTTTAGAATCATGTATAACATGTGTCTTGTTTAAAAAAAATATTGGTGAAAATTATGTCTTTTTATAGTGCAGACCTACAATTTGACATACTTTCCATATTGTAGAAATAGTTATTGCGCGGATCTAATGAATCAAACTGCGATACTCTTTCCGGTCTCATTAGCCCTCGTGGTGTAAAAATTAGACCGTAGAGCTCCAAACAAAAACCGACGCTCTTTCAATGACATTCTAAAGATGACTCCATTCTTAACCCCTTCCCGGTTTTTCCCGAGCTGAACTCGGGCAGGAGAACTGTACCATCCTGGCTCATCCCGAGTGTAGCTCGGGCACTGTGAAATTTTACACTGTGCAATCAGTCTTTCCCGAATTATTTCATATGTGATTTTTATGGTTTCGAACGCTTTTGTTTACTTTTCTGCTTACTAGATTATTTGCTGTTCAAAGAGAGACAGTAGAGGAAAGAAGGTAAGGACAGAAACAAGGTTCTACTGCCCAGATTACGATGCTGGACTCTGTGCAGTACCGTGTTTTCTATTCTATCATACACGACAAAATTTTGATTAATAATTTCATAATCATTTATATAAATGCATAGGATATAAATAAAATTTAATTCAAGATAAAAGTTAGATATTCTAAGCTTTATATTTATAGTTAGTGTGAATTATAGGTGAATTGTCTCCAAAGTCTAATGATTTGTGCCGTACAGAAAGCCATCTATACATGTAAATTACTTATTTGTTTAAACTGATTTTTTTTACAATAATTTTTAGGAAATTTTGTATGTGAATGATGTTGTTATGTTTAAAAAGCTATGCATGTACAAAAATAAGCATATGGGTAAAGAAATTGACATTTTTTTACCCATAATCCCGAAATAAAATGAACCTGGAAGGGGTTAATGCTGTTTTTCATGCTTGTTATCAGTTGTATTTGGTCACTAAACGCAGGGCCCAATCAAGGCAAAGTTGGGCCCAGGGCCTGATAGTCCTTCGCCCCCCCTACCCTCTTTTTAAGGCAAAAAAAATTATAAAAGAGGACACAAACGAATATTTTTGGAGAAAAGTTTATATTAATTTCTTTATGTTTACATACCTTTGTAGTACAGTCGAATGGCAAAAATCTGTATATCCTCAAGGATGTAAACTGTAACACTACTCAGAACCATGGAGTAAGTAATGAGAAAAGAAAGTGACTAGAGTGATGTAAATAAGTAAACTGGAGTGTGTTTTAGATAAAATTGTCAACATCTTAACTGTTTTTATTTAATTTCTGAATAAGGTTTCGTGAAATATTACTTGAAGAATTAACAAAAAACATTTTCAAATTGTTAATTAAATTATTTAAAAATTAATAATTAAGTATCAAATTTTAGGGGACCTAGGGTCTAGGCCCAGTCGGCCCGTGCTTTAATCAAGCCCTGATTGGACGTTTTTTGGCTACTATCAGATGACCATGGGGTCTGAAATTGAATACTTTGAACATCTTCCTTTTTATGGGCGATTATACTAGAGGTTGTATTTTCTTTATTCCTTTTCATTCTATGACTGAATAGTGTTTTGTGACAAAGTAAGACGGAAAAGAAATGCAATTATACTGCAATATTTAAGTTGCAAGTAGTGAAATATGTTAATAATGAATGCTGCTTACATAATTGTAGGAAAGATGTGCAGTAGGAATAAAAGGGAGATGCAGTAATGATCCTATTGAGTAAAACTTTTACCTTTTCATTTTCTTCCTTGAATATCTATTTTTATTCGTATGTATATCACATGATGACACAGAAAAAATTATTCCGTGTATAATGTATATCTTGAGTTTTGGATCTTTTTAAAAATAAATAAATAAATAAATGAAGTGAGTGTTAAATGGTTCTCATTTAAAAGAATTATTATTTCTCCTAAACAGAGTGGGGTTTTTAAAGTTAATTGAGATTTCCAAAATTCAAGAGAAAAAACGTATAGGAATTGAAAAAGAATATTCTCCATAACTTAACAAGATCCCTTCGTGTATAAAACAGTGAATTTGACAATCGCAAAATTGTGTATTCTACAGAGGATTGTATAACACTTGTTTCTTCTACGAAAGAATTTCTGCACGTGCTAATTTGAAGTACTTGCTATCGTTTACTGTTAAGTACTACAGAAAGAGGAAAGGTCACGTCCACTGAAGACAGGCGCCTGGAACCTGGTATTGCACTCGGCCTGTGATTGGCTGGTAAGTACATTGGCAGCGATTTCTAAAATTGGCGAAATATCTTGGCAATGCTTTCCACGATTGGCTTCTTATTCATTGATTTACACTGGTTTCTTATCTATTTATTTCTCTTTATTTATCCATTATTTATTCCTTTATTTAGAAGAATTTGGGACGTACAAAGAATGGAAATTGAAAGTTTGAATTGTAAATATTGCAGCTCTGTGTTTTATCAGAAAAGTATAGAGAATGTTCGCATGACGTCAGGTGCAGCAAAAATTACAGCTCAACTTCATCGTTCGCAAAATATTTGAATTTCCTAATGATCGTGTTTGTTATTGGAGTTTTAATTTTGTCAATTATCTGAAAATGGTAACAAGCTGTTGTACGTATGGCTGTACTAAGCGTTTCAAAAAAAAAAGGAGAATATATTGGATTTTATTACTTTTCTAAAGATCCTACCTTACGAATGCTTTGGATAAAAGCTTTGAAAAGGCAAGACTGTTCTGAAAGTCTACAAGTTCTTCTTCGAGAACTTGCGGCAAACATCTTCAAAATGGTAATAACACGTCAACCTTACTGTAATGGGATATATTATATAAAATGATTAGGCTCTATGAATTTTTTTACTAAGTTTTTTTTTTCATATTTCTAACGTATTTTCTATGCTTTTGTGAGAAGTACTGTACCTATAAATGTAATTATTTTTTGTTCTTAAAATGATTATTGCACATTTTTATTAGATTCTTATTTATGTAATAGTTTATTGTGCCTGTTAACATAATCAAAGTAGTTATACTTTGATTATGATACTTAATAGTATTATGTAAAGTGTTTAATTTTTTAAAAAATATATAATTTTGTAAGTGATAAAAAAAAATCTATTTTGAATTACTTGGCCAGTTTCTGATGTTTCCTTCCCCTTCCCTTAAATAAAATTTAGTTTTATTGTATACTTGACCCGTATCGAAGCTCATAAGATACAATGAAAACAAGCAATGTTTTGCCAACGGAAAGTTGAGTTGTAGCCAGCCCTCGTATTTGTTTACAAACATGCACTTTCTCTATTAAACAGAGCATGTAAAATTTCCTCATATCGGTAAACTATAATTAATTTAATTCGTAACTTAACTTTAATATCAGTAACCTTTAATTAAATATATACTCGCCTCATCCCTCCCTTTGAAAAAAATTCTATATATGATCCTGTCTCTTTCTGATTGTTGAAATAATATACAAATTCACGGAAAGCGTCGCCAAGATATTTCGCCAATTTCAGAAATCGCTGCCAATGTACTTACCAGCCAATCACAGTGGAATACCAGGCTCTAGGCGCCTGTGTGTCTAGGGGATGTTGGTAACATTCTGCGTATTTCAACTATATGTGAAACACTTTTGAGCATTCCTATTGTAATGAGTGTTCGGAAGAGGAACAAGAAATAAGAACAGAGGTAGAATAAATTAAATTCGAGAATTTCACATAAATTGTATAGATTTAACAAAATTGGAAGAATGGGAGAATTCCGCTTATAATGAAACAGATTTATCCGAAATATAAAAAAGGCACGAATTTTTCGAAATGTCGTATTTAATGAAGGTGGTTTTACAAAGTGAATGAATTTCGAGCAGTAATAATTTTTTAATGCGAGAAAAGAAGAAAATACGTGAGTATCTCGCGTTCATGCTTTGTAGTGAGAATACTGCGTTATATATGGGTAGATACGGTGATGTTAATTAAAAGAAAAAACTCCACAAGTCTTCCATAAACAGGAGGTATCCTAAAATGTTTGGGGACTTCCATGTTATACAGAATCAGGAACCTAATTAACTCTGTAAACGAAAAATAAAAACTTTTACTTCGTTTTACTTTTAAATTAACAGTGGATTAGTTCATGATTAATTTTTTTTCCGAGATCACTGGATACTTTATAATTTTAATCCTATTAAACAATGTATTATGGGAAAAAATCGTTGTATATGCTCTTTATTTCCTTGGTAAAAGACAGAACAATGTGGTTCTAATACTCAAAGATTGAAATAAGAATGGAAGTCTTAAACATCTAAAATAGATTTTTTTTTTTAAATATAATACTCTATTTTAGCTAGGTTTTGTTTTGAATATTTTTCATTTCTTCTAAGAATGTCAAGATCAAAATACTTCAAAAATAATTTAGAATTGGATCGAAATATATATGAAGCAGAATTAAAGTTAAGATGTGAAGAATTAGGATCATGATATAGTCCATCATTTTGGTTTGGTTTGGAAAGCTACGGTCTACTGTTTTGCACACGAGGGCTAATGAGACTGGGACCTACTACTTAAAGCCGATTCCGAACGGCTACGAACATCCAAGCCATAGTGGGATTCGAACCCACGAACTCTGGTACCGACGATCAACGCCCTAATCAATCGGCCAGCGTTCGGCCTATCATTTTGAATTATTAAAATTATCTTACATTATTTTATAAATCAAATCTGTGAATCATAAAATTTATTTGTTTATTTATCTACATTATTCAATACTTCGGAGAGCTGAAGTATAGTATTATAGCAGATAATAAACCACTATTAATATATATAACAAAAGTTTTTAATCAACCTGTTTTCGTATATTTTTAAATATTAGTTAATAGTTTATATCAAGAATAGGTTTCATGAATAAACCAGAGCATTTTATTTTAATTCAGTTCAACAGCGTGTTCGCAAAAAGGTGCAAGAGTTAAACAGTCGTGTTTAGATTTTTAAAAATGTTAAAATTGATTACTAAATCTTTCAGACTAACTTCAAAAAATAATTATAGTCCAAAAAGAGTCCAAATTATTAACGTAATTATAGTGCAAATGGATTTTTGAGAGAAACATGGTATTATGACCACGTGTTGCTAATAAAAAAAAATTAAAGACAATATTCGTGTTTTTATCAAAAGGAAATTAAAATACCTATTGTCAATGAAAGAAATTTTAAGACCGCATTTGTATTGTCAATAAAAGAAAAGACTGCATCCGTGTTGCCAATAAAAAAAAATTTAATGACCGTATTTACTGCGGTAGATATGGGGTAAGCGTTTCAGAATGAGAAATGTTTTTAAAAAGTTAACAGCTTAGTGTATGGGGCTATTATAGGATGTTTTATTAAATTCATGCTACATCGACATTTTATTCTAAGAAACTTAAAATTAAAAAAGACACAGAGATATAAAAAAAAAGCCAGTGCAACAAAACGGATTGATAAGTACATATTCCACGAATCAAACGCACAAAACAAATAAGGTGTTAATAAGACTCAAAATATTGATGATTTGTCCCTCTGGTAAATTTTATAATAGTCAAATACCAATATAGAGAGCTCCCTCAGGTAACGAATAAAAATTTGGGTCCCGCTCTTTTCCTATTGTTTTTTATGCGAATTTACCTTTCGCTATTATTCGCCATAAAAGTAAATCTTCCAAATCTTACAGATCGGATATAAAAACTTTTTCTTTTTCAGTCGTGCACTGAATTTTTGTTCAACACTTTATGTAAGCTTTACCACAGTCTAAAAACTATATTTTGTCATTTTCTTAAAAAATAAATAAGATTTTATCCACAGTGAAAGAAAGAGTTTTAGGGTTTTTTTTTTTTATTGTACTAGACAAAAAAAATTCATAAAAGTTTTTGTGAAATCGAAGTCAGCAAAATATTAATCGATTACTTCCATATCAAAGCAGCGAGCAACAATTGTAGATAAAATTATTCCTCTTTTCATTTGTCTTCCATTTCGTTCTTTTCTTTTAGTCAATTTAAATTAACAAAACCTATGGTCCCTTGAATTTCTTATTGCGAGTTTCAACTATATTAACATGAATATAGGGATTAAATTTGGTCGAAATGTAAATGAAACTGGACTAAAAGTATAAAGGTGTCTATCATTTTGAATTATTAAAATTATTTTGAATTATTTTAGGAAAAAATCTGTTAATCATAAAATTATTTTTTTTAATCTATATACATAATTCTATCCTTCATAGAGTTAAAATTTTATAGGAGAAGAAAGACCACTATTAATATATACTGCAAAAATTTTGCTGGTTTTCTACTGTTTTTTAATATTAGCTAATAATATTTTATCAAGAATTAGTTCGGTTCAACCGTGCATTCGCGAAAAGACGCAAAAGTCTGACAGTCGTTTTTAGATTTTAAAAATACATAAATCTCTAAATCTTTCAGACTTACTTTAAAATGTAATTATAGCTCAAAAAATGATTAAAAAATTAAGTTTTAAGCGATGCATTGATATTACGACCACGTGTTGTCAATAAATGATTTTAAATTAAATGAAAATCAGAAAAGTAAGCCAAGAAAGTGGTTTAAATGCATAACTTGTAATTATGAAATACATAAACATTTCCTTTAAATTTTGGATCAATTAATTTTCATCTGTTAAAGGTAATATGTAGTACACCACACTTTTATTTTTAAAGACTAATCGCAGACAAAGATTTACTGAATTTTATTGAACATTATTTTAAAAAAGAAATATAGAAGTTTGTTTTTCAATGAAACGTTGATTTTCAAGCCTCTCATTTTCTAAAGAAATGAAAAAAAATTAAATAAATCATGATTAAATAAGGTTGAATTAGTAACTCTTATCCGACCTTCAAGAAGGTAGGACAACTGGATTGCCTGGGCCTAGCAACCAAATCCTCTTATCCGATTCACGAATACACAAATTCATAAACAACTTTCCTTGAAAATTATTGGTTACCATTATAGGAAAAATATTAGCTTTTAAGAGTTCTGCTGCCTAAGAAGACTTTTGATAAATATCAAAACCATTGTTAAAACCTTCAACCGTTTGGCAATCTGTTGCTAACTTGCATAGATTACCTTTCGAATATTGCAACTAATTTTGCTACAAACTGAATGAAAACATTCTCTAAAAATATTAGCTTTTAAGAGTTCTACTACTTAGAAAGACTTTTGATAAATATCAAAACCATTGTTAAAACCTTCAACGATTCGGCAATCTGTTGCTAACTTGCATAGATTACCTTTCGAATATTACAACTAATTTTGCTACAAACTGAATGAAAACACTCTCTAAAAATATTAGCTTTTAAGAGTTCTACTACCTCGGAAGACTTCTGATAAATATCAAAACCATTGTTAAAACCTTCAACGATTCGGCAATCTGTTGCTAACTTGCATAGATTACCTTTCGAATATTACAACTAATTTTGCTACAAACTGAATGAAAACACTCTCTAAAAAGTTCCATCCGAAAATAAAAAAAATCCTTTTCAAATATCCAATATCTTTTCGTACTCACATTCATCTTTATCAGAATCTTCCTCTTTGATGAAATCCACGTCCCTGTCGGATTACTGTCTGCTGAAAACTTCGAAAATGGAATGATGCTCGTCCATTGTGGCTGCAGACTATTTATAAGCAGATGCAAAATCATAAAGAAACAGCACCAGAAAAAAGGTAATAATAGAAGCAAATAAAAAAGAAAATATGTAAGCGCGAAAGCTTATGAGCGTCCATTCCGAAATTAAACCATCGTTGCCCAAGAAACATAAGCTTAAAGATCAATGCCTAGGTCGAGCCCTCTTTTTTTTACGAACTTACCTCCACTTTCTTTTTACGGGACCTGGCCGCTGCTGCTTAGAAGTGGGTCGGCCAATAAGAGGAAAACCTTAAATCGGACTTGATTCATCCCTCATCCCAGATTAAAAAAGAGAAAATAAAGCTTCACTCTCGGGGGTCACTCACTCTTTGAACGTGAAAGTCGGATGGCCTCGGCTAGGCCCCAGGGAAGATCAGAGGTCTAAAGGTCATCCAGACCCGATTTCTTCGGTATATCTGCTTCTGATTTACACTTTTTCTTTTAGTGGATACTTTTTCTGCTGGAGTCCAATGTTCATTTTATTAAGAGGAAATATTTTCCTGTTCGAGCATCACAGTTGTTTATGGAGATTATTTGTTTTTGATTTTTTTTTCGCTTGTAGGATCCAATCCAGATAAATAAAGGCACATTTAAAACCATAAATACCGGTCAAAATAGGTAAACCAGAAGAAAGCTGTGCCGGATCTTGTTTATAAACATAAATGAGCCCCGCGGGTGACGTTTAATCTGCGCATTTCGTTTTCATTAAACGGAATAGAGAGTATTTCAAAAGGTTTTTGTTCCTTGCCAGAAAAATTGTATCCTTATTGTTGTTTACTTGTCTCTAGAACATTTGACGGATTATATCATAGGTATAACAGCCTTTTTCTGAATTAGTCCAATAATTGTTCCAATTTTTGATTATATTTGACTGTTTTATAGTTTTCAAAATGGAATTTGGAAAAGGGATGTCAATTATATTAATATTTTTAATGTGATAATTTTGTCAAAGCATCAGAATATTTATCACTCAATATTTCAATGCGACCTCGAATCCATCTATTCTAAAAATATTTATTTACAGAGAACAGTACTAGATTTTGTTTTTCTTTTACTACTTTTGATTTTGGACTAAATTTTTAAAGCTTTCCACCACTGACTTATTATTCGTATATATAAAAATTATATTAAAAATCAGTATTTTTAGACCAGATTATTGCTTCTGTAATAGTCATGCCATCGGCTTGATAAACAGAATGACTATTTAATTTAATATAAATAATTATTTAACATAAATAACTCTGAAATCCTTTATTACAACTAGTCCAAATCCCACATTATTTAGATTCAATAAATATGAAATATCACTATGAGTGCTGTAATCAACACACTTATGTTTTACATCACATTATTTACATTCAATAAATAGGAAATATCACCGTCAGTGTCGTAATCAATACACTTATGCTTACATTATTTAGATTCAATAAATATGAAATATCACCGTCAGTGCAGTAATCAACACACTTATGTTTTACATCACATTATTTAGATTCAATAAATATTAAATATCACCGTCAGTACCGTAATCAACACACTTATGTTTTACATCAAATACAAATTGTCTTGATAATTTAATGGGTTTATTGGGGTACTTTTTCTGTTTTAAATTCTGATGGGTTAATTCTTAGCTGTATTTTGTCATTACTATATTCTATATCGCCATGTTTTAATTCATAAATTTTTACTTGTTCTTCTATTAATAAATGAATTGGAGGTATACTAGTAATAGTGCATAAAACATCATAAGAAACTGTTTTATAACTGTTATATTTACTAAGTAAAAACTTACGATTAATCGAATTTAACTTACACCGACCATGAATATTTAAATTGGAGGTATCGCATCTCAAAGAATTTTAGATTCTATAACACATTTATACCAGATTTTTAAAGTTTTTTTCCAACGCAGCAGGCGATACAGACATTATCCTAACGCCTTAACAAGGCTGCCACCCTGTTACTCATTTAGCATCACTAGAGGAGCACGTGTAGCTTAAGATATGCTACGGCCGACATTACCCCAGCTGGGTCCTCGTAATTTAGAAGCATGGACCAAGCAGACGACCCCCAGGATTGGCCTGCAAACCCCAGAGGTATCGTTTGAGAACTTAGAGGACTTTCTGACCACGAACATAGTTTACGTGCCCCAGTCACTTTTAGCGAACACAGCGGATCTTAGGCAGAGATTTTTAAAGTATCCCCAATAAGCAAACATTACCCACAGGACGAGTAACGAGAATTAAAACAGAATCTTCTGCGTTAATCTGTTCTAAATGAAGAATAAAGGAAAGAGTTTTGTCAATATGAACATCTAAGTATTTTATCGATTTCTTTTAATTATTTACTTTTTTCATTTGTCGGAATCTTCCGAGAAAGGTCTTTTTCTGGGTTGTAATCCCGCTGTCTTACCTCCAAAAATTTTCATATTTAAACTGGCACATATTTTAACAAAGGTTTTAATTAATTTATTTGTCTCAACTTCTAATTCCAATCAAGAGTTTGCTGACGTTATAAATATTGAATCATCTGGAAAGGTAAGGATATCATGTATGATGACCAGGCTGTAGGGAGGCTGGTCGATTGATATCCCAAAAGCCATCGGTGGTTCAACCGGGTGTTAGCTTCAGTTAGATGGACGCTCTCTCTGCTAACAGTGCTTTACTGATGGAGAGAGGCTGTTTCCAGCTTCCTATCTTGCTCCTACCCAAGATAGACAGTTCGGGTTTGAACTCTATCCATTTACGTGAGGGAGTGAAAGTGCAAGAGCGTGTGCCCCGTATGAAGACTCCCCTTTGTTCAGATCAAGCGCCAAATCAGCTGATCGGAAATCCCATCTGTTGACCAGTTTACAATAGCGTGGAGTAGCAGAGTCTGGGATGTTGACAGATGGATTGAATAGGCGTTACGCCTCTGATAGGTCACGTTAATGAATCCTCGGGAATTCCGGAATCGGGACAGCTAGCGAATGAGAATTCAACTAAAAAACTAGCTGTAACCTTAGCTGGAGTTCTCAGGTAACTGGAATCGTAACTGACCAAAATAACTGTTGGCGAGATCGTAACTGACCCCCATGTATAAAAAACCTAGAATTGTGCGACTCGGGGCTCTTCGACATTTTTTTAGGTAAGTGCTTTGACATCGTGGAGGCTTTCGCGTCTTTTGATCGGAGCCATCTTTTTAGTGATTACGTTCGGGAGACTCGTAAAGTCCGCTCATATAAGGAGCGGCAGGGTGTCGGATACCGAACGGGGCATAGATTGGACTGCATTGCACCCTGGAAGAGCCTCCCCATTTGTGAGATTATTTAATCTTTTATTTTCCCGACTGTGATCGTCGTGGCAATTCAGTGCCAGCCGAAAATCGTCTACATTTCTACTAGTTTTGGGGAGAATTAGAATCCCCAAATTGTATATATAATAGTATTTACTCCAGAAAGAATAAAAGTAATTTCCAATTTTATCGTGACTGTGATCCTTCTTCACGAAACCTCTTCACTCGAGAACACTGAATTCGTCACACCCGCATTTAACAGCAAATCACAAATGACATGAAAAAGGAAATAGAGTAAGCAAAGGTTGATTGCACCCTTTTTTGTAGTTCTTGGACGCTATCTTCCCTGACTTCTGGACACTAGCCATGCAGAAATAATCAAGAACTAACGATTCGTAGTCTGTGCATAACATTACGTAAATTGGATTGACATAATATTACAAAAAAGATCTGAGAAGATATTTAGGTTTTAATTTAAGTTTTAATATAAATTTTCGTCAACAGTATGTCTTCTCTCATTTACAGCTAGAGTTTATTTTACTTGAGCTACAGCATTTTCTCAACAGTCCTGGTTCATTGCTTTGAATGTGCTATGTTGTGTAATTAAGATTTTATTGCATTGGTTCAGCTGCAATGCCCCCAAAATTTTCAAAAGTCGTTTAGGGCCTAGCATATACATTTGTTTATTCATAAAACTGAAGATTTATCGTATATTTTCCGGATGATTTGAATAAAATAGTATATAATAGTGTAATGTCCTCTAGTAAAATGTTCTAATAAGGTCCAAGAAAATCCACTACAATGCCCACAAAATTTTCAAAAGTTGTTTTAGCCCATTCCCCGCATGGAATCCAACATATAGCATATATGCCCCTCTTGTGTTAAAACCTTAAGGCATTTTCTATAGAATATAAGATAGCGAAATTTAGGATATGAGAAAAGGCAAAGGTCTAAAAAACAAGCGACAATCATTCTATTAAATTTTTACTCTCCCAGACAGCACCGTCTATTTTAAACCAAAGTAGATTGCTTTCCTAATCGTTTGCATAATCTTTGAGAAAGTTATGGAAGTTCTTTTCCATAATAAGCTTACTCCGATTACATTTCGTCACGGTAATTGTATTATCATCACGAAGCATATTCCCACTACGCGATCCGCCCCCTCTCTCAGGAAAGACCTTTTTCCTTGTTCGAGGCAAACTCTTCTTATGGTGTACTTTCCTCATGGTTGAGGAGGAAATAAAAACCCATCTTCTCTTTTTACCATGAAGATCAAGGGCTTTAAATTTAGTAACCCTGCACCTGAAGCTGTGTACGTTATTGTCAGACGAGAAACTAATGAAGGAACTGCAAATTACTTTTGTTTTTGAGAAAACGTTCTTTAACCCACTTCTGCCATTTTGTCAGAAATCTGGTTGTTACCGTTATGTTTCATCTTTACATTCATTTTTTTTTTCAAAGTCAGAATATTTTATCCTTTTAGAGGAAGCACTGTATTCAGAAAGGAGATGGGTAACAATTAGAAACTTGTCAGCCAATTGACAAGTTTCCAATTGTAGGACTATATTTTCTTTTGAACTTTGCCCTCGACGAATGTTCTAATTTAAAATCCAATGCATAAGAGCCTTAAAAGGAAACGTCTAGAAATATACTAAATAGGGCCAATCTGAGATTGGGATGCAACCAATTGGCTCCCACCAAGTCTGATAATGTGTGAAGTAATATATTAAGCATCCTTGGGTATTCGGTCTATTGGGGCCATATTAAATTTAATTTTTGTATTTTTATTTTGGAGAATTTTCAGAATTACCTTATGACTTCTTTCATAACCTTAGTAACTTTTCAGCAACGTGTAATTACTTTTTTTCAAGTAGTAACTTTCATTACAGTTTAAAAAAATTACTGCTTGTAAAAATTGTAACACATAATCAGTTCTCGTCGGTATACAGGGGTATAGAGACAAAATCTCCATTGGGAGGAGAAGAAATCTATCCCATCAACTCATATCTTAAAAGAAATACAACAAACCTTACACATACACGGGGCCTGATTATCGCACGGGCACTTGAGGCACAAAATTTTAGTCGAGTGCTTGAAACCCATATTAAGTGGGGAAAATTTCAAATTTGCACTACCATCGTTAGTTTTTAATAAATTATTGTACGAGGTAATTGTGTTTGTCATGAACTACATTGTTTCCTATTTACTTTAATTTCACTGTTATTTACCTGATAATTAATTCTCTCAACAAACCTGGTGCTCTTTTTATCCTATTGGTTATTGCATATTTATAAGAGAGATTATTAGCAACGTACCACTATAAACCATTAAATCATCTCATCAATTTAAATTATTTTTAATTCTATTATTATTTATTTCCTGCACAACAGAGCTTGTGAATGTGACAAGGTAAAAATAGCAAAAAGGGGGTATGTCTTTAAAAGTCCTTAATTTTTAGTATGGCTAAACAGAGATAATAATGATTACGTAAAATAAAAATTTGGTGTTTTTGATTTTGAATATTAGTTTAACGCTAATTTCTTAAATATGTTTGCTAATTCAATGTAATAACGTTTTTACGACTGTAATTATGATAATAATTTGTCGCTATAAATTTGCATGGGGGTGGAGAACACAAAAATTGGTTTGTGCCCCGGGCACAAAAGTATCTTAGACCGGCCCTGCACATACAGGGTGTTTCAAAAATGACCGGTATATTTGAAAAATCAATATAAAATAAACGGACACCGATAAAAATACACCGTTTATTGCAATATGCTTGGGAAAACAGTAAATTTTCAGGCAAACAAACTTGCAAAATTAGTTACAATATTTTACAACAGATGGCACTGCAAACTGAAAAAATTACTATATTTTCCACATAGGCGCCATGCTCAGCAACAATATGGCGTACTCTCCGAAAGAAATTATTAGAAACCCGTATAAAAATCTCAGGCCATGCAATCTTCTGTTCTAAAGAATAAACCACTTTTTCGAAGCAAACTTGCAATTTGTGATACAGCAGAAAGACGACTTACAGATTCTCGAACTCATAGACTGCGTTTTCTTCTATATTTTTCAGTTGCTGCAGCTCCATCTGTTGTTTAAAATCATAACTATTTTCGAAAGTTTGACTGCTGAAAATTTACTGTTGTCCCAAGCATATTGCAACAAACGGTGTATTTCTTTCACTGCCCGTTTAGTTTTTATTGATTTTTCAAATATATCGGTCATTTTTGAAACACCGTGTATATATCTGTATCTGTGTGTGTGTGTGTGTGTCAGGACCATAGCCAGGGGAAAAACATGAGAACGACATCTTGTATTAATCATAAATGTTTTACATTTATTTCTAAAAAAAAAAGCAATTCTGTCCAGAAAGGGAATTCGAACACATGTCAACATTCGATATAAATTAAAATTAATCTTTTAAAGAATATAGTTAAATCACAGGGACAGAAAAGTGTGTGCTTCTTTCTAAAAAATTTGTAATTTTTAAGTCTTAGTCAAGAAAGTAATTATTTTATTTAATAGCAACAACACGATGCGACGAAAAAAATATTTTTGGTTAAATACTGAATCATTTTTTTATTAACAATATAATAATTTTTAAATGACATGTATTCAAATGCTTTAATTCGATTTTATACAAGTGTATATGCATTGTTTTATTAATCATAACTGGTTTACATTTATTTGTAAAAAATAAATAAATATAAATAAATAATTAAATTTAAAAAAATAAATGAATAAATAAATATAAATAAAAATAAATAAATAAATAAATAAATAAAAATAAATATAAATAAATGAATAAATAAATATAAATAAATAAATAAATAGGATTTGAACCTCGTCCACAAAAAAAACATCAGAGGAATGTGATAGGTCCAATTATTAATTATAATATTTCTTTATTTGTTAAAAAAAATAATTCTGTTACAAATGGGACTCAAACCCCATGAATATTTACAACAAGTTTAATATTGTTGATAAGAAATATTAAATGTTTCGTTAGATTTATTCTGACAAATTTAAATTTATTTCTATTTCGCGTATTTTCATAATTTTAACAAAAATATTGCTGTTAATAAAAAAAAGTTCTATTACAAGGTAGTTAAATTGCAAAAACATTCTGTCAGAAGTGGGATTCGAACCCACGCCCACATTCGTGGACCAGAACACTCAACCTCTGCATCAGAGGAAGGATTTCCTTGAGTCTGGCGCCTTAGACCGCTCGGCCATCCTGACATGCCTAGTGCGGAAACTAATTGAGCTTGTGTCATACTTTACTTCTTCAGCAAGCTAAAATAATAAAGAAGTCATTTTGGATTTGTAATTTTACAAATGCAAAATTCTTCCACACAAATCTACAACTCGTCAATAAAAATATACAATTTGTCATATGTAATTTTACAATAAAAAGGAGTCAAATATTTTTCTTATATCTAATTATTTTTAATTTCATTATTTATCTAAAATTTATTCATTATTTTCTTTTTTATCTTTTCACTAATAAATATTTAATAAATTTAGTATATGATTGATAAAACTGATTAAACTAATATTTTTTGTTTCGTTCTTTTCCTTTATTTGTATCTTAAGTACTTCCTACTTGTGTATTATACTTCAACAGTAATATATAACTTCATAGATAACTACTAATATTACACAATTAAAAAACTTTACAAGTAGTAAGGTTTTAAAATAAACCTTAATCTTTCTCAACAAGAAACTTAAGATATATTAAAAATGTATGCATTAAAATAATGCAATGTATACTTGAGTTAGAAACGAATCTCAATTTGTAACTTTTAATATTTAAACTCTAGTCTTTGCAACTATACTAATTTTTGATCTATTCAATTATATTTTAAATTTGTAAATTATATTTTAAATTAATACTTTACAAATAGTGAGGTTTTTAAATAAACCTTAATCTTTCTCAACAAGAAACTTAATATATACTAAAAATGTATGCATTAAAATAATGGACTGTATACTTGAGTTAGAAACTAATCTCAATTTGTAACTTTTAATATTTAAACTCTAGTTTTTGCAACTATTCTAATTTTTGATCTATTTAATTATATTTTAAATTTCTCATTTCTGCGAAAATACAAAATATCCCTTTATAAATATATGGAAAAATTTCCTGTCAGAAGTGGGATTCGAACCCACGCCCACATTCGTGGACCAGAACACTCACACCTCTGCAGCAGAGGTAGGGGAATCCTTGAGTCTGGCGCCTGAGACCGCTCGGCCATCCTGACATGCCTAGTGCTGCAACTAATTGAGATTGTGTCATACTTTACTTGTTCAATAAACTAAATAACCAAAGAAGTCATTTTGGATTTGTAATTTTACAAATGCAAAATTCTTCCACACAAATCTACAACTCATCAATACAAATATACAATCTATCATTTGTAATTTTACAACAAAAAGAAGTCAAATATTTTTCTTATATATAATTATTTTTAATTTTATTATTTATCTAAAATTTATTAATTATTTTCTTTTTTATCTTTTCACTAATATTTAATAAATTTAGTATATTATTAATAAAACTGATGAAACTAATTTTTTTTATTTCTTTTTTCCCTTTATTTATATTTTACGTACTTCCTACTTGCGCATTATACTTCAACAGTAATATATAACTTCATAGATATCTGTTAATATTACACAATTAAAAAACTTTACAAATAGTGATGTTTTTCAAATAAACCTTAATCTTTCTCAGCAAGAAAAAGAATGTATATTAAAAATGTATGGATTAAAATAATGGACTGTATACTTGAGTTAGAAACGAATCTTAATTTGTAACTTTTAATATTTAAACTCTAATGTTTGCAACTATTCTAATTTTTGATCTATTTAATTATATTTTAAATTTGTAAATTATATTTTAAATTAATACTTTACAAATAGTGAGGTTTTTAAATAAACCTTAATCTTTCTCAACAAGAAACTTAATATATACTAAAAATGTATGCATTAAAATAATGGACTGTATACTTGAGTTAGAAACTAATCTCAATTTGTAACTTTTAATATTTAAACTCTAGTTTTTGCAACTAATCTAATTTTTAATCTATTGAATTATATTTTAAATTTCTCATTTACTGCGAAAGTACAAAATATATTTTCCTTTTATAAATATATGAAAAAATTTCCTGTCAGAAGTGGGATTCGAACCCACGCCCACATTCGTGGACCAGAACACTCAAACCTCTGCATCAGAGGAAGGGGATACCTTGAGTCTGGCGCCTTAGACCGCTCGGCCATCCTGACATGTCTTGTGTTACAACTAATTGAGATTGTCTCATACTTTACTTCTTCAGCAAGCTAAAGCACCAAAGAAGTCTTTTTGGATTTGTAATTTTACAAATCCAAAATTCTTCCACACAAATTTACAAATCGTCAATACAAATATGCAATCTGTCATTTGTAATTTTACAATAAAAAGAAGTCAAATATGTTTCTTATATCTAATTATTTTTAATTTTATTATTTATCTAAAATTTATTCATTATTTTCCTTTTTATTTTTTCACTAATAAATATTTAATAAATTTAGTATATGATTGATAAAACTGATTAAACTAATTTTTCTTTCTTTCTATCTTTTCCTTCATTTGTATTTTAAGTACTTCCTACTTGTGTCTGGTCGATTGGTTAGGGTGCTGGCCTTTGGTATCTTAGTTTGTGGGTTCTAATCCCAGAGTGGCATGGATGTTTGTAGCCGTTCGGAATCGGCTTTAAGCTGTAGGTCCCGGTCTCATTCGCCCTCGTATTGCAAAAAGTAGACCGTAGCACTCCAAACCAAACCAAATCCTACTTGTGTGTTATACTGCAACTGTAATATATAACTTTTTAGTAGCTATTGATATTACACAATAAAAAAAATTTACAAATAGTGATGTTTTTAAATAAACCTTAATCCTTCTCAACAAGAAACTTAAGATATACTAAAAATGTATGCATTAAAATAATGGACTGTATACTTGAGTTAGAAGCTAATCTCAATTTGTAACTTTTAATATTTAATCTCAAGTTTTTGCAACTGTTCTAATTTTTGATCTATTCAATTATTTTTTAAATTAGTGAATGTTTTTTAAATTAATACTTTACAAATAGCGAGATTTTTAAATAAACCTTAATCTTTCTCAACAAGAATCTTAAAATATACTAAAAATGAATGAATTAAAATAATGGACTGTATACTTCAGTTAGAAGCTAATCGCAATTTGTAACTTTTAATATTTAATCTCTAGTTTTTGCAGCTATTCTAATTTTTAATCTATTCAATTATAGTTTAAATTTCTCATTTACTGCAAAAATAAAAACATTGCTCCCTTTATAAATGTATTGAAAAATTCCATTTTTATTTTCTAGAATACAAATAAAAAAAATTACATAATAAAAACATTTTAACAAATAAACTTTGTATTTCAGCTACTTTCCCTGCAACATTTAAAGTACTTTAATATTACATCTATCTCTCCCATTAATAATATTTTTATTTATTTTATTTTTATCAATATTTTGAAAATTTTAAAGTGTTCTGCTAATAGGATAAGAAAAGCTTCAGAAGAATACAAAATACTATAAAATTAAAAGCAAAATTATCTGAATTATGGTATTTGAAATTTTAGAACTTTTAAGATATGAAACTAAAAATTCCGGTTAAAAATACAGTTTTGTGTAACAAAATAAGACTTGTGATTATTGATTATAGATATAATAAATTTTTGTGATATTACTAATCCTATATGTTATGAACCAATTACAAACAAAAAAAAGAAATCTGTCAGAAGTGGGATTCGAACCCACGCCCACATTCGTGGACCAGAACACTCAAACCTCTGCTTCAGAGGAAGGGGGATCCTTGAGTCTGGCGCCTTAGACCGCTCGGCCATCCTGACATGTTAAGATTGATAACTAATTGAGTTAAGTTCTTCTGCATTTTACAGGATGAAAAAGTTTTGTAATTTTATAATAAAATGAAGCCAATATATACTTGTAATGTCTTATTATTTCTAATTTTTCTTTTATACCCGATTAATTCATTATTTTCCTTTTTATCTTTTCATGTTCTTCAGCATCATTTCAAGTTCTTCAGCATGCTACAGGATGGTAAGCTTTTGTAATTTTACAATAATAAGAAATCAAATATATTTGTAATGTCTTATTGTTTTTTAATTTTTCTTTTATACGCGATTAATTCATTATTTTTCTTTTTATCTTTTCATGTTCTTCAGCATCATTCTAAGTTCTTCAGTATGCTACAGGATGAAAAAGTTTTATAATTTTACAATAAAAAGAAGCCAATATATTTGTAATGTCTTATTATTTTTAATTTTTTTTATACTTGATTAATTCATTATTTTCCTTCTTATCTTTTCATGCTCTTCATCATCATTTCAAGTTTATTATCATTTCAAGTTCTTCAGCATGCTACATGATGAAAAACTTTTGTAATTGTACAATAAAAAGAAGCCAAATATATTTGTAATGTCTTTTTATTAATTTATTATTTTATCTTTTTATTTTTATTTATTATTTTCTTGATTTTTTTATTTCTCTTTTTATATTTGATTCATTCATTATATCCATTTTTATCTTTACATGAATAAAAATTTAGTAAATGCAATATATAGTAGCCTTAGACCGCTCAGCCATCCTGATTACCATTTTATTTGATTTTATCTCCATTTTATTTAATTTCAGTTACTATTTATTTAAATGCAGATTTTAAATTCCTTAGGCGGAGTTAATTTAGATTTTAAATAATTTAGTAAAATTCTTATCTTGTATTTATTAGAAAACCATTGCTAATTTATTTTTAATTGCTCTTGTAGTTTAATAATTTTTTCCTAAGTGTAAAATAATTAATGAATGATATTGCTAATTTAATATTTTTGTTTTTCAAACTATTAATAGTGAAATCGTATATGTGAATTATATCTCGAGTGGACCACGTAAAAAAGTTAACATCTTCAGAACTTGCAACATACCTGCTGTTAGAAATAGTTGTCAGTTGTGACACATGTGATTTTTCTCTCCTCCCATCTTTTCTTCACATGCATTTCCTTCCAAAGCGGAAGTGATGTGTATTTAAAAATAGATGGCAGCAGCACACAGACGCATCTTTGAAGTTCTCGGGATCCGTAGCTAATCTTGGCATAAAATCTAATTTTACCCTTTCTTTTATGTACAGTTCGGCAGTTCCTAAACCCTTCTCCCATCGATTGCGCTTAGAACTTTTCGCACTGTGTTCAGGACCTGATTATTGCACGGGCACTAGGGGCACGTGCCCTGAGCACGAAAATTTTAGGGAGCACGAAAGTTCTTGATCCAGTGCTTGAAACACATATTAAGTGGGGAAAAATTGCAAACTTACGCTACCATCGTTAAGTTTTAATAAATTATTGTACTAGGGAATTGTGTTTGTCATGAACTACATTGTTTCCTATTTACTTTAATTTTACTGTTATTTACCTGATAATTAATTCCCTCAACGAACTTGGTGCTCTTTTTATTCTATGGGTTATTGCATATTTATAACAGAGATTATTAGCAACGTACCACTATAAATCATTAAATCATCTCATTAATTTAAATTATTTTTAATTCTATTATTATTTATTTACTGCACCACATAGCTTGTGAGTGTGACAAGGTAAAAATAAAAAAGTGGGTCACTCTAGGTCTTTAAAAGTCCTTAATTTTTTGCATGGCTAAACAGAGATAATAATCATTACATAAAATGAAAATTTGGTGTTTTTGATTTTGAATATTACTTTAATGCTAATTTCTTAAATATGTTTGCTAATTCAATGTTATAATTTTTATATGAATGTAGTTATGATAATAACTTGGCGCTATAAATTTGCAATAGGGGTAAAAGGCACAAAAATTGGATTGTGCCCTGGGCACAAAAGTATCTTAGTCAGGCCCTAACTGTGTTATAAACTGTAACTTTAATTTGTAACTGTAACTTAAACCGTAAAAGCAATTGTAACCTGTAAAAAATTTTTCCTTATAATTTTCCAGCACCTTGTATTACATTTTTCTATTCTCTTAACTGCATCACATCATGTTTATTTCATTCTTTTATTATTTTTTAACTGTATCGTATAGTGCATATTTTAAACTGATTAATGTATTCTCCCTTAATCTCAATGACTTATATTTATTTACTTATTGTATTTAAATTTAAATGACGGACACTCAAGTTATGAATCATTTTCCTCATAATAGGGGATTCGGCATTCGGCCTAGGTACCCCATAGAATCTTGCAACTACCAACTGCCAGTTCTCAAACTGGGTAAAATTCTTCAGAATGCATGAATTTCTTTTAAGAGGTAATTTATATATTTCAAAAATACATATATACATATTCTTGTATAAAATAAACAGGACCAAGGTCCTAGCCAGAAATTGTTTTACGAGGGGGGGGGGGCAAAGAGGAAAGATATTCTTATTTGTGAATGGTACTTCAGTAAAACAAAATTAAGGTTATTAAGTCATGATTTGCTATTAGAATTATCCATTTTTAACTCAAATAATTAAAAAAAAATTTGATGACATTGCTGTCTGCCTAATTAAAAAAGGCAAAATATAGCAGAATATAGAGAAAATGTTAAATTTTCGACAAAACTTTTTATAGCCGAAGTGGTTTTTTTTAGGAACATGTTCTTATACAGTTAAGGCACCTACCTCATGTGGGACATTTTCTTTTGATGAAACGGTCTTCTAGAACTTCGGGAGGGGACCGGTCCAAAGCCTCCTAGACAGTTAGACAGTCTCTAGGAGGCTTTGCTACTTGCGTACGACCTTGAACAGGAGGCTTTAAATCCCGATAAATTTTAGAGCTTCAATTTCAATGAAAATCTTTATTTGACTGAAGTTTACTTAGACTGACTGAAGTTTGGTTTTACGTCTCTAGTACGTATAAAGAACCTTGATTTCCAAAACTTTAAATATACTTTTTGATCATTCCTGAATTAGTTGTGACTGTTTTTCTCTTGATGTCTGCACGTCATTACGTGGGTATGTACCTACTTGCGTTTGTACATATGTACACACGTAATAGTAAGTAACAGTACTATTACGTACAGTACGTACGTAATATTATATTCATATAGTACATACGTAGGTATTAGTTGTCTCGCATAACTCAAAAACTATAATCTATATAAAGTCGGAAATAGTTTTGCAGAACTGTTATAATGACTAGTTGTGTACCTCGCCTTCTGGTTGCATTCTGAACTCTATATAACGAAAAATTTCAATATACCGAGTAAACATGCTGTTTGTTTTAACTGAAAAATGATTAGTTGTAGAAGGTCGCAGTCTTGTATTTGGAATATGATAACATCTATTTATACTCTTTTTCTTTTGATCGCAATTTGAATTCAATTCAATGAAAAATTTCAATATAACGTATGTTAACGCTGTTGGATATAACTAAAAAACGTATAGCCAAAGAAGATCGATATCTTGTATTTAAGTGTAATGAAACATCTAGTTGTTTTCTTCCTCTTTTCACTCCAATCTGAACTCTATATAATGAAAAATTTCAATATATAGCGCAATAATAAAAGTGAAGAATAATTTTGAATTTTTATTGTTTATTACAGCCTAACATAACGTGTGAGTGCGGTGAGCAAATCAGTTTCGCAAACCTTATGTCAAACATAACTGCACTCTCACACTCCTCCCCCTCGACAGCAAAAAATTCCTTTTGACACACATATGAATAAAAGGGCGAAAAAAAACGAAGTATGGAAACATTGCCAAAAACTAAGTATAGAAACAGTGGCAAAAATTAAGTATAGATACGTGGAGTGCTCCTTTTACTTTTTAATTTATATATATATATATATTTTTTTTTTGCATATTTTCTTGTCGTTTCTTCTAATTTTGAATAGATATAGAATAATAATAATTCTAATATAGAACATTGGTACTATATTATAATTAAAAGCAATGTAAAGCAACTTGGGGTTATCAATGTCTTCGAAATGACAATGCAATGTACTACACCACAACAAGGACAATGTGTGATTCATAATTCTGATGTGGTGACACCATACGAAATTAAATAAACTATGATATTTTATGTAATGAATAATTTCAATATAAAGCGCAATAATGATGTGGCACCAGGGGCGGACTAAGGCTTAGGCAACCTAGGCACGTGCCTAGAGCTCATAATTTTTGGGGCCCGAAAATTAGGTTGTTAATTTTTATTTTTATTTAACAAAAAAACGTGATAATAATAATTATTACTGAAATGTATCCAAATCAGGCCGAATCGTTGATTGATAAAGTCGACAAATGTGGACGAGCGTTCCCGTGCTTATGCACCCACTCCCGCAAGTGTCGATGTGTATAAATACGATCGAGCCTCGCCTTATCAAAACTATTAACAATAAATTCCAACCAATTTTTCATGATAGTGATGTTAGTGACTCTTCTATAGAGGAATTAAAATGTTATGAACAAGATTTAAACCTAGAAGAACTGAAAAATTATGAGTATTACAATTTAAGATTTTTATAAGTAAAGAAAATATTATTTCGCCTCCATCCATGTGGTCATTTATTCTGGAAAATAATATTATTACAACATTCCCTAATTTAAACATAATTCTGAGAATTTATTTAACCCTTCCAATAAGCAATGCAGGCGGTGCAAGATCATTGTCAGTAATGGCCAGAATAAAAAAAAAAAAAATTATTTAAGATCCACATTAGGTCATTAAATAGTTTATGATTACTATATATAGATTTGATATGATTTTGGAGTGCTACGGTCTACTTTTTGCAACACGAGGGATAATGAGACCGGGACCTACTGCTTAAAGCCGATTACGAACGGCTACGAACATCCATGCCATAGTGGGATTCGAACCCACGAGCTCTGGTTCCGAAGGCCAGTATCCTAATCATTCGCCCATCGTTCGGCACTTTATATAGAAAAAGAGTTATTAAATAACTATATTAATTAAGACAAACTAATTGACTAATTAAAGTTAGATAAAAGGCAATATAACTAATCAATCTGGGTATATTTCTTTAAGTATTATAATTTGTTTTAATAAATTAAGTTTATTTAATTTTTGTATATATATATATTATTTCTTTCCCTTCTTTTCTTGGAATCAGATATTTAAATAGAACTACATACTACATGCTTTAAAACCAAACTACCAAACGCGAAATATGTGTCATGACCGAAAAATAGGTCCGGAATTACAATGTTAAGGCTAAGGGGGTTAAGGCTATAGCCTTAGTCCGCCATTATGTGACACCATGCGAAATTTAATAAACTATGATATTTTTTGGTGTACAAAGACGTCAAATGTGTACGTGAAATGATTTTTTTTATATCCAAATATTGCGAATATATGTGAAAATGTATGTTGTAACATGTATATGTGAAAATGTATTATGTTGTAGAACAAAGGGAGCTAGAGATCTTTCCAGGAGTTTCTCCTTTAAAAAAAAACGTTTTAAATGTTAAGTTACTATAATACTCAAAATGCTATCATATAAAAATAATATAAGCTTCAACTTATTTAAACTTATTTCTTAAAGATAGAAATAACTAGTTAACATGTTCGCTATAGGATATAAATGAACCACGGTGACTCAGTAACAGAAAACAGAAACTTTTTGTCCCGCCAACTTCGTTATAACATAATGGTATGACTGTAATTGTTCCTCATTTCCCGAAAAAATTAAAAAGTATTTGCCAACAAAATTCTGCCGTGTGCAAAGAGGCCTTACTAGCTTAAACACGCTTTAAATTTGCGAATAAATTTATCAACAAAAACCTTTCCTAAATTGTTCCCGAAACACGAAATCCTTACGGCAAGTAATAGAGGAAAATTCCTAATTATCAGAAACAAGCTTCTAAAACAAGCATTTCTATTTTATTGGATGTCTAAGTAATTTCCCTCACCAGTCTTACCTTAACCAAAATGTTCTTCTCGTAGTCATTTCACTTTCCTCGTTAGGTTACTTTTTCTTTTCCTTTGATATCCTCAAACCACCTACACTACTTCTTTATCTCTAGATATTATTTGTAAATACAAATCTTTGCGGTGTAACTTGAAAAAGGAAAAAATAAATAAATGTTTTGGAGGAAGTAAACTTTCTCATATTGGTCAGGAGATCAGTGACCCGTAACTTTGCACTTAAATCACGATGTGCTACAGCAATACACTTCTGTTTAGGAGAATAATTTTTCTGTAGTTCTCTAATTTTACTGACAATTTTACTTTTGCTTTTAATTTTATTTTATGTAATGAAAAATTTCAATATAACGAGCAATAATAAAAGTAAAGAATAATTTTGAAATTTTATTGTTTATTACAGTCTGGTAAGAAGTAAAAGAATTATTGTAATCGCTTATTATTTCGGTTTAGAATGAAATATCTAACAAAATGCCTTAATATAACGAGTATTATTGATTAAGGTCTTCTACCAGACAGAAGTACCTGAGCTCTGCTGAAAACACGGTTACCTTGAGAAACGAAACCTATTTTGAACTAGCATATAGCCGTCATATGACGAGGTCAGTAAAATTTTTAATTTTCCAGAATTGTAAAGTACCCTATGAGACAATTAAAAAAATGGTTTGTTTTTTGGCTGAGAATTATCTTGCAGCAAAAAATAATTGATGATTAAATTTTAAATTATCACATACGTACATAATCTATTATTTAAGCCAAATATAAAAGAAAATTAATTACGTAATATCTAAGTTCAGTGATAAAACGTATGAAAATAATGCAAACGATATTTAAATAATTTAAAATAAGAAATGATTAAATGAGATGGTTAAAGGAATGACGTCATAATGATAGAAAAAAATGTTATTTTCATTTATTTATTATGTAATAAATTGATAAATTTAATCGCCTGCTCTTAACCGGGGAAAATAGGGCTTGAAATAATCGCATTAAACTCTCGAAAAGGGGGAAAAGGTGGATTTCGAACGTTTTAAATACGACAGTATCTTTCGTTGTGATATGAAGCATATTTACACCTATTTATTTTAGAATCAGATCAATAGTTAAGGAAAAGATAAATTTTACTCTCTTTAAATTTTGCTAACCCTAACTCATTAAGAATGTAATATGGACGCTTATTTCCATTCCAGGGCCAACCGCTTCAAAAATTCGTGGACAGACGGACAGATAACTTAGGCTATTATTATATAGGGGATGGTGAGGACAATGCGTGAGGACAATCCGATAATGTGCTACCTTGTACAATTTGCTCTGTAATTTCAAATAAAAAAGAAACAATCTGCTAGAATAAGAATTTTTTTACGAAAAATAGTTTATATAAGATATTTCATAAGTCATTTTTTTCTCATGTACAAACATTTTTTTAAGTTCACAATGGTGCAAATCTGAATATAGGACTATATATTTAACCTAAAATGAAATTCAGTATACTCGTTATACTGATTTTACCAGTAGACCTGAAATATATCAAGAGAAGGGGGGTTATACGGTAAAAATTTTACTTTTATGAACATTTGCACATTATCACATGTAATACAATAAAATTAGTAGTGTAAGTACACTAATGAGAGAAAATGCCAGGAAAGACAAAAAAGTTACATTTACTTTTTCAATTTTATGCAAAAATACACATGTCTATTCACTCTTTCATACAGTGGCGTACGCAGAATTTTTTCAAGGGGGGAGTTAATAATTTTCTGAAATTAGTAAAAGAAATTCGAGTATGTAATAAAGCATTATTATTTCCCTAATTTAGACAGCTAGACAATTTTGATTTTTTATTTAGACAACATTGTTTAGTTAAATTTTGGTTTGATTTCTTAAGTTTAAGAGCATAATTTGTTTTTATAAGAGGTAAAATATTTTATTCTTATTAAAAAGTAGGAAAAAATCAATTCAGAATAAACTATTCATAATGTAACATCTACCTAAATAATAACCGTATAAATGTGAATATTCTATAGAAAACCAATGAATTTGACCAAAAAATAAGAAAAAATAACTTACCTACAAATAGGGAAACTACTCATAATGTAACATCTACCTAAATAATAACCGTATAAATGTGAATATTCTATAGAAAACCAATGAATTTGACCAAAAAATAAGAAAAAATAACTTACCTACAAATAGGGAAACTACTCATAATGTAACATCTACCTAAATAATAACCGTATAAATGTGAATATTCTATAGAAAACCAATGAATTTGACCAAAAATTAAGAAAAAATAACTTACCTACAAATAGGGAAACTACTCATAATGTAACAAATAATAATAACCGTATAAATGTGATATTTTGGACCAAAAAAAAAAAAATAACTTAACAACCAATAGGGAAACTATATAAAATGTAATTTTCAAATACAAAAATTTTATTTTTGCCAATTTTTTTTACTTTAAAAATCTAAAAGAATTACATATATTAAAGCTAAAAATTATTGCTTAATGTGCAATATATTTGAAGAAAATACCAAAACTCACGTACTTAATTTATGCAACGATTTGTTTTTTAAAAAAAAAATAAGAAAAATAATCAATTACCAACAAATAAATAAATCGAAATTCTATCAGAAACGATCAGTAACGTTGTACGCAATTTCATTGTATCTTGAAAAATATATCTTCACATTGTATCTTTTATTTTACGCTTTACGTTTTTACGACGTTTAAATTTCCATGGAAAGCACTGGAGAATATTTAATTTAAGCTCAGGTGTTTAAGCAGACGAATTTAAAGTTGGGTAATTTTATGAATAAACACTAGGGGTTCCACGTAAGATTACCACCTAACCGGAACATATGCTTCGCACCCAGGGCCATGGTCCCGTAAACAGAGGCCCTGGCCGTACTTGGCCTAACCGTAGGCCCTGGCCCTCTAGGGGCTGTTGCGCCAAGGAGTTTAATTTTAATTTTATGAATAAGTAGGAAAATAATAAAAAAAGTATTGAGAAAGGAATTATTACACATCTTTTATTTTACGAAATTACTTACCTTGTATGACATCAAATTAGAAAACAGGATGGCATTATCAGTAATTTATGAACTACCGTTTTATAGTAGTAAATTGATCCTTCAAGCTTTTAAAGCCAACTTGTTCAAAACTTCATCAGCATTTACAGTTAAGCCTATATGCACCGAACGTGATGCTAAATTTGTCAATTCTAATGCTCAGAAATGATTTTATTCTTTTCATGGTTGGAAATGATCTTTCACAGTTTTCAGAATAAACTAATAATGTGCACAAATTTTGACAAGTTTAAAAAAATCTTGCAGTGCATACATTGAAAATACTTTGAAAATTTCGTATTCCCAGGACTCTCCTTATAATTTAGCTCACGTGGAGATGTTGGTTGCGTCATTACAGTTTGTGGCACTCTCATTTTAGACGGTAATGGAAAATTATCCCATTTCAAGTGTTGAGGGTGAAAAGAGTTGTTGGTTATTTCTGTTTCAGACAGGTGGGTTTGGAGCTTACTATAATTAGCGCATGAGGAACACACCTGTAGACCATAAAACCTGGGGGGTAAATGGAGCTTATCCCACACATTTTCTGTTCAGCTATGTTACCATGAATCATCATTTTTCATTTTGTAATTGCCTTTTCTGACACAAAGCGTAATTGACTTTCATATATGTTAATAGAGAGCAGAGAGCACAGAGTAACAAATCGTTCTATTACTCTATGATAGAGGATTTCTTAAAGTATTCCGCGCAACCCCAGGGTTTCGCAGCGACCCACAACGAAATTTTTAAAATCTATCGACTCTCTCCATGATTCTATGGAGCAATAATTTTCTAATGAGCTAGAAGTAAACTTAAACAATTATAAATTAAAATTCCATTTGTCCTTAATGAAAATGGAATCCTTAACCCGAGAGGACGCGTTCCAGGTCTCTGAGGCTCGAACGTTATGAAAACATTCGGCAAAAAATCACCCAACAGAAATAAACTTCCTAAATATTCCGTAGCTGTCTTATAGGCCAATAACATGTATTTCCACAATTTTCTCTGAATATTTTTCTCAGAATAATTTCCTACTGTCTAAAATTCTTTAGGAAAACTATAAAATCTTATAATTTTGCCTTCTTTGAACTACTTATTTAAACTATTCGGCGCAACACCCCCTAGGGGGTCAGGGCCTACGGTGCCAATCTCCGTTTACGTAACCCAGGGCCCTGGGGTGCGAAGTATATGTTCCGGTTAGGTGGTCAATCTTACGCAAAACACCCAGTGTTTAGTTCCCAAGCACGCTAGGTACTCCGTTCATCTACCCACCGAAGAGATGAAAGGCTGAGTCAACCTTGCCCAGACCGAGGTTCGAACCTCGGACCTGTGTCGTGGGAGCGTGAAGAGCTACCCCAATGCCAATGAGCTTTGAACTACTTATTTATTACTACTTAATTATTACAACCATGCGTACTACAGTTTATTACCATTTTTGGATAAATCACGAAAACAAAGTGTAAGTAATATAATATATATATTTGAATTACAAGTCAAACACGACCCGAAGTAAAGCAATGGGTTACAGGCAAACGTTTTTCCTTAAAAGAGTTGATATTCACCCGCCTGCTGCGGCTGTGAGGTCTGTGCACATTCTCTATAGAGAATGTGCGCATGACGTCAGCCGCAGCATAATTTGCAGCTCAACTTTCTCGTTGGCAAAACATTTGAATTTCCTACGGGTTGTGCTTGTTATTGGGGTTTTAATTTTGTTAATTATCTGAAAATTGTAACAAGCAGTTGTGCGTATGGCTGTACTAAGCGTTTCAAAAAAGGCGAATATATTGGATTTTATTGCTTTCCTAAAGATCTGACATTGCGAATGCTTTGGATAAAAGCTTTGAAAAGGTAAGACTGAACTCCAAGTTCTTCGAGAATTTGCGGCAAACATTTTCAGAATGGTAATAAAACGTTAACCTTACTGTAATGTAATAGATTTTATAAAGTTAGTATGCTTTAAGAATTTTCTTTATTATTACTAAATTTTTTTTTTCATATTTTTAATGTATTTTCTATGCTTTTGTAAGAAGTACTGTATCTATAAATATAATTAATTTTTTCTTTAAAATGATCAGATTTTGCACATTTTTATTAGATTCTTATTTATGTAATAGTTTATTGTGCCTGTTACCATAATCAAAGAAGTTATACTATGATTATGATACTTAATAATACTGTGTAAACTGTATAATTTTTAAAAATATATATATATATATACTTTTGTAAGAGCTAAACTAATTTATTTTGAATTACTGGGCCAGTTTCTGATGCTTCCTTCTCTACTTCCCTTAAATAACATTTAGTTTTGTTGCATACGTGATCCATATCAAAGCTCGTAAGATAGAAAGAAAGCAAGCAATATTTTGCCAACGAAAACTTGAGTTGTAGTCAGCACTCGTTTTTGTTTACAAACATGCACTTTCTTTATACACAAACACTTCAAATAATTTCATTGCAGGATGAAAGTGGAAAGGACAAATCTTCACCCAGCCTTTCCCAGCTGCTCACCCTGACAAGTACTGACAGTATAATGCTGATTTTGAAAATCGTGTTAAGAATCTGGTAACAGCCATAAGGGGAGTGTCGTCATATTACTTCGTTGATAACTTATACTTGAGACTTCATACTCTATATCCATGCTCAAATTTCTCCATAGCCTGAAAGATGTGAATTTTTAGGGCAAGGAAAAGAGAAGTTATTAACAGAGAAAGCACCTGCCGTCATGGTTGACTACGTTGTAGATCTTTCGACGTCATAAAGATTTATTACAATCGTGCATCTGCTTCTTAAACGGTGTAAGTTTACCAATGCACCACAGTGAGAGATCTTTTGTTACGTGTGCCTGAGAACACCACCCGCTATTATCTATGCAGAGAAAGATTAAACCATTTTGGGGCCCTACTTTCTTCTTACCCAGTCCTTTCCATTTCCCACAAGAAATAGAGAACACAAAAATATAAAACAATAAATAAAAAAAATAAACAATGAAAAATAAAAATTTAGTTTGACCAATTTTTCAATAGCAATTTGACTAGGCCCTAGATAATTGTTTCGTTTCTTTAATCGACCCTGATTCTGTTAGTGCAGTTAATAGTTTGCTTAATCAAATTACAATTTCCTCAATAAATTATGTTATTCAGCCCTAATTTAGCTGTGAATATTTGTAATATGTTCATCTTGACAATATATATATATATATGTGTGTGTGTGTGTGTGTGTGTGTGTGTGTGTGTTTAATCCAGGAATTATGCAACTGCTGGACAAGGAGAAGCCTAAATAGCAAGCAATAATAACATAAGATGCAATCTGGCCACCATTGAAGAGAACGGCACAATTCTAATTAAAATTTTATTTTACAGCTGCTAAAAACAGACATCTTTACTAGTAAACGACATACAAAAGAAAGACACAAAAATTACTCTGCTCGAAAAGAGATGCACCCAAAAGCTTAGACAGAAAGAATTTTCCCAAGGGACAAGAAACTTACACAGTGAATTTAAGTGTTAAGATCAAAGAAATAGGCTGAGCCATTTGCCGGCGACACCTGGAAAACGTGTAGAATAAACAGAAAATTTACGCCTATAGGACGGAAAGCTTTGGGGAATGTATCGAAAGAATTTTAAGTCGAGGACGCTCCTTTGATTAAGACATTTAGAGGCTGGGAAAATGATTTTAAGAAATTAGAATGGGAGAGAGGAGGTTTTTAAAGAAATATTAATATTAAATAATTTTGATATATTACATATATATATATATATATATATATATATATATATATATATATATATATATATATATATATATATATATATATATATATATATATATATATATATATATATATATATATATATATATGTAAGGAAAATTCTCAGCAGTTTTCAAAACTTAAATCAAGGGCTAAAAATTCCTGCGTCATTTTGCAATTTTTAACCCCTAACCTAAATTGACCACTAGGGCTACAGTTTACGACCTCAGAGAAGGCCTACATGGCCCTAGCGGACAATTTAGGAAATTTCCAAATGAAAAGGAGATACACGCTGTCGGACACAGATTTTTCTAGAGATATTTTCCCTCAGATGTTGATCCAGATGTTATGGGTCTTGTACATAGAACTTCATGCTAGCTGACCCTTCAGTTTGTTCTGTCCCCATGATGAAGTGGGAACCCGTCCTTCAACGTTATCTTAATAAAGGTCTTTATCTGAAACGGTATCATTTTTATAGCCATGACTGCAACCACCCATCGAGAAGTACGTCTCATTACACACACACACACATATATATATATACATATATATATATATATATATATATATATATATATATATATATATATATATATACATATATATATATATATATATATATATATATATATATATATATATATATATATATATATTGTAACGAATTCTCGTTACATTAAATTCTGATACAGACTTAACTAAAACCTCAAGAAAAGACGGCATGATGTATAAGAACAGCAAACGTGCCTTTTGTGAACTTTCGAACTGGGCTCTTCTTTAGATAGTGAAAGGCCGTTGTTTAGCGTAGAATGGATGCTGAATGGAGAATTGTTGGCATCTCAATCATTCTGTCTGAGACATTCATTGGGATGCTAGCGAACTGTTTCCAGTGTTCGTTTCAGTGGCATCAAAAAGAAAGAGTTTCACACAGCAGAAGGCCTCTACATTGTAAGGAAACAACAATACCTTACTATTTTGTTCTCCAAGAGATTGTCTATGGACGCCGATTAATGGATCGGCCAGATTGCACCCGATTACTGGCTATATAAGAAGAGCAGAGTTCGAGGCTCAGAGAGGATTTTTGACCGATCGAGTGGTGTGAACTCATCGGCCCAGACTTCGAGGGAGCGACTGAGAATGTCCTCCCCCACCCTTTCTTCTCTTAGGAAGCTGATTCCTGCATCGATCATCTTTTTCATTGTAGATATTCATCGTTTCATCTGTATTTTATCATAACTTCAATATTGTGTTTCTTAATAAATATCATAGTCTGTACGTAGGCCTCCGCTATCCTTTTTCCGGGCTCACTTAGAGCCCCAGTACGCTACAATATATATATATATATATATATATATATATATATATATATATAATTACCTTTACCAAGTGATAAATAAGAATGATAATTTTCTGACGGGTTCATTTATCAGTGGTTTGTTTTATTTTTCATTTTACTCTTTTGAATTACGTCATTCGGTATCAGTTCAGAAAATAACATTCGTGAAAGCCTCGGACTTTAGCCAAGGAGATAAATGAAAAAAACTCGTGCTTCCGCTTTTTTTTCTGATTTAACTGTTTAGGATTTTTCCATACCAAAATTGAGTGCAATAATAACACCAGCATGAGCCTAATCTATTAATTGAAAGAACAGCTTTAATTTTCATCTTGATTTTGTAATTTTGAAATGTCATTTTCTTTAAAGACAGAAAACTCTAATTTAATTAAAAGTAAGTTTTTCTTCCACTACCATATTTGCATAAAACTGATTACAATAAGGCTAATAAGTAACATTAAGAAATCATTATAAACCAAAGTTACATTCAGAAAATACTCATGCTATCAGTCTAATTGAAATTAATTAAAAGATAACATATTTTCTACTTCGTCTAAGACACAACAGCCCATTACAGGCCCAGGTCGTTCCAATCAGTTTCCTCCATGTGATCTTATTTGAGGCAATGCCAGGGTTTGACAACAGAACAGGGTACCCCCGCCAACTTGGCGATGAAGCTTTACCAATTTAACAGTTTCCTCCAATCTCGCAATGTCCAAATAATCTATGTCTATATTTTGATTTGTATTATTTTGGTATTCGGCTATCCTTGTGCAACCATTTTGTTACATGTTAAATGTTCCTAATTCTTATATTTTATTGATTTTGCCAAATTAAATTGTCTTCAGTAGCCAACGGTAATTTTACCTAAAATCCAAGTCAGTTTAACTCTTAATCTACCATTATGGCTTGGATATCGTTTCTTACTGGTTGGCAGTTCCATTCTATTGCGCCTGGCAGTCACACGAAAAAGTGAAATCTATTTATGTATTTGTCTTTTGTAAACATCGCCAGCAATTTCACCAAATTTGCCAAGGTACTCTATTCTGAAGTAACAAATTTCCCTGCTTCCTAGATCCCATGGGTTTGGTAAATGTGAGTTTTTTTTACTGGGTTAGTATTCTCAGCTCTAAACAAACGCCCTAGCCACCGAATCCTTTCACTTTTTATGATCATAACGATGTTTGGTTGTCTAGTTTTTCAGTAGATTTCACAATTAAACATTGATCTCCAAACACCGTTTTCACAAACCTCGCCAAATATTTTTCTGGCACTCAAAAGTTAATAATTTGATTTCCGTAGATTTCGTGATTGCTTAGCATTCATTCACAGTCATAAAGTAGCAGGTCTCATTAGCCCTCGTGTTGCAAAAAGTAGACCGTAGCACTCCAAACCAAACCAAACCAAACCAAACCATAAAGTATCATAGATCGCAATAGGGTTTTATATATTTCAATTTTTAGTCTAGTGCTATTGTATCAAGATTTAAATTGGTTTTTAAGGCCGCGATGATATCTATTGCCATATATAATCTACTGTTTATTTCAACAGTCGAATTATTGTTATTAGAAACCACGATTCTAAGATATTAGAACTGAAATAATTTCACGAAGCTATAATTTTTCAAGACTAATAATAGAGAGTTAAATGTATTATAGGCTTTTTCTAAAAAAAATTTAGTTTTATCTTCATTTATTATTAGACCCAATTTACAACCTATTTCCTATCATTTACATATATACTTATTTTTATGTCAAATATCAATAACTGAAAATATCAATTAAAAACTTTATTAACTAAATCACCATTATGTGATTTGTAATTAAGATTTTTTTTCTTTACAAAAAATCGAGTAGAAAAAATAATAATCAGCGTAAAGATCTAAATCATTAACACCGTAAGAATCATACGACGAACTTGACCTCTATCTTTTCAAGAAGATATAAACTATAAGCATAGCAATATATTTACAAAAATTTACAAACTTATTAAAAACTAGCTGTGCCCTGCCACGCGTTGCTGTGTCTCTGTGTAGTTAAACGGAAATGAAAGAAAAAAAACCCGCATGTCTTTAATATGTTTAATTTGATGAAATTGAGTCTGGTGGGATTCGAACCACAGCTATCATTCTTCGATGCTAGGAACTTATCCACAGAGCCAAACACACAGCAACCAAATTGCTGGGAGACATACATAGAAATTTTAAATTTTATATATAAACGTTGTGGATAAAAACATACCCGGTCTTTTACGTTTCTAGGCGACTTTTCATTACTTTTACTCATATCTATGTTGTATTTAATACATTTTCTACTTATTTAATTGCATTTAACCGTATTTAATTTCAATTCTTTGTGTTTTTTCTTAATATTCTGTTAACATTATTTTTTCAATTATTGTTTTGCTTTTGTTTTTTATTTTATTTACTTTTAAATATTAATATTATCTTATGTAACTGACAAATTGAATACTCATTTTATCATTATGGTTTGGTTTGGGGCGCTACGGTCTACTTTTTGCAACACGAGGACTAATGAGACCGGAACCTACTGCTTAAAGCCGATTCCGAACGGCTACGAACACCCATGTCTGGGATTAGAACCCACGAACCCCGGTACCGAAGGCCAGCACCCTAACCAATCGGCCGTCGTTCCGCCGTTTTATCCTTATGAACTGCTCACATGTCCAGTTAGCTATCTTTCTTACTGGAGATATACCCACCAGGGTCTCATGCTCCGAAATATACTATTAAATGGAGACGACGACATACCCGGTCTCTAGTATAACGTTATACCAAAACTTCAAGCCAATCGGTGTAGTATTTTCAGAGATTTTGGGTTACGAACAAACATTTACATTTTTATTTATATAGATTTTAGGACATGGATTTCTTTTTACCGAAATCGAAATTTTTTATTTTTGTCAGAAAAAAAGAATCGTTTCGACTCGCCGTCTGGATAAACTAAATTAGCCCTGGTGGAGGGGACGCAATTTTGGCCCCCTTCACCAGAGCCCAAAGATGACTCCATTGTTAACGTTGTTTTTCACGCTTGTTATCAGTTATATTAGGTCACTGGACGCAGGGCCCAATCAAGGCAAAGTTGAGCCGAGGGCCTGATAGTCTTTCGCCCCCCCCCTACCTTCCTTTCATGGAAAAAAAATATTTATAAAAAAGGATACAAACGAATATTTTTGGAGGAAAGTTTATATTAATTTTTTTTTTTATGTTTGAATACCTTTGTAGCACAGTCGAACGCCAAAAATCTGTATATCCTCAAGGATGTAAACTGTAACACTCGCAATTAAGTTTTTACATAAAAAATAAAATAAAATAGCATAGGTAAGATTAACAAACAATAGCTATTCGTAGATTTTAAGACAAAATTAATAAGAGAAAAAAATAATAAAATAATAAAATTCTTAAGCAAATAACCATTGTATCTAAGTTTCAGAAATATAATAAAAAGTGCTAATATTTCTTAATAATTGTCTGAAATTTTTAATTTATTACTAATTTATATTATATAATATATAAGATAACTGCTTTTTTCCTTTAATATTTTGTAAATTATTTTCTTAATGATTCATATTATAAATGTTGAATGTAATAAATTGTTATTCCTGTATTATATTCCTTTAATTACTGCAAACCATAATAAATTTCCTTATGTATGCTATGAGCTATTTATAAATAAATACTAAAACTTTAAACTGAACATTTGATTTATTTTGATAGTTTCTAATAAGAAAATAAAATCTGCAATAATAATTTTTAAAATTTAATAATTAAGTACCAAATTTTAGGTTACTCCTAAAATTAGGAGGCTCAGGGCATAGGCCCAGTCGACCCTTGCTTTAATCAGGCACTTCACCTTATTTTGCAGATAATAAAGTGCAATTACCCATTTTTCTATAATAAACAATTAAGTGGTTTGATAATTAACTCTAGTTTAAAGAAAAAATATTATGTAGAATCGACTTTATTATATTTTTATCTTCTAACCATATTTTACTCTAATTTTGGTAAGTAGAGTAAATCATATAATTATTCCAAAATTAAGCACGGCTGTAACCGGTTACATTTTAAAAGAACTAAAATGTAAACCATATATAAATTTGAGTCTTAAATAAAATTTTAGACTTTAAGATATTTTTAAATGTTTCTTTTTATAAAGTTGACCTATATTTTCTTTTCAAATTTACTAAATGCAAAATAACACAATTATGCAAATTTTAAAACCCTTATTTCTGCTGTAAAACATTTTTACTTTACAAGCTTAATCAGCATAAGTATTTGAACCATCTTTTGTAATTATTCTTCATAAACAATAGAGAAAATATTGGAAAGTAGAACTTATTTTTATTTTATGATACTTAATTCAGTATCAGAATCAAATATTGCAAAACATATTTGGTTTAACTACCAACAAATCCATGACTATTTTGAACCATCTTTTGTAATTATTCTTCATAAACAATAGAGAAAATATTGGCGAGTAGAACTTATTTTTATTTTGTGATATTAATTCAGTATCACAATCAAATATTGCAAAACATATTTGGTTTTTAACTACCAACAAATCCATGACTATTTTGAACCATCTTTTGTAATTATTCTTCATAAACAATAGAGAAAATATTGGCGAGTAGAACTTATTTTTATTTTATGATACTTAATTCAGTATCACAATCAAATATTGCAAAACATATTTGGTTTAACTACCAACAAATCCATGACTATTTTGAACCATCTTTTGTAATTATTCTTCATAAACAATAGAGAAAATATTGGCGAGTAGAACTTATTTTTATTTTATGATACTTAATTCAGTATCACAATCAAATATTGCAAAACATATTTGGTTTAACTACCAACAAATCCATGACTATTTTGAACCATCTTTTGTAATTATTCTTCATAAACAATAGAGAAAATATTGGCGAGTAGAACTTATTTTTATTTTGTGATACTTAATTCAATACCACATTCAAACATTGCAAAACATATTTGGTTTAACTACCAACAAATCCATGACTATTTTGAACCATCTTTTGTAATTATTCTTCATAAACAATAGAGAAAATATTGGCGAATAGAACTTATTTTTTTCAAAAGAAATGTGTAAAATAAAAAATTCTTAGTATTCTTTCTTCTAAATTTCAATATTTTCTAACATTAGAATAAATGAAGTAGTAAATACCAAATATTTAAAACTAAATTGTTTAAAAGTCAAATGTAGTTTTTGAAAATTGCTCGATATTAAAGGCTTAAGTAAAAGCTCACATATTTATCTTTGATTTCCTGTTAAGTTATTATATGATACATAATAAGTTGAATTTTAAATTAAAATACTAGCAAAGAATTTTATAATTTCAAAAGCAAAATATGTTTTAGAAGCGAAAATTGAGTAAGAGTTTCTCATTATTATCAACAGATGGCAGCACGGTTGACGGAATTCCCTTGAAATTTTAGATATACCTGTTTATATCCAAACTGGAAACAAATTTATAGGCTAATCAGTACGACACCTTTTAATTAATAAAATCATGAAAGTTAAAATTCATTAGGTCAATACAAATTATAAAAACTCCCCGAGTGTTGTACTTCAATGTTGTCCTTAAAAATAAATAACATTCTTTAAAAATAAGCAACATTTTTTAAAAAAATACACATTTCATTAAAAAAAAATAAATAACAGGAACTATTGCTTTCATATACAGTAGGGGTGGCCAAATCGAGATCCACTTATATGTTACGGTCCTAGAAAGAATTCACAAATCTTATGATTGAATCAAAATATTGCATAGTTAGTGTAATATTATTCGATTAATTTATTAATTATTATAATTATAAATAATTATGTATATTTCTATAATTTTCTCTGTTCTCTAAATTATTAATGAGTAAAAATAATAATAAGTGTTATGTTATCGTATTACTTTAAATTCGTACATAAATATTTGTGTATAATGCGGTTCACAGTGTTTTTGGTTTGTCAGTTCTGTTAGACGACACAATATTTAAATTTGTGTTATAACAAATGGACTATATACTAAAACTTAAGAGTCACTTACAAGAATTTTAACAATTTAATTTACAAAGAAATCTTTTAATATCAAGGTATACATTTTTGTGTGTTGCTACGAAATATTTCAGTTAGGCTATTGCCCGTAATAAATATTCATTAATAAGTAAGAATGTTTAGTTTTAATGAAAAGGAAAACAGGGAAAAGGCGTCTCAATAAGAGATCAACTATTGAAATAACGCACACAAGGTAATATAAATTAATAAATATATGTTCATTTTATAGATACAAATCAAGAAATAAATGACATTGCAACAAACTTTCAATCGTAGATCCCACTGAATAGTATAAAATACGATGTAGATGTTAATAGCAATAAAATACTTTTGATTATTAGATTTTTATCTAGAAACATAAATCTGTATTAATGTTTTGTAATTCTACCTAAAAAAATAATCTAACATAAAATAATTAATTACTTTTATAAACAATTGCACCAAAGGAAAAAAAATATCAGCTTAGGCACCGGCGAGATTCGAACTCACGATCTCCTGTTTACTAGACAGGCGCTTTAACCAACTAAGCCACGGCGCCACATCCCTTTCGAGCTTTGAACAAAATGTGTACCCATACAATGCCACGTAAACAAATTTTTTTGGTAATGGTGGAATTTCAATAGATATTTTATTCCAGTTTATAGCTATCTGGCTTGGAGTGCTACAGTATTTTAGATTATAAATACGGACCGAAAATGTAAATAAAGAACCTGATGAGGTCTATTCTCTTAATATTTTCAAGAAATATGCTCAAATGTACACAAAATGTATGTCTGTATGAGTTCAGTGATAATTACGATTACCGACAGGATAAAACAAAATAACTTGCTCAAAATAAAATTTCTAAAGTTATTGTATACTTAGAAGCGTAAATTAAATGCACATAACTGAATTAGACCGTAAAAACTTTAGAAAAAGAAAGGTTTTCCCATTATATAAGTATAAACATACAATTTCAGGAAAAGTTTTTTCCAATAGAATGTTACGTAATATGGAACATTGCTGGTGACATTAAGTTTCACTTACGGAAATATTTTGTTTCCTTTAGGAAACCATATTTACGCGTTTTATTCGACACGTCACCTTTGATGTTACGGCAAACATGTCAGGATGGCCGAGCGGTCTAAGGCGCCAGACTCAAGGAAATCCTTCCTCTGATGCAGAGGTTGAGTGTTCTGGTCCACGAATGTGGGCGTGGGTTCGAATCCCACTTCTGACAGAAAATTTTTTCAATTTAATTCCCAATGGAAAATAATTTTGCATTTTCATTGTTATGTTAGAAATTTAAACTAAAGTGACATAAATAAGAAATCTGAATAAAGTAAAATTTAGAAAATGTTATAACTAACAAAGTGAGGTCAGTTTTTAATTCCTCAAGTTTATAGTCAATTAATTTTGATAAGAAAACCGTATCCTATTTATCTCTTTAGGAAAATTAAGGCATAAGGTTTATTTAAAAACTCCACTATTCTAAATTTAAGTATAAATAATGAAAAGAAGAAAAGAAAGAAAAAGAAGTTTAAACAATTTTATCATAAATACTGAATTTATTAAAATGAAAATAAAGAATGAATTAAGGGTAATGAAAAGATAAAAAATAAAACATTAAAAAATATTTAGCTTTTTACATGGCAAAATTACAAAGTATTTTGCAATTTAGCTTAAAGAAGTTAAAAGTGACAGAAGCTTTATTGATTTTAACTATAGGCATGTCAGGATGGCCGAGCGGTCTAAGGCGCCAGACTCAAGGATTCCCCTTCCTCTGAAGCAGAGGTTTGAGTGTTCTGGTCCACGAATGTGGGCGTGGGTTCGAATCCCACTTCTGACAGAATTTTCTGTAACTGAAACAAAATATTTTTCTTGTAATGATAAAAATTCTCACTAAGACAGGAATAGATAAATATATATTTTTAATAACATGTAAAAAATATTTAATACTTTTATTAACACACTTAAACATGTTTTATATAATTATGGGATTTGAATCCCATTTGTGATAGAATTACTTTCTTAATAAATAAATAATTATAATTACCTCTATCACCTCCTCTGATTCAGAGGATTGAGTGTTCTGACAGAATAAATTTTTCTTGATAGTGATTAAATCATTTTCCTAACATTATTAAGATAAAATAAATTTATAAATAAGAAAACATAAATTTTCAATAATAAATATTACGAAGTACTTAATACTTAGTATCAATCTTAAATCTACTGTATATATTTATTGACTTTGATTCCCACTTGTGACAGAATTATTTTCTTATTAATAATTATAATTTAATAATTTAAAATTCTGATTTTAATTACGATTTAAAATTTATTCATTAATTTAATTATATTTAATAATTACATTTATTATCATCAGACGATTAATACTGATTTTTTTATTAGTTATTAAAATATTCATGGAATTTTAGTTATTTAACAATTCTTTTCACTACCTATCTAAATATAAATAAATAATTTGATAAATGAGGTTATGTCTTAACACAAAATATTTAATATTTTTATTCAGTCTTAAATCAATATAAACGTATTTGTTTATTTTCTTAACAGTCTTAATTACTCATATTTATGGAATTATATTTGTTACAGAATTATTTTCTTATTAAATAAATAATTATAAATTACTATAATTTATAATTGTACCAATTACCATCATCAATTTGCTACTGAAATTAATATTTATTATTAATAAAAATAATGAACGTAATTTTCATTATTCAATAATTTACTAAATTATTTATTTAAATGTTACATAAGTTGTTCTTACTACATATAATACTGATTTAAAAAAATAAACTATGGATTTTTAATTACATTTTGAAATCAAAAATTTCTAAGATACAAAAAGAATTAAAGATTAGGTACATCACAAACGTAGTAAATTTTTTATAAAATTAATTTAACATCGTCCACTTATTTATTACTGAAGTTTGTATTTATTACTAATGAAAATGATTGATTTAATGTAAATTATTCAGTAACCTATTAATCTATTTATTAATGATTGAAAATGAATTTAAATCTATCTAAATCTACCTGACATATATTCACTCTAAGTGCGTAATGCTGAATATTTTTTTTTTTTTCGTTTCCTCAAATTAAGGTCAGCATTTTTAAAAAAGGAACTTGAATCTGTCTAAATCTACCTGATATATAGTTACTTTAAGTTCAAACTGAAAACGTTTTGAAAATTCAGAGAGGATAAATATTACACAAATATGATAAAAGCAACATTTTTTTGAATGGCAGGTCTGTTACAAATTAATTTAATTTTACAGTAAAATTTCTTATTTTTGTAATATTTACTTATTTATTTTAAAGCAATGTGTTTACCCCACAACGCCCAAAAGGTCGATTTAATTTTGACTATCTAAAATTATTATTCTAACATATCTCACCATATGCCGGAAAATTTCAAAATATCTTATCTTCAATATTTGAATAATTTTTGCTTACATGATTTCATTTATACAGGTTTTTTTAAACTACTGAAAATTCTACATCGTTTTCCCTTTATTTCTTTATTTCTTTCTTTCTTTCTTTATTTATTTATTTTTTTTTTTTATTTATTTATTTTTTGGAATTGTATGTATTCAAAATGCTAATGCAGTTTCTGGATTAAATACACTATTAAAATTTTGTTACAGTTTATTTGTAATGTATAGAAGAAAATTATGTATGAATTTAGCAATAAGTTGCATACTTATATCTCTATAATAATTAAATAATTACACTAACCCCGGGCTCATGCTCAAGCCACGAAAATTTATACAAGATGGTTTTTTAAATGACATACACACACATAATAATAATAATAATAATAACAATAATAATAATAAAATTATTAACCTTGAATAGTTATCAAAAATTGTCCTTTTCCCCCCTTCTCATTTTTAAATCGTAATTTCCCAGCCATAAAATATCAGTTAAAGAACTGTTCTCAGTTCTCAGACTAAATACTCTTCACCATTTCTTAAAACTTGCGCTGGGGCCATAATTTTCGGCTAGTCTATCAGAATGGTATTGGTTCTTCAATTACTAAATTGCTTCTGGTGTAGTTTTTGAGCTAGCTTAAATGATGAAGGCTCACTCTTGCCTCCCAAAAACTGCTGAACAAACTTTAGTCTCATGGGAACTAAATGACCTGACTCGGTCGTTCTGGGGTTTGACAAAGACGAAAATTTGTATATTCTTGGCTATTTTATTTAGAGCAGTTGCACTCTTCAGACGATTGGATAGATTCTTTTCGATCTTCAATAAATTTGAAGTTCCACAATGTTGGACTTATTTTCAACATGACAACAGATTAATTAAGAGTTATTTTTACCCAGCAAGCATCGGAAAATAAATAATAGACGTTAATTTCCCAAGTGGTTAATTTTCTTTCTATGAAAAGGTCTTTTTAAAATTTCGTAATATACGAATTAGAATTTCGTAAGGGGGATTTAGGGGAGCAATCACCTAAATCCACCTTTACCTACGGCCTTGATTTAGGATAGGAATTGAGAAAAAACAGAACATAGAAGCTTATGTTTCTGTTTAAAAGAATGAAATATAACATTTAAATTTGAAAATGCAATTGTTTCATTGGCACGTGTAATTTTTTTCATTGGAAGTCGTTCATAATTTCAGAATTTCTGAAGAAGTTTTAAATCCTTAGCAAATGTCAATAGGGTGGAATAAACAATGAAATTGTAAATAAATTAGGAATAAATTTTAAAATGATAAAATGCATAAAAATGTTGTTAATTGTACAGAATAAATAAATCTTCCTGAAATTTAATTACTAATAAAAATAAAGTATTTTTAAATTTAATTTCACGATTATAAATTTTTATCATCACGGCAATTTTTAATTTTCCACACAATCACTGATACACTTCGCAACGGCATGTCAGGATGGCCGAGCGGTCTAAGGCGCCAGACTCAAGGATCCCCTTCCTCTGAAGCAGAGGTTTGAGTGTTCTGGTCCACGAATGTGGGCGTGGGTTCGAATCCCACTTCTGACAGAATTCTTTTTTTCTTTGTAATTGGTTCATAACACATAGGATGAATAATAAAACAAAAACTTATTGCATCAATGATCAATAATCACAAGTCTTATTTTTGTTACAAACAACTGTATTTTTAAGCGGAATTTTTAGTTTCATATCTTAAAAGTTCTAAGCTTTCAAATAGCTCAATTCAGATAATTTTTCTTTTAATTTTATAGTATTTTGTATTCTTATGAAAATTTTCTTATCCTATTAACAGATCATTTTAAAAATTTTAAGATATTGAGAAAAATAAAATAAAAAAATTTTAAAAACTGCTATGGTAGAGATAGATGTAATAGTAAAGTACTTTAAAAGTTGCCGGGAAAATAGCTGAAATACAAAGTTTATTTACTAAAATGTTTTTAATGTGTAACTTTTTTTTGTATTATGGAAAATAAAAATGGAATTAATGATAAATGAGTAAATTTGGAATAATTTAAAAAGTTAAAGAAAATAAGTATAGAAATTTCTTTCGAGAAAAAAAATAATTTTAAAAATATAATTCTCAAAAATTTTATTTTATCCCATTTGTTTCAGCAATTTTGTATAATTTAAGTAATTACTGTTATAATTTTAAGTAAAACTTCGAGTTTACAAACCATCGTAATTCAATAGCTTCTCGCGCTTTACACAAGCTCTAATAGAACGCTTAATGGCATGTCAGGATGGCCGAGCGGTCTAAGGCGCCAGACTCAAGGATTTTCCTTCCTCTGTAGCAGAGGTTGAGTGTTCTGGTCCACGAATGTGGGCGTGGGTTCGAATCCCACTTCTGACAGAATAATTTTTTTTCTTTCTAATTTGTTCATAACATATCAGAAGGATAAAACAAATTTCTTCATCTATGGTAGCATGTTTTTTTCAGCTGTATTTTGTATAACCTTTTATACCCGGAAATTTTGCTTTTTATTTGCTTTCGATACATGAAAACAATCGGAAAATTCTCAAAAAAATTGAAAAAAAAAAATGCATAGTTCAATTTTTCCCATTTGTGCAGTAAAAGAAAATGCTTGACATATTTGTAATAATGTTTTTAAAATATAAGCACAAGATGTTAACCCAGTTATAAGAGAAAATCTGCATGTGTGGTTGCAGACACAATATTATATTTTAAACATTAAAATTCATTTTTTTTAATTCATTCATAATCTTAATTTCTCTTTTATACAAAACATATATGCTTGATGAATGATAAAAGATGTTTTTAAATGCTTATTTATGCAATTATATTAATATTAAAACAAACTAAGATAGTTAATAACTAAAGTGAAAAAATTTATATCGTAGGTACATGGTTCTTACGACACAATATCTAGAAGACAGGTACGTATAACAAAACATTGTTTACACAATTTTTCTAGAAAAAGGATTTTTTTTCCATAATTGTTCGCATATTGTTAAATTTTTTACTTTTCAACTTATTTTTCTTTTGA